>CAUYUJ010001725.1:300567-323067 GCA_963575745.1 Prorocentrum cordatum
GCGCCACAAAGAGGTCCTCAAGAGGCTCCCAAGGAACCCATCAGGACCCAAGAGGCTCCCCCGAGGCACCCAAGACGCTCCAAAACGCCCCTGGAACATCCAAGAGGCCCCCAAGACGCCCAGAAGAAAACCCCAAAATACTCTCAAGAGACATCTGAAGAGACTCAGAGAAGGATCCAAGAGGCCTGTGGCCATTCTGGTCGCCCTCCTCCTCCGCCTACTCCTGATCATCCTCCTCCCTTCTTCCCTATCCGCCTCCTACTGTCCCTCCGTCTCCACCTCCGATCTCTCCTCCATCCTCCCCCTCTCGGGGTACGGCGGCTTCTCCAGCTCACTATTTCAGTTCATGCTCCCCCACATCCATAGTCAGGGCAACTCGCCTGGGCATTTTTCTTGGATGGACTTGTGGGGTTACACGAAGCACCTAAAATCTCGAGGCGAATCCGGCCACTGCGACGAGGGAGGGGCAGCGGTGGCATCAGCACCTTTCCTTCCTCTAGTGAATAACCCCGCCGCCATCTGGGAAAGCCTACCCCACCTCACTTTCTCCCGTGGGGGCGCCGCCGATGAGTGGCGAGCCCGTCTGTCGGATATGATCGGAGAACCGTTTTGCCGAACGGTCGCTGCGACAACCCTCGCAGTGCCTCTGCACGTCCACAAGCCCGTGGCCGTTCGGCGAGCGCTGTGGCGGTCGCCGTCCCGATCAAATGCCAATGGCCCGACGTTCGCGCCGCCGCATTGACATTGATGGGGACTGCTGCGAGGAGGACCGTATGGGCGCCCATGGAAACCGCGTCGTCGCTGCTCGGTGCTCGCTGAGACCAAGGCGCAGCTGGCCAGAAGACAACGGGAAACTCGGTGCAACGGAAACGGGGCGTGGCGTCACAACGACTCAGGCACCTACTTCGTGAGTGGCTGCTACTCCGAATAGCTACATACGCCATGCGCGGTTGTTTCCACGATGTGTCAGACAGCGCGGACCCCTAGACATTGTGTGTACAGCAATGTATTGTGTGTAAACTATATGGCGCGATCCAGGTTGTGCAATCGATACTGTGCAATCTATGATGTGTATCCTATGCAGCGCACCCGATGTTGTGTTCGTTAGGTGTTGCAATAGGTTGCGCAAGCTACGCGGTGCAGCCACTGCAGTTCCAAGCATGCATCGGTTGCGCGAATGGGGTGGTGCAGTTTACGTGGTGCAACCCACTCTGCTGAACTTGACGTGGTCATCTCCCCCGCTCGCGCAAACATCCCACCTTCCCACCCGCAACTTGTTTTGCAAAACTCATGATGCGGTGGACGGCGGCGCCACCGATGACGACATCCTCACTGCCAATGCTCCTCGCCGTGCGTCGATGACGAAGGTGAGCAGATCGACGAGATTCGGACTTGCGCGATGGCAAGATGACGCCGGCAACATCTGCGACAATGACGAAGATGGCACCAGCGACGACGACGTTCAAGAAGGCGACGGCACGAACGATCACGGCGCCAATAACGGCAAAGACGCTGACGATGCTGATATCCATCTGTCGATGAGGCACGTGGTCGCGGTGATGCTGAGAAGGTTGCAAAGGAAATCCGCGCGCGCGAAAGTTCAACACACCCGTCAGCCTGATCATGCGCGCGCGGCGGTGCGCGCATGTGGCCCGCGTGGTAACTGTTGCAAAGGATCCGCGCCCTCGGCGCATGACAGGAGTATCGCGGGTGCTCCGATCAGTGACATGAAATCGCTGGATTTGGCATAATTCATGGGAACCCTAATGATCTGTATGCTTTTAGCATGATCGCACGGACAAGAAATGTGCAACATGCGTGTTGCAAACCCATTGTGTTTTTTATGCTTTATACAGAACTGCTTGCAAACAAGCTGAAACTGTGCTTGGTACGACTTTGACATGGACGCGCGCGTGCTGACTTTGTGGATTGTTTTGGCAACGGGTTATTGAACACTGTTTTCTTGAAGTGTGCGCGCATCGTATCTTTTGTAGGGAATGCTGGGGGGGGGGCGATACCAGCATGGCTGGGCGAATGCAAACTCATATTTCGAATGGACGATGGGGCAGAATGTCCCGTTAACTCTGGGGGGGTAGAATCGATTCTTCTAAAAGGGAACTAGGTTGTGCAATATATGTGGTGCAACGCACGTTGTGCAACCAAGGTGGTGCAATATATGCGGTTCAACCTATGCTGTGCAAGCTACGAGGTGCAGCAGGAGTGGTGCAATGTATGTGGTGCATCCTACGTAGATCCACTCTGCTGAACTTGAAGTCGTCATCTCCACTGCTCGCGCAAACATCTCACCCACCCACCCACCCCCCCGCAAGAGCGCGCGCGCACGCTGTTGGTGAAAGTCCGTGTTGCGAAACTTTGGGTTTTTGTAGTTTTTTTGAACACGCGATTTTGGAATCCTTCCGGAACCGATGGTGTTTGAAGGTTTTCGGCATACGCCCGCGACGACGCACCCATCTGCCCTTCGCCCCATTTGTTGCAAAGGATTCTCGCGACGGCACACGCGCAAGGGCGCTCGACAGATTTCGACATGCGCGCGCGCGCGAAGCCCGTTTGGTAGCATTTTGTAAAAATCTTGAAAAACATATGGTTTTCTGAAGATCTCGTAAAAGCTCGCGCGGAAGCTTGTTTAGCAAATCGGTGTTGCGAAACCCTGTGTTTTTGCATGTTGTTTGGAAGTTCGATTGCAAAATCTTTCCGGCACCGAAGGTTTTTGAAGGATTTCGGCATGCGCGCGCGACGACGCGCGCGTTCGCACTTCGTGTCATTTTTTGCCAGGGAGTCGTGAAAAAGTGCTATGTTAGAACAAAAAATGTCACCGCATAGTGCTTCTTTAGCAGGGAACCTCAGGGGGGGAAATTAGCTTGGCTGGGATGGTATGATTTCATTTTTAGGATGGACGAGTGTGCAGAATATAAATGGAATCATACTATCCCAGGGGGAACCGACAAGTCCTGGGGTGGCGGGTAGAGTTTATTCTCTTTTGAGAAAGGAGAATGTATGTGGTGCAGGAAATTTTTCTGTTCGCAGTGAGTTGTCCACTCCACTGCTCGCGCAAACATCCAACCCACCCACCCGCAACTTGGTTTGCAAAATCTCTGAAGACCGTGACGGTGGGTACCACATGGCACTTGGCAACAACAGCCACGCCGACGACGATAGCGACAACGACGATGACGACGCCGCCGACAATGACTACGACGACACCGACGACGTCTCCAACGACTTCGACGACGCCGACAACGACGACGACGACGACACCGACGACGACGACGACGACACCGACGCCGACGACGACGACGATGACAACGACGACGACGATGACGGACGCCGACGACGACGATAACGACGACACCGACGACGACGACGACGTCAACGACGCCGACGACGACGACGACGACGACGACGGCGGCGACGACGACGACGCCGACGTCGACGACGACGAAGACGACAACGACGCCGACGCCGACGACAACGACGAAGACGACGATGACGTCGCCAACGAAGACAACGAGGAAGGAGGAAGGACGACGACGGCGACAACGACGACAACGACGAGGGAGGAGGGAGGACGGCGACGACGCGAACAACGAAGAAGGAGGAAGGACGGCGACGACGACGACGGCAACGACGAGGGAGGAGGGAAGACGACGACGACGACGACGACGACGACGACGACGACGGCGACGAAACAGGAGGGACGACGACGAGACGCCGACGACGGACGACGACGACGACGAGGGCGGAGAAAGACGACCACGGCGACAACGACGACGGAAACGACCACGACGCCAAAGAGGACGACGACGACTAACACGAGGAAAGACAGAGGACGACGTAGGCGACGACGACGACAACAACGCGGGAGGAGGGAGGACGGCGACGACGACGACGACGCAAGAGCGCGCGCGCACGCTGTTGTTGAAAGTCCGTGTCGCGAATCCTTGTGTTTTTGTAGGTTTTTTGGACACACGATTTTGAAATCCTTCCGAAACCGATGGGTTTTGAGGGTTTTCGGCATACGCGCGACGACGCGCGCGTCTGCACTTCGTCCCATTTGTTGCAGGGGATCCTCGCGACGGCACACGCGCAAGGGCGTTCGACAGATTTCGACATGAGCGCGCGCGAAGCCCGTTAGATATTTTGTTTGTGGAAATCTTGAAGAACCGATGGTTTTCTTAAGACTTCGCAAGAGCTTTCGCGGAAGCTTCTTTAGCAACTCTGTGCTGCGAAACCCTGTGTTTTTGTATGTTGTGTGGAAACTCGATTGCGAAATCCTTCCCGCACCGAAGGTTTTTGAAGGATTTCGGCATGCGCGCGCGACGACGCGCGCGTGTGCACTTCGTCTCATTGTTTGCAAAGGATTCGTGAAAAAAGTGCTATGCTCGAACAAGAAATGTCACCGCATAGTGTTTTTTACAAGGGAACCTCAGGGGGGGACCAGCCTAGCTGCGATGGTACGATTTCATATTTAGGATGGACGAGTGAGCAGAATATATATATATATATATATATATATATATGGAACCATATTATCCCAGGGGGAACCGATAAGTCCGGGGGGGGTAGAGTCTATTCTCTTTTGAGAAAGGAGACTTAATTTCTGTTCGCAGTGAGTTGTCCACTCCACTGCTCGCGCAAACATCAAACCCACCCACCCGCAACTTGGTTTGCAAAATCTCTGAAGACCGTGACGATAGGTACCACATGGCACTTGGCAACGACAGCCACGCCGACCACGACAGCGACAACGACGATGACGACGCCGCCGACAATGACTACGACGACACCGACGACGTCTCCAACGACTTCGACGACGCCGACAACGACGACGATGACGACACCGACGGCGACGACGACGACACCGACGCCGACGGCGACGACGATGACAACGACGACGACGATGACGACGCCGACGACGACGATTACGACGACACCGACGACGACGACGACGTCAACGACGCCGACGACGCCGACGACGACGACGACGACGGCGGCGACGACGACGACGCCGACGCCGACGTCGACGAAGACGACAACGACGCCGACGCCGACGACGAAGACGACGACGACGTCGCCAACGAAGACAACGAGGAAGGAGGAAGGACGACGACGGCGACAACGACGACAACGACGAGGGAGGAGGGAGGACGGCGACGACGCGAACGACGAAGAAGGAGGAAGGACGGCGACGACGACGAGGCAGGAGGGAAGACGACGACGACGACGACGACGACGACGACGACGACGACGACGACGACGACGACGGCGACGGAATAGGAGGGAAGACGACGAGACGCCGACGACGGACGACGACGACGACGAGGGAGGAGGAGGAAGGACGACCACGGCGACAACGGCGAGGGAAACGACTACGACGCCAAAGAGGACGACGACGACGAACACGAGGAAAGACAGAGGACGACGTAGGCGACGACGACGACAACGACGCGGGAGGAGCGAGGACGGCGGCGACGACGACGACGACGACGCAAGAGCGCGCGCGCACGCTTTTGTTGAAACTCCGTGTTGCGAAACCTTGTGTTGTTTGTAGTTTTTTGGGGCACACGATTTTGAAATCCTTCCGAAACCGATGGGTTTTGAAGGTTTTCGGCATGCGCGCGCGACGACGCGCGCGTCTGCACTTCGACCCATTTTTTGCAGGGGATTCAAGATACCCGTACCCTTACCCAGACGGGGTGGCAAGGGGCCCTCGGGGCATCACCCCCCCTGGGTCCGGGTCGGCTCCCGAAACCACCATACATACCCGTACCTAGACGGGGTGACCCAACCACCACCCCAGCTAGGTCCGGGTATGTATGGTTGTTTCGGGCACCGACCCGTACCCAGACGAGGTGGCGGCAAGGCCGAAAACGCTCTAGCGGGCGGCCCTTTTCACCCCAGCTGACCCCGGGTCCGGGTATGTTTCGACAGATTTCGACATGAGCGTGCGCGAAGCCCGTTTGGTAGCATTTTGCGAAAATCTTGAAAAACCTATGGTTTTCTTAAGATTTCGCAAGAGCTTTCGCGGAAGCTTTTCTAGCAACTCTGTGCTGCGAACCCCTGTGTTTTGTGTGGTGTTTGGAAACTCGATTGCGAAATCCTTCCCGCACCGAAGGTTTTTGAAGGATTTCGGCATGCGCGCGCGACGACGCGCGCGTGTGCACTTCGTCTCATTGTTTGCAAAGGATTCGTGAAAAAGTGCTATGTTAGAACCAGAAATGTCACCGCATAGTGTTTTTTTTACAAGGGAACCTCAGGGGGGGAAACCGGACTAGCTGGGATGGTACGATTTCACATTTAGGATGGACGAGTGAGCAGAATAGATATGAAATCATACTATCCCAAGGGAAACCGATAAGTCCGGGGGGGTAGAGTCTATTCTCTTTTTAGAAAGGAGAATCTAAGCTGTGCAAGGGATAGTGTGCGCCCTAAGCGAGCAATCTACATTGTGCAATCCGTGGGGTGCAATCGATGATGTGCAAGCTATGTGGTGCAGTCTACGTGGCGCAACATATGCGATGCAATCTTTGTGGTGGTGCAAATTATGCGGTACGATCTATGTGGTGCAAATAATTTCTGTTCGCAGTGAAATGTCCACTCCACTGCTCGCGCAAACAGCCCACCCACCCACCCGCAACTTGGTTTGCAAAATCTCTGAAGACCGTGACGGTGGGTACCACATGGCACTTGGCAACGACAGCGACGCCGACCACGACAGCGACAACGACGACGACGACGACGCCGCCGACAACGACTACAACGACACCAACGACGTCTCCAACGACTTCGACGACGCCGACAACGACAACAACGACGACGACACCGACGACGACGACGACACCGACACCGACGCCGACGACGACGACGACGACAACGACGACGACGATGACGACGCCGACGACGACGACGGCGACGACACCGACGACGACGACGACGTCAACGACGCCGACGCCGACGACGACGACGACAGCGGCGACGACGACGACGACGGCGGCGACGACGACGACGCCGACACCGACGTCGACGAAGACGACAACGACGCCGACGCCGACGACAACGACGAAGACGACGACGACGTCGCCAACGAAGACAACGAGGAAGGAGGAAGGACGACCACGGCGACAACGACGACAACGACGAGGGAGGAGGGAGGACGGCGACGACGCGAACGACGAAGAAGGAGGAAGGACGGCGACGCCGACGACGGCAACGACGAGGGAGGAGGGAACGACGACGACGACGACAACGACGACGACGACGACGACGACGGCGACGAAATAGGAGGGACGACGACGAGACGCCGACGACGGACGAGGAGGAAGGACGACCACGGCGACAACGACGACGGAAACGACCACGACGCCAAAGAGGACGACGACGACGAACACGAGGAAAGACAGAGGATGACGTAGGCGACGACGACGACAACGACGCGGGACGATTTCGAAGGATTTCGGCATGCGCGCGCGACGACGCGCGCGTCCGCACTTCGTCCCATTTTTTGCAGGGGATTCTCGCGACGGCACACGCGCAAGGGCGTTCGACAGATTTCGACATCAGCCCGCGCGAAGCCCGTTTGGTAGCATTTTGCGAAAATCTTGAAAAACCTATGGTTTTCTTAAGATTTCGCAAGAGCTTTCGCGGAAGCTTTTTTAGCAAATCAGTGTTGCGAAACCCTGTGTTTTTGCATTTGTTGTTGAAACTCGATTGCAAAATCCTTCCGGCACCGAAGGTTTTTGAAGGATTTCGGCATGCGCGCGCGACGACGAGCGCGTGTGCACTTCGTCCCATTTGTTGTAAGGGATTCGTGAAAAAGTGCTATGTTAGAACAAGAAATGTCACCGCATAGTGCTCTTACAAGGGAACCTCAGAGGGGGGGGATACCGGCCGGCCTGGAATAGTGTAAAGTCATAGATAGGATGGACATGTGGTGAGAATCATAGATGATTTACATACCCGAGAAGGGGATTGAAAACGCCGGGGGGGGGGGAAGATCCTATTCTGTTTTTCGAAAGGAGAATTCATTGCGGCGACGAGGCAGCCACGGGGCGGGCGGCGCCGGCGGCCACACAGCAGCCAGACCAAAGACACGGCCCAGACAACGGGTGGCAACAAGGCCGCGACGAGGCGGCGACGGCAGCCACACAGCAGACAGACCGAAGACACGGCCCAGTTCATTAGAACAAGTGCAAGCACTGTTTGGGGATGTAAAAATCAAGGCACATATGTATGTGTATGTGCGTCTTTGTCTGGTCAATTCGTCGCCAGCAAGACGCGCAGCAATGAGGGGAAACGTTTTGGGGCCACTGGCTCGGGGGGGAAACATCGACCTGGAATCGGCGATGCATCGACGATAGATGGGCGATAGGCCCTCAGTAGTGGAAACGCACGGTCCTGAGTGGGATGGGCTTTCAGGCCCCTGTCGGCGATGAATGGGCACTTGGGCGACGATGCATCCCTCCTGACCGGATCCCCCCTAAAATTGCCCCTAAACCAATGCAACCAAGCGATTGAGCAGGGACCGACCGTCACAGCATCCCGACAGGCCTACCACGCAAAGTTCAAGCGAAACTAATGTTCTCATGATACGAACCATATATTTTGAACATTGGACGGTGTATGAAATTTATCCTGACGAAAAACCCAACAAAAAATAGTTGTGGATACCGCGTTCCAGGTCCATCTTTTGACGGGTCTCCCTACAGGACCACGACCACGACCACGATTCGGTGGGCGGGGAAGACGCATGTGGACTGTGCCACTGGGGCCTTCGGTGGAGCTCTCTATGGGGCCACGAACTGTGTGAAGGGTGTGCCGAAATTGACGTGCGGCGGGCGGAGAGGGCGCATGCGGACGCAGCCATTGGGGCCATCATTGGAGCTCCCTTTGGGGCCACGAACCGTGTGACGGGTGTGCCGAGATGGCCGTGCTGCGGGCGGGAAACCGCGTGTGGACCCTGTCATTGGGTCCTTCGGTGGAGCTAGCTGTGAGGGGTGTGCCGAAATGGGCATCCCGTGGGCGGGGAGGGCACATGCGGACGCGGCCACTGGAGCCTTCGGTGGAGCTCCCTATGGTGGCCACGAAACGTGTGAGGGGTGTGCCGAAATGGACGTGCGGTGGGCGGGGAGGGCGCATGCGGACGCGGCCACTGGGGCCTTCGGTGGAGCTCCCTATGGGGCCACGAAGCGTGGTGTCGATAATGGTGACGACGACGGCGATGATGATACAGATTATGCTGATAATGACGATGATGGTGGTGATGATGATCACGATGATGGTGATATGTATGACGATGATGATGATGAGGATGGCGATGACGATGCTGCTGCTGATGATGATGCTGATGTTGATGCTGATGATGATGGTGATGGTGATGGTGAGAATGATGGTGATGATGATGATGGTTGTGGTGATGGTGATGATGGTGATGATGATGATGATGAAGGTAATGATGATGATGTTGATGCTGATGCTGATGATGATGCTGATACTGATGCTGCTGTTGATGCTGATGATGCTGCTGATGCTGATGCTAATGATGAGGCTGCTGCTGCTGATGATGATGATGGTGATGATGCTGATGACTATGATGATGATGATGATGATGATGATGATGATGATGATGATGATGATGATGATGATGATGATGATGATGATGATGATGATGAGAGGGGCAGCAGGAGGAGTGGTAACGCAAGGCGCTGTCTCTTCAAAGCGCGGACCCCACACGACAGGACGATTGGGAACAAGACGGGCTCAGCAAGAGATACGCTAGGATCACGCCGCGCAAACCAAGAGATGCGCTAAGATCCCGCCGCGCAAACCACGACACGTTCTCAGAACATTCATCGGCTGACCTAGAATGCAAGTCGGGAGGCCTCGCCGCTGCTCTAGCCATTGCACCCCATCCCCGCGCCAGGGGGACACGTGCATGCGCGACGTTACCGCCCCTGCCCCCGCCTGCACGGTCTCTTCTCGGGGGCGTAGGCGACCCGAGATGGAGGAGGGGGAGGGGGGGAGGGGGGGGAGGGCAAGCTAGTTGTGCTCGCGTCATATCTGACATCCTACCCCTCCCTCCCATCCCTTACCATGGCGTAGTTCCCCCTCGACTCGCACAGTCGGATGTCAAGCAGGGCAATGATCCCGAAAGGGTACGCGATGCACTGTAGAGCACGGCATGGCATGGCGTAGAAGAGCACCGCAAAGTGTGGTATCAACCTAGCATTTCATTGCATGCCGCGGCATGGCACGGGAAATGACACCAACGCTGCAGCGGGAGCACGAGTCGGAACGAGCGGAGGCGCGGATATGATGCCAGCGCTGCAGCGGGAGCACGATTCGGAACGAGCGGAAGCACGGAAATGAGGCCAGCGCTGCAGCGGGAGCACGATTCGGAACGAGCGGGGCCCGAAAATGAGGCCGGCGCCTCAGCGAGAGCAGCATTTTGGAAAAAATGCAGGCGGAAAC
Organism: Prorocentrum cordatum; assembly: GCA_963575745.1. Classification (NCBI taxonomy): domain Eukaryota; class Dinophyceae; order Prorocentrales; family Prorocentraceae; genus Prorocentrum; species Prorocentrum cordatum. The sequence continues at coordinate 311,053 of CAUYUJ010001725.1, forward strand.
CCAACTCCGGGGAATCCTGTGTTAAAAACAATACGCGGGGGGGGACTAATACTTTCAAACCGTGATCAGGGGAAGAGGGAGAGTAATATTCATATTGAGAAATTGTGGAGGCGCCCCAAAGTGGGCTCCAGAGAGGGAGCACGGACCGACGGTCCAAGCCTCCCGCCCGCAGGGGCCTCCCAGGGGCCCCCAGGAGGCCCCCAGGAGGCCCCAAGAGGCGCCCAAGAGGCCCCCGAGAGGCCCCAGAGGGGCACGAGGAGGAGGGGGAGGAGGAGGGAGGAGGAGGAGGGAGGAGGAGGAGGAGGAGCAGGAGGAGGAGGAGGAGGAGGCGGAGAAGGAGGATGCGGAGAAGGAGGTAGGAGGAGCAGGAGGAGGAGGAGGAGGCGAAGGAGGACGGGTCGCCTACGCCATCCGGAGAGACCCTCCACCCCCGCCCACTTCCGCCGCGGGGGCCCCCTCTGCCTCCCCTCCGGCGGCAGGCCTTCGGTCTGCCGCCCCCCCCCCTCCCCCAGCATTCAGTCGGGCCTGTCCCCCTACAGGGGGATTTTCCATGACAAATAACCGAATACCCCAAAAATACCCCAAAAAAGTCAAACAATTCTCCAAAAATAGTCCCCAGGCTATTTTTATATTTGCTTGCTATTTTGGGGGTACTTTTATTTTTCCGACTTAAGGCCCGACTTAACCCTAGCAGGGGCAGGCCCGACTTAACCCTAGCAGCAGCTGAGCCGAGTCCTTCCTCATTGGCACCTGGCCAGGAGCTGTCAGCACACCGAGATCCAGCCACTGAACTTAAGTCGGGCGTGTTTGGACGGAACATAAAAATAGTCAAACAAGACCGAACATGCTCAACAATAGTCACAACATCGTCCCCAGACTATTTTGTCCTAGTTTGAATACTACTCCTGTAGAGGGACACGCCCGACTTAATACTGACCCCAGATCCTCTCGTCTTCCCCCCTCATCCCCTTCGTGACATCGTGATCCTGTCCTCTACTCTTCTTCCTCCTCCCTCTCCCTCCCCAGCTCGGGTGTCCTGGCCTTCTCACGCGCCTCGCGCCCGCTGCCAGTTTCCTGCCTGCACCTCTCCCCGCCGCTTCAAAACTCGGCTGATGCTGGACCACACTGAAGGGACCCAGGAACACACAGAAAAAAGAAATGGCCACACATCCCAGGCTCCCTGATCTTTTATGTTATGTTCTGGGCTTCGTCTCCCCCCCCGCTTCCCATAGTTTCCCCATACGCTCCTGGGAGCCGACGATGGCATGTGACATGTGTCCGTGTGCTTCGTTCCCTCCGGACACACATGGGGTGCGCGGCCCTGGGGGGAGGTCGGGCATGTCCCCCTACAGGCGGGCTTCTGGGGAAAAACGGAAGATCCTCAAAACATACCCCGAAATAGCTTGAAACACAAACGCGAAGAATCGTCCCCAGGCTATTTGTTACTACTCTCGAATCTTCCTCCTTAGTACGGACGCGCCCGACTTAACCCTGCGGGGACCCAAGCACCACCAAGTGTGGGAGGTGCCCGGGGGGGGGGGACACCGGGTCCTGGCCCAAAGAACCGTTTGGAGTCCCGAAACGGTGCGGTGACGCACCGTGCGGTGACCTCGAAATCCCCCAAGACCTCACCGCACGGTCCGTCACCGCACGGCCTTGGGACCTCGGAGGCCCTCGTCGCCTGAGACGACCTCGTAGAACGACCCGAGTCCCAAAACAGAGCGGTGACCCCGAATCCCCACTTTGAGCAGGGACCGACCGTCCCGGCATTCCTATAGTCCTACCACGAAATGTTCTTAGAACCCTACAATGTTGTAATAACCAAAACCATATTCTTAGAACATAAACCCGATGTGTCAAAACCAGACCATCTAAAGCAGAAATGTTCTAAGAACATCTCGTGGAAGCCACAAAGAGGTTCTTGGAACTTTGTTTGGTAGGGCTGTAGGCGAGCCAGGACGCTTCGCCACTGCTTGGCCACTGGCTCACCGCACGGTGTGGCCGCCGCACCGTCTGGGGGCCCCCGAGACCGCAGGCCTCCGGAGGGAGCACACGGGGGGGCCCCGGCAGCGCCTGCCGCCCGGGAGGACCCGAGCGCCCCGAGGCCACAACAGCCGGCACTGGCCATCGCTCGGACGTCCATTCCCTGTGTTTTTTTTCAGTTTCGTGCGCGGTTTTTCCGCCAGAGTATCCAGGATGCTCCTCGATGGTCCTCGCCGAAGGAAACATGCACACGTCCGAGCGCTGCCAAGGGCAGGGGCGCGGCACGCCGCAGAGCAACCCCCGGGGCCGCCACGCCGCCGAGAACCCACGGGCAGCGGGTCGGGCAGGTCCCCCTACGGGCGGATTCTGGAGGGAAACGAAGAACATATGTTTTGCCCATTTCTGGATCTTCCTCCTGTGGAGGGACGCGCCCGACTTTCGCCCCAGGGCTGCCACACCGCCGAGAGCCCACGAGCACGCTCGCAAACCTCCAACCTCGAGCCCGAACCTCCCACAGCCCACCCCCAAGGCGAAGCCAGGACGAGGGCGAACATCGGGCGAAGATACGTTACTCCGGAATCTCTGAGATCCGGTGGCCCTGGAACATGTCTCGGGCGCCGCGACCTTTCCTCAGGGCATTCCGGAACGCTCTTATGAGAGCGTTCTGGAGCGCTCTGATGAGAACGCTCCGGAGCGCCCTGGAACGGATCTACAGTCGGGCCAAGGACAAAAGAACATCCTTCAAGAAGATGAGACCCTCCGTCAGCCCAAACTGAAGAACTTTCGAGGAAGCTCTCCCGCAGGATGCACTAGAATATCCACCAAGAACCTTAGGGTACCCTCCCCGAGTCAACCTCGATCTTCTACCTTGGTCCGACCGATCCTCGTCCTAGCCCCGCCCGCAGCCCCCCCTCGTCGTCGCGCAGTCGACAAGATTTCAAGCAGCAGCAGCAGCAGCAGCAGCAGTAGCAGCTAAGACGAAACCGGGACTAGGATAAACTCGGGAGGACAGGTCCAGAATCTCTGAGATCCGGCGGCTCCGGAGGACGTCTCAGGCACCGCGGCCTTCTCTCAGAGCGTCCTGGAACGCTCTGAGAGCGCTCCGGAACGCCCTGAAATAGATCGATCCTCGTCCAAGCCACGCCCGCCGCCCCCCCCACGCACGGGGGCTGCCGTGCACAGGGTCGCGAACCCTCGGCCCTCTGTCCTGAGGACGGCCCGACCTCCGAGGCGACGCGCGACGCGGCCGCTGGCCGCCGCCACTCCTCCTCCTCCTCCTCCTCCTCCTCCTCCTCCTCCTCCTCCTCCTCCTCCTCCTCCTCCTCCTCCTCTTCCTCCTGCTGTTCCTCCTCCTCCCACCTCCTGCTTCTCCTGCTCCTCCTCCACCTCTTCCTCCTCCTCCTGCTCCTCTCCTGCTCCGCCCTCCTCCTCCTCCTCCTCCTCCTCCTCCTCTCCTCCTCCTCCTCCTCCTCCCTCCTCCTCCTCCTCCTCCTCCTCCTCCTCCCCCCCTCCCTCCTCATCCTCCGCCTCCTCCTCGTCCTCCGCCTCCTCCTCCGCCTCCTCCTCCTCCTCATCCTCCTCCACATCCTCGTCGCGCGACCGACAGGATCTCAGGCAACCGCAGCCCTCGAGCGCACGGGGGGGTGCCGGGCACGGCGGCGGACGGCCGGCTGGCTGGCGGGCAACTCCTCGAGCACGGTGGCCACGGCCTCGCCCGACTCCTGCGCGGGCCGCTCCTCGCCGCTACCCCCAAATCATCGTCCGCCCCCTCCTCCTCCTCCTCCTCCTCCTCCTCCCTCCTCCTCCTCCTCCGTTCTCTCCTCCTCCTCCTCCTTCTTTCTTTCATCCTCATTTCTCTTCTCCACCTCCTCATCCTCCTCCTTTTCCTCCTCCACTTGTTCCTCCAACTCCTCCCGTATTCCTCTTTTCCCTTCTACCCCTCCTCGGTCCTCGTCCTCCTTCGTCCTCCTTTCTCTCCTCCTTTCTCTCCTCCTTTCTCTCCTCATTCCTCTCCCCCTTTCTCTCCTCCATTATCTCCTCCATTCTCTCCTCCTCCTCCTCCTCCTGCTGCTCCTCCTCCACCTCCTTTCTCTCATCCTCATCTTCTTCCTCCTCCTCCTCCTCCTTCTCCTCCTCCTCCTCCTTCTCCACCTCCTTGTTCTCCTCCTCCTTCTTCTCCTCCGCCTCCTTTACCTCCTCGTGTTGCTCATCCTCCTCATCAACCTGTCTTCATCCTGTTCCTCCTCCTCCTCCACCACCTGTCTCTCCTCCTTGGTCGCCTCCTCCTCCTCCTCCTCCTCCTCCTCCTCCTCCTCCTCGTCCTCCTCTACAATGTCCTCCTTCACCTCCTCCACCACCACCTCTGTTCTCTCCTCCTCCTCCTCCTCCATTCCTTCTCCTTATACACAACTTCTCCCTGTCGCACCCCGAGGCCAGGTTTGAGGGCGGACCGGGCATTATGCCTGAGACGTCCTCATCAGTTATGACTCTGAAGCTACATTGACAGCAGATTCACAGATGGAGGGCGGGTAGGTTTCAAAATGTGGATCTCGCCTTAGCGCCGAGCAAATTCCTTGAAACATTTGCAAGCGTGTCACGGATTGAGGGGGAGTCGTTTATAAAATGTGGATCTCGCCGCGCCGAGCAGATTCGCTTTTGCCAGAGTTTCACGGGTTGAGAGGGGGTTCCATGTTCAAACTGTGTTTCTCGCCTTATCACCGCGTACAACTTTTTGTGCCTGGAAGGACTCAGGCTTATGAGGGTCACACGTTATGTTGATTCGCGGTCTTCAAATCCCAAGAATGGCGTTCTGGCACGATCCAGGTTGACCAGGTTGATCCGTGGCGTCGGAATCCCGAGAAAAATGTTTTGGCATGCTTCAGGGTCTTCAAACTGTTGTAGGGGCCTATGAAGAGCTTGGAGGAAGAGTTTATGCCAACATTATTAATGCCTCCTGGGTTTACACTGGTCCTCCTCCTCCTCCTCCTCCTCCTCCTCCTCCTCCTCCTCCTCCTCCTCCTCCCCCCTCCTCCCCTCCCCCTCCCCTCCCCCTCCACCTCCCCCTCCCCCTCCTCCTCCTCCACCCGCTCCTGCTCCTCCTCCTCCTCCTCCTCCTCCCTCCTCCTCCACCTTTTCCTCCTCCTCCTCCTCCACCCGCTCCTGCTCCTCCTCTCCTCCTCCTCCCTCCTCCTCCTCCTCCTCCTCCTCCTCCTCCTCTCCTCCTCCTCCTTTCTCTCCTCCTCCTCCTCCTCCTCCTCCTCCTCCTCCTCCTCCTCCTCCTCGTCTTTCACCTCATCCCCTTTGATCGTTTCCCCCTCCTGTTCTGCCTCCCCCTCCATTGTCCCTCTTCCCTCCCCCCCTCTCTGAGTTCCGGCAGACGCGCCGCCCGCGCTCGTCTCAAACGAATCAACCAGCTCCACGGACGAAGGGCGAGCGTGTTCTTCATGGTGCGGTCGAGGGAGGCGCTGCGGCGTGCCCCCCGGGCGCGCTCGGCATCGCTCCCGCGGGCGGCGCTGCGGCGTGCCCCTTTGGAGGTGGGCGAACTCGCCACAGAGGGCGAATACGACCCTGGCCATCGCTCGGACGTCCATTCCCTGTTTTTTTTAGGTTTCGTGCGTGGTTTTCTCGCCAAATAGTCAAGGATGCTCCTCGATGGTCCTCGCCGAAGGAAAAATGCACACGTCCGAGCGATGCCAAGGACCCTCATGGCGCCCTCCCTCCTGGGCCAGGCCCGGCCGAGGTCGATCCTGGGGCGCCCCCTCTGTCGAGGTCGAGGCGAAGGCGGCGCTGGGCGCCCTCCTGACCCGAGGCGGCCCTGGAGCGGGCCGCGGCCACCAGTTGGCGTCAGGTCGGGCATGTCCCCCTGCAGGTGGAATGTTGGAGGAAGAATGACAAATCGTCCAGACATGCTCCAAAATGGTCAAGGAAAAAAATGCTCCAAAAATCGTCCCCAGGCTATTTTTTGACTATTTGTAAGCACTCCTCCTGTAGGGGGACAAGCCCGACAGAAAGTTCGCGACCCCGCACCCCCGCGCCCATTTTGGCCCGAGGCCAAGGTGGGCGGCCCTCCCTCCCGGGCCACGCCCGGTGGAGGTGGAGGCGGCGGCTGCCGCGGAGGCGACCGTGGGCCCGCCTGCGGGGGCGGCGGCAGCGGCCGCGCAGCTGGAGGCGCTGCCCTCCCTCCCGGGCCAGGCCCAGTGGCGGTGGAGTCAGCTCGGGCATGTCCTCCTGCAGCCTACAGGCGGGCTTTGGAAGACACATAAAAATAGCAGATAGAGAGAGAGAGAGAGCCCGCGCGCAATAGCAATAGAGAGAGAGAGCCCGCGCGCGAGAGAGAGAGAGAGCAACTAAAAAGAAAGAGTCAAAAGCAGACACTCAACAAAAAGTCGCCCCCAGACTATGCTTTTGACCATGGTCGAATCTCCCCCCTGCCGAGGGACCTGCCCGACTTCACGGCGGGAGGAGCGCGCGCACGGCGCGCCCCCCGCCGCGGCTGGCGGCCCCTCCAGAGGCCGCCGCGCAGCCCCGAGGCCGCCACTGGAGGCCCGGCGTGCTGGAGCTGGCGGGCCTGGACCGCCACTCCGCGGAGGCTGCCGCGCGCCCGTGGGGATGGCGGGTCTGCTTTCCACCACCACCACAGCAAGTCGGATGGGGAGGGGTCCTCCTCCCCCTCCTCCTCCTCCTCCTCCTCCTCCTCCTCCTCCTCCTCCTCCTCCTCCTCCTCTCCTCCTCCTCCTCCTCCTCCTCATCATCATCATCCTCCTCTTGCTCCTCCTCCCCCTCCTCCTCCTCCCCTCCTCCTCCACCTCAATGGGGGACCACGCGTCAAGGCCAGCAGCGGTTCCCCTCGCCCTGACCCGTGGGGACTCGTCTGATCCGGCGAGCCTCCCTTGCGGGGCCACCGCTGAGCTCGCCCCCTCGAGCTCAGGGGCGTGCCCCCTGCCTGCCCCAATGAGGAGTCTGGGGCTGCGGCATAATCTAATAGCTGGGGATCTTGCGAGTTGCACGCGCAGCTCCTTCGTAGGTGTTGCCTTGGACCCCTCATGCGGATGACCATGAATATGACTCCTCCTTCTCCTCCTCCTCCTCCTCCTCCTCCTCCTCCTTTTCCTCCTCCTGTTCTTCCTCCTCCCCCTCCTCCCCCTCCTCCTCCTCCTCCTCCTCCTCCTCCTCCTCCTCGTCCTCCTCCTCTTCATCCTCCTCCTCGTCCTCCACCTCCTTCCCCCCTCAAACTGATGGTGGTGGTGGTGGAAATCAGGCCCATCATGGGAGCTCCCGCGGGCGGCAGGGTCCAGCCGCTCTGGCGGCGCGTCGCGGCCGCGGTGGCCCAGCTCGGCGAAGGCGAGCTCGCGGAGCTTGGACAAGCGCGGTCCACTGCTCGCAAGGTACGAACAAACGAACGACACGCTCTCGAGACGGGTGGCGCGGTGGCGCGGTGGCGCTCTCAGCTCTGGTACTCGACGGTTGATTCCAGCCAACGCTTGCACTGTCTACCATGCCGCCAGGCTGGGCTCTCCAGTTCCCAATTAAAAGAAATCTGTGCCCACGACTCGCTTTCCGTGCGCATGCCAAGGACCTGCAGCTCGCAAATGGCCTGCATCCGCCGCGCAGGATGTATGACCCATTCACATCGACGCAAACACGTGGCGTCCGGAAGCGTGCGACGAGGCGCTTTGCGAGTAGTGGACCGCGCTCGGTCAGAGCTCGTGGGCGCCATTGCGACTGACATCGTCGGGGCAGCAGCCTGGCGCGGGCGCCGGTGCCGGGCGGACGTCGGGGCTGCCGCCGCCACGGCCCTGCCTGCCGGCTTGGCGCGGGCGCTGGCGGGGGGGTTGAGAGCGCGCGGGCGCGCGCTTTCGCTCCCAGTGTCGTCCTCCTCCTCCTCCTCCTCCTCCTCCTCCTCCTCCTCCTCCGCCTCCTCCCTCCTCCTCCGCCTCCTCCTCCTCCTCCTCCTGCTTCTCCCCCCCCCCCTCCTCCTCCTCCCCCTCCTCCTCCTCCCGCACCTCCTCCGCCTCCTCCTCCTCTTTCCTCCTCCGCCTTCCCTCCCCATCCCTCCCCCGCGCCCCCACTGTCATGTCGTCCCTTCGTCTGTCGGTCCTCTAAGCTCTGCCACTGGGCTCCCCTAACGCTGGTGAACAAATGTTCTTCGTAGTAAACCGTCACTCTTGGCACCGCAGTGCTGCGACTTGGACACTTCCAACATGTACACGAATGCAACCCAAATCGTCCCAGAACAACGCAGCGAACACATTCGCCTTGAAGGTGTACCATACTTGTACGTGTATGGAGCGGTTCGCTTTCAAACTGATGGGCTTGCTGGTTCCGCACGTGGCAAAGAAAAGCAGCCACCACGTCAGCAACGAATCTGGAGGTCGGCGCCGGGGTGGCTTTCGAGCACGCAAGCTTAGACTCAACCAGCATACGCTAAGCGGGACGAGCACAACATTGGCGTGAACTTCCGGAACACGGCACGGATTCCTTGCATCGGCGCTGGACATTACTCACTAGCACGCGGAACGCGCCAGGGACGGCGCCGGAGGCACCGCGTGGGCAATCCCGCGGCAGTCAACAAAAACCACCCCTGGGAGGTATGTTCGACGTGCGGGGGATATCGACTGTCGGTCCCGCGGGGCACTGCCATACCATACACCCGCTAGAAGCAGCAGGAAGCCTTCTCAGCGCAGGAGGGGGTGAGGGGGAGCAGGAGAAGCCCGATGATCGATATAACCAGGAGAAGGGGGGGAAAGAGGGAAGAGTGGAAGGAGGGAGAGGAGGACCAATTCCCAAACGACCCCATGTGATTGCATTGACGTGACTTCTGCCTCCACCACCACCACCACCCCTCGCCCCACACCACCCCCGAGACTTCGGCCACGTACTCCCCGAAACTGACCTTGCATCCATCATCGTTGTCTGTCGGCCCTTGGGACTGCCGAAGGCCACGGGAATCCGGAATGTGTTATTCAAACACGCTTACGTTTGCTTCCACGCTGTCCATCCTCAAAAACTCAAGGAAGGCATGATCTTGGCTGACATCGACACCCGCGCCCCCACAGGCCGTGCCATACACCCCGAGCATGATCACGAGAGAGCGGGTCAAGGCTTTGAGCCCCTTCGCCCAACATCCAAAGCCACAATGGAAAGACCCAATACAAAAACGAACGGTTTGGTCGGCGGCGTTTCGGATCCGAATTGCGGGTTCTGTTCCTGCAGCCCTCGATCCACCCACATCCGACTATCTGAGATTGGGTTGCCCACACGCGGGTCCAGATGTAAAGGGGTGGTGCTATAGATTTGGGGCAATTGTATTGCATACGTATTGCGCCAGATACTTGGATTGCATTGTATTGCAAGTCGTGTATTGCACGCGAAAATCCAACGATACATTTGCGCCCCCGAATGTATTGCACGCCCCAACTGCATCGCAACCCCACAAATCCATCGCACCAAATCTCTGGCACCCCCCCGTTGTCGCTGGACCCTCTTTTGGGTCAACCCGACGCGATCCACCCACATCCGACTATCTGACCGTTTCAACGCGCGGCCCCCTGGAGGCCCCGACCCGTTCCCCGGGGCAAGATGTCCCACCCGGAGCCGTTCGTGGTGGCCCCGGGGCCCGAGGACGGCCCCCGCAGTCGAAATCGAAGGAAGACCCTTGCATGGAATGGCAAACGAAATCGTCGGAGCTCTGTTTCCATCGCCCCCTACAGGGCAGATTTTGATACATAGGATTTTTAAAGAGATTGGATTTTTAATAATGAATCATTTATGAATAAATTTACGCATGAACTCATCGTTGTGTTTAATACTAAATCCCTGCATTTTGAATACATGATCCGCACGCGGAGCAAGAATTAAAAACGGCACTGTACCGCATCGCGAGACGCCCAGGCTCGAGCGGTGGGGCGGTCGCCGCGTTCAGCTTGGTGACCTCGGCCCAGCTGCGGCGCCCCTGGGGCAGGGGGGGGTGGTATCGTTCAACCGATCCCCATCCCCAGCGGCGTGGCCTGGGCCCCACTGGCCGACTTACCCCCCTAGATGGGGATATAGGTCGTTCCCTTCGAGTTTCGAGGGGTGTATCCCCAACTGGGGTGGTAATTTGATGGGGGTCTCGAAGGGCATGGGGATGCGGATTGGTTAAACGATACCGAGGGGGGAGAGGGAACGGGGGGGGAGGGAGGCAAAGAACGAGAGACGGGGAAGGGGAGAGGGTTGTCTTCGGACACGGCCTGGCACTACCAGCGCCTGTGCGCCATCCTCTCGCCATGAAGGCAGCACGCATTGGTGCCACACGCACCTTCTGGCGACCGGGGCAGGGCTGCACGCGTGCGCCCTCGCCTGCGGAGGCCAGCGTGGAGTATCTTCCAGCAAGCGGCAAGTGATGGCTGCCGCTAAAAGGGAAGGGGAAAAGGCGATACGTAAAGGAAAACGGGGGGGGGTCCAGGGAGGTGGCATGAGAAGCGTCAAAGGCCCGGGGCGGCAGCCAACGCGCCGCGGCGCGCACGCGCCTGCACTCACAGGCCAGCCAGTGTGGGGCGATCCTCCGACAAAAGGCGGGATATCTTCCAGCAAGCGATGACTGCCGCTAGAAAGGAAGGGGGAAAGGCGATATATCGGCGGTGGACGAACCTCCCTTTCACAAACCTCCCTTTCATGAAAACGGCCCGGGCACCGAAACCGACGGACCTAGCGACGCCTTCGCGCGAACCGAAAACGGCCGATCCGCTGATCGACGTGTCAGGGTAGGAAGTCTATCAACCTCCAAATATGAAGGGGCCCAAGGACACACTAATACATACACACAAATAAAACAAGTCCCCATATTTTCATATATTTTCGAGGTTTTCGTCTTCCCCCCCACTTCCCATATTTTCGCATATTTTCCTGGGGGTCGACGATTAAATGTGTCTGTGTGTTTTTTTTTCCTCCTGAGAATAGCAAGGAAAACGGGCCCGCGCGCCTCCTTCCTCACGGGCCAGTGTTGGGGGGGGGGGGGGGGGCGATCCTCCGACAACATGCGGGTGCTTGGCTTGGTCAAGCCCTGCCCCGTCAAGCAGCAAGAGTGCGTCATGAAGGTGCCTGGGCAGGCAATGACATAACATGTTGCACTGGTAATGTGACCGTAGCGTGCAGTGCGTACAGTAGCAGTGCAGAAAGGGGCGATCCTCCGACAGAAAGCGGATGCTTGGTGGTCAAGCCCGGCCCCGCCAAGCAGCAAGAGTGCGTCAGAAGTAAGGTGCTTGGGCGGGCAGCAGAAAAGGATGCCTCGTGGCCCTCGTGGGACGCAGAAGGGAGGGACAGAGAGAGGACATCATCCACAGGAGACAGGGCAACACGACGGGGAGCGGCTAGAAGGCACGCGACCGGAAGGTATGAAAAAAAAGGCTGCTCAAGCCATCGCAACTTCGCTGGAGTCGGCGCCTGAGGTCCCATTATCCTACTTAGGCAGGCGGCTAGCGTTTTGTGCTGTTTGTAAACCGGGCGTTCATACATGGGGCGGAAGGGGGAGAGGGGAGGGTTCGGGCTGCGGACCTCTGCTGACTGCGACTGCTTGCGACAGTGCGTCCTATAGGAGGGGAGAGGCCCCAGCTGCTCGAAACGAGCGCCCAAAACAGCCCAGATCTACTCCCTGAGGGGGGGGGAGGGAGAGGGGGGTGCGAGGTCCCGCGCCGATCGGCACAAGAATGAATAGCAAACGCGCACCTGCTTTGGCAGGCGGCCGACTCCGGAAAAAGGCTGCCTGGGCCAACTCGCGCAGAGGACGTGGCGCACGGGAGCCGGAGGCGGCGGGGTTCCGCAGAGGCTCCGTCCTCGGGGGCGCCGCAGGTCTCCCGGAGACCTCCGAGGGGAGGCGTGGGACTGCAACATGCGGCTCTCCATGCAGGGAGAGGGAGGACTCGAGAAATCGCACGGCCTCTGCTGAGTTATCTTGCTGAAAGAAGGAACTCCGAGGCATCGAATCCGAAGAGGAGCCTTGCGGAACTCCCTGCGCGGATGCTCGAGAGGTTGGAGCTGGCGCTGGCAAAAATCAAT
>CAUYUJ010001725.1:328067-330567 GCA_963575745.1 Prorocentrum cordatum
AATCTTAGGGATTCCCTTATTTTTTGAGGGCGCATCCCTAAGATCGTCATCGCTTTTTGGCATGTCAAACTTAGGGATAGGGATATGCTCGATGCTTGTAAACTTGGGTCAGGATGGGTTTGTCCGGGCGCCGGTGCAGCAGCCCAAGCTCCGAGTGGGGTCCTGCGAGGGAACTGAAGTCAGCACGAAAGCCACCTCGCAATTCGGAACGAGATTCTCCGGGACACTCCGGGCTCACCCCATCGTTTTCCAAACGAAGTCCGATATGTGATGCTGGCACCATGAAGCGGGTCCCCTCGACCCCTCCTTGAGCAGGGACCAACCGTCCCGGCATTCCTATAGCTCTACCACGACATGTTCTTGGAATCCAGAAATATTCTGAGAACAAAAACAATGTTCTTAGAACATAAACCCGATGTAATAAAACAAAGCAGACTCCGCCATTCTAAGAACAGTTTGTGGGAACCACAAGAGGTTCTTAGAACATTCCTTGGTAGGGCTATAGGCACGCCAGGACGCGTCGCCACTGCTTGATCTGGGGAACTCTGGAAATGAGTATCTCTTAACCGATCCCCATTCCCAGCGGCGTGGCCTGGGCCCCACTGGCCGATTTACCCTCCTGGATGGGGATATATCCGGGATATAGGTCGTCCCGTTCGGGTTTCGAGGGGTGCATCCCCAACTGGGGTGGTAATGTGGTGGGGGTCTCTAAGGGAATGGGATGGGGATGGGGATCGGTTAAACGATACCGAGGGAACCAACAATGATCAAGAAAACGCGAAACACAAAGCCTTACCCGCGAGCCTCGATCCTCGGCCCCGAACCCCGGATCGCCATCCTCGAACATCGACCCTCGACCCCGAACAATGGATGGTTTGAAATAGGATCGATATAGAGATCGATAAGGAGATCGACCGGGAACCCAGGGACACACCGAAATCGGCCCCGAACCCATAACCAAGAACCCAGGAGCCTGGAACCGGGAACCCGGAAACCCAACCAGCCACCAAAATCGGCGAGACTCTTTCGCCAAATCTTCCAACTTCCGCTAGGACCCCTTCAGTGCAAGCACTGAGTGGTGAACCTTACCCGCGAGCCTCGATCCTCGGACCCCCCTCCTCGACACCTCCTCGAATTCCCCTCCCCAAGGGGCGGGCAAGGGCGGGTGCCATCCTGCGAGCGGCGGCGTCCTTGGGGGCCCGCGCCAGCGGCGGCGAGCGCTGGCGGGCGGAGCTCCGTCGTTCGTCGTCGTCGTCGTCGTCGTCATCGTGGTGGTGGTGGTGGTGAGGCTGGGGGTGGTGGTGGTGGTGGTCGTCGTCGTGGTCGTCGTGGTCGTCGTGGACGTCGTGAACGTCGCCGTCGCCGACGTCGACGCCGTCGCCGTCGCCGTCGCCCGCCGTCTCGTCGGCGTCTCGTCGTCGTCGTCGTCGTCGTCGTCCGCCCTCGTCGTCGTCGTCATCATCGTCGTCCTCGTCGGCGTCGTCCTCGTCGTCCTCGTCGTCGTCGTTGTCGGTGCCAGCGTCGACGACGTCGTCGTCGGCGGCGGCGTCTGCGTCGTCGGCATCGTCGGCGTCGTCGTCGTCGTCGTCGGCGTCGGGAGCGTCGGCGTGGTCGGCACCGTCGTCGTCGTTGGCGGCGTTGTCGGCCTCGTCCTCGTCGTCGCCGCCGCCGTCGTCAGCGGCGTCGACTTCGTCGCCATCGTTCGCGGCGTCGGCGTCGTCGGCGGCTGCGTCGGCGGTGGCGTCGACGTCGTCGTCGTCCCACTCCTCGTCGTCCTACTCCTCCTCCTCTTTCTCATTCTCCTTGGAGCTCCTGCGTCCCCGACGCAGGAGCTCCTGCGTCGGGGAGAAGGGGAAGACGGGGACCCACAACGTACTGGCAAGAACTGGGGCCTCGAGGGCCCTCGGCAAGAACCGGGCAAGAGCCGTTTGTTTGGCCCTCGGGGGCCCTCAAGGGGACTTCGGGGACACCGTGATCAACAACGCCAAAACACCGCATGCCTGGCGACAAGGCTGATGGAAGTGGGGGAAGGGGAGACAGAGGAGGAGGGAGATACGGAAATGCTATATAAGGGGCGCTCACGCCATGTCTGACATCATATTCCTTCCAACCATCCCTTAACATTGCGTTGATGTTTTCTGTGCCCGCTGGCTAGTGTCGCGGTGGACGTGGAACTTTGAAAAGGACACGATCGTGCTACGCAAAATCCGCCGCGTGTGAGGAACAGCGAGGTCTATAGCCGCCGATGCTGAGCTTGTTTGGCCTGCATCGACTGCATCCCAAGGTTCGTGCCCACCACAACGATCCCACCACGTTTCGGCACACCCATCCCTCGAGGGCTCAATTCTTCGGACCCCGCGCCCCCAGCACGTCCCGGCACGGCACCCCCACTCCACGAGAGCTCAGGTCTTGGGACCCCCCACGCGACAAATTCTGACCCGAAACCAACCTACACCCCGCAACTCGCCCTCTCCACGTCCTGGCACCCCCACCTCACGAG
>CAUYUJ010001725.1:333067-345567 GCA_963575745.1 Prorocentrum cordatum
GCGGCTGTCGGGACGACCGACATGGGTACGGAAAGAATGGGTACGTTACCCAACGGCAGTTCCTGTTCATTTTGAGGACTCGCTGTCTGCGCCGTAGCGGCCTGTGTCCATTTGAGACAGAAGGCCGCCTGCCCAACAGCGGACGCTGTTGGTTGTGGACAACATGTGCTGTTGGGCATTGTACCCATTTTTGTCCGTACACATGTCGGGAGTGTAAAGGCTGGACTCCTGGGGAAATCAAAAGGTACCGATACCGCTAATCCCCGGACCTCTCCCGGGCTGCGTTCTGACCAGGACTTCGAGGCGAATCCAGCGCTGGCGACGAGGGCCGTCCAGGAGGCCCAAAAAGGGGAAAACGGGCGGAGGGTACAGTCAAAAACCCTAATAAGGACGCGCGGTGAGGACGCAAGACCCTTGGAAGCCGCAGTTGGGATTTTTGGGGCGCCGGACGACGAAAACCTCAAGGACGCAAGGGACGCAAGAGCAAGGAAGAGCAAGGACGCAAGGGTACCCTGAGCAAAGTCGCGCGTCCTTATTAGGGTTTTTGATTGTAGAGGTATGGGTACCTTTTTCTCTTCTAAGCTCCAGCCGACTGCGGCCGCCGCGCGCCCCGGGGCCGGGAGCCTCGTGGTCCAGTCGCCTCGCCTCCAGCGGGGCGGGGCGCGCGCAGGCGGCCCTGCCGTGGCGGTCGCCCTCCTGGGCCCGGCGGCGGGAGCCGAGGACGGGGGGCACCACCACCTGGTGAATGTTTTTTTCTTCGGCGTTTCGGCACTGGCGCTTTTGTTGATTCGACGCTCTTACTCGCCGTTCTTGCATTCGGTGTTTCGCCATCGCTCGGACGTCCATTCCCTGTGTCTGTTTCGGTTTCGTGCGTGTTTTTTTGCCAAATGATCAAGGATGCTCCTCGATGGTCCTCGCCGAAGGAAAAATGCACACGTCCAAGCGATGCCAAAACCACCAGGTGAAGGTTCTTTCTTCGGCGTTTCGACACTAACGCTTTGTTTTGGTTCGACGCTCTCATTCGCCCCCTCCACCCTCCTCCCAGCAATCTCGTCGTCGCCCGCATCAGCATCAACGTCATCACAGGGGGCACCACCACCACCAGGTGAACGACTTCTCTTCGGCGTTTCGACACTGACGCTTTTTGTTGATGCGACGCTCTTATTCGCCCCCTCCACCCTCCTCCCAGCAATCTCGTCGTCGTCCGCATCAGCATCAACGTCATCACAGGGGGCACCACCACCACCAGGTGAAGGTTTTTTTCTCCAGCGTTCAGACACTGACGCTTTGTTTTGATTCGACGCTCTTATTCGCCCCCTCCACCCTCCTCCCAGCAATCTCGTCGTCATCCGCATAGCATCAACGTCATCACAGGGGGCATCACCACCACCAGGTGAACGTTGTTTTCTTCGGCGTTTCGAGACTGACGTTTTTTTTGATTCGACGCCCCCATTCGCCCCCTCCACCCTCCTCCCAGCAATCTCGTCGTCGTCCGCATCAGCATCAACGTCATCACAGGGGGCACCACCACCACCAGGTGAACGCTTTTTTGGTTCGACGCCCTTATGCGCCCCCTCCACCCTCCTCCCAGCAATCTCGTCGTCGTCCGCATCTGCATCAACGTCATCACAGGGGGCACCACCACCACCAGGTGAACGTTGTTTCTTCGGCGTTTCGACACTGACTCTTGTTTTGATTCGACGCTCTTATTCGCCCCCTCCACCCTCCCCCCCAGCAATCTCGTCGTTGTCCGCATCAGCATCAACGTCATCACAAGGGGCACCATCACCACCAGGTGAACGGTTTTTCTCCGGCGTTTCGACACTGACGCTTTTTCTGATTCGACGCTCTCAGTCGCCTCCTCCACCCTCCCCCCAGCAATCTCGTCGTCGTCCGCATCAGCATCAACGTCATCACAGGGGGCATCACCACCACCAGGTGAACAATTGTTTCTTCGGCGTTTCGACACTGACGCTTTTTTCGACGCTCTTATTCGCCCCCTCCACCCCCCCCCCAATCTCGTCGTCGTCCGCATTAGCGTCAACGTCGTCACAGGGGGCACCACCACAACAAGGTGAACGTTTATTTCGTCGGCGTTTCGACACTGACGCTTTTTTTGATTCGACGCTCTTATTCGAACCTCCACCCTCCTTCAAGCAATCTCGTCGTCGCCCGCATCAGCATCAACGTCGTCACAGGGGGCGCAACCACCACCAGGTGAACTTGTTTTTCGTCGGTGTTTGGACACTGACGCTTTTTTGATTCGACGCTCTTAGCCGCCCCCTTCCACCCTCCTCCCAGCAATCTCGTCGTCGCCCGCATCAGCACCAACGTCATCACAGGGGGCACCACCACCACCAGGTGAACGCTTTTTTCTTCGGCGTTTCGGCACTGACGCTTTGTTTGATTCAACGCTCGTATTCGCCCCCTCCACCCCCCTCCCAGCAATCTCGTCGTCGTCCGCATCAGCATCAACGTCATCACAGAGGACACCACCACCACCAGGTGGACGTTTTTTTCTTCGGCGTTTCGACACTGACGCTTTTTGTTGATGCGACGCTCTTGTTCGCCCCCTCCACCCTCCCCCACGCAATTTCGTCGTCGTCCGCATCAGCATCAACGTCATCACAAGGGGCGCCACCACCACCAGGTGAACGTTTTTTCTTCGGCGTTTGGACACTGACGCTTTTTTGATTCGACGCTCTTAGTCGCCCCCTCCACCCTCCTCACAGCAACGTCGTCGTCGTCCGCACCGGTATCAACGTCATCGCAGGGGGCGCCACCACCAATAGGTGAACGTGTCGGTAGTCGGCGTTTCGACACTGACGTGTTTTTGATTCGGCGCTCTTATTCCCACCCCCCTACCCTCCTCACAGCAATCCCGCCGCCGTCCGCATCGGCATCAACGTCATCACAAGGGGCACCACCACCACCAGGTGAACGGTTTTTTCTTCGGCGTTTCGACACTGACGCTTTGTTTTGGTTCGACGCTCTCATTCGCCCCCTCCACCCTCCTCCCAGCAATCTCGTCGTCGCCCGCATCAGCATCAACGCCACC
Source organism: Prorocentrum cordatum (assembly GCA_963575745.1). Classification (NCBI taxonomy): domain Eukaryota; class Dinophyceae; order Prorocentrales; family Prorocentraceae; genus Prorocentrum; species Prorocentrum cordatum. The sequence goes on from CAUYUJ010001725.1 coordinate 336,126, forward strand.
GCAGGGGGCACCACCACCACCAGGTGAAGGTTTGTTTTTCTTCGGCGTTTCGACACTGACGCTTGTTTTGGTTCGATGCTCTTATTCGCCCCCATGCACCCTCCCCACTAACAATCTCGTCGTCGTCCGCATCAGCATCAACGTCATCATAGGGGGCGCCACCACCACCAGGTGAACGTTTTGTCTTCAGCGTTTCGACACTGACGCTTTTTTGATTCGACGCTCTTATTCGACCCCTCCACCCTCCTCCCAGCAATCTCGTCGTTGCCCGCATCAGCACCAACGTCATCACAGGGGGCACCACCACCACCAGGTGAACGTTCTTTTCTTCGGCGTTTCGACACTGACGCTTGTTTTGGTTCGACGCTCTTATTCGCCCCCATGCACCCTCCCCCCCAGGAACCTCGTCGTCGTCCGCATCAGCATCAACGTCATCAGAAGGGGGCGCAACCACCACCAGGTGAACGTTTTTTTCGTCGGCGCTTCGACACTGACGCGTGTTTTGATTCGACGCTCTTATTCGCCCCCTCCACCCTCCTCCCAGCAACCTCGTCGTCGTCCGCATCAGCATCAACGTCATCACAGGGGGCACCACCACCACCAGGTGAACGTTGTTTCTTCGGCGTTTCGACACTGACGCGTTTTTGATTCGACGCTCTTATTCGGCCCCTCCACCCTCCCCCCAGCAATCTCGCCGTCGCCCGCATCAGCATCAACGTCATCACAGGGGGCACCACCACCACCAGGTGAACGATTTTTCCTTCTGCATTTCGACACTGACGCTTTTTTTGATTCGACGCTCGTAGTCACCCCCTCCACCCTCCTCCCAGCAATCTCGCCTTCGTCCGCATCAGCATCAACGTCATCACAGGGGGCACCACCACCGCCAGGCGAACGTTCTTTTCTTCGGCGTTTCGACAGTGACGCTGTTTTTGATTCGACGCTCTTAGTCGCCCCATCCACCCTCCTCCCAGCAATCTCGCCGTCGTCCGCATCAGCATCAACGTCATCACAGGGGGCACCACCACCACCAAGTGAACGTTCTTTTCTTCGGCGTTTCGACACTGACGCGTTTTTGATTCGACGCTCTTATTCGCCCCCTCCACCCTCCTCCCAGCAATCTCGCCGTCGCCCGCATCAGTATCAACGTCATCACAGGGGGGGGCACCACCACCACCACCAGGTGAACGTTGTTGTTTCTTCGGCGTTTCGACACTGACGCTTTTTTTGATGCGACGCTCTTATTCGCCCCCTCCACCCTCCTCCCAGCAACCTCGTCGTCGTCCGCATCAGCGTAAACGTCGTCACAGGGGGCATCACCACCACCAGGTGAACGCTTTTTCTTCGGCGTTTCGACACTGACGCTGTTCTGATTCGACGCTCTTATTCGCCCCCTCCACCCTCCTCCCAGCAATCACACCATCGTCTGCATCAGCATCACCGTCATCACAGGGGGCACCACCACCACCAGGTGAACATTCTTTTATTCGGAATGTGGACACTGACGCGTTTTTTGACTCGACGCTCTTAGTCGCCCCATCCACCCTCCTCCCAGCAATCTCGTCGTCGTCTGCATCAGCATCAACGTCATCACAGGAGGCACCACCACCACCAGGTGGACGTTTTTTTTCTTCGGCGTTTCGACACTGACGCGTTTTTGAGTCGACGCTCTTTTTCGCCCCCTCCACCCTCCTTCCATCAATCTCGTCATCGTCCGCATTAGCATAAACGTCCCCACAGGGAGCGCCACCACCACCAGGTGAACGTTTGTTTTTCTTCGGCGTTTCGACACTGACGCTGTTTTTGCTGATTCGATGCTCTTATTCGCCCCCTCCACCCTCCTCCCAGCAATCTCGTCGTCATCCGCATCAGCATCAACGTCATCACAGGGGGGCACCACCACCACCAGGTGAAGGTTCTTGCATTCGGCGTTTCGACACTGACGCGTTCTTTGATTCGACGCTCTTGTTCGCCCCCTCCACCCTCCTCCCGGCAATATCGTCATGGTCCACATCAGCATCAACGCCATCACAGGGGGCACCACCACCACCAGGTGAACGTGCTTGCATTCGGCGTGTCGACATTGACGCTATTGTTTGATTCGACGCTCTTATTCGCCCCCTTCACCCTCCTCCCCGCAATCTCGTCGTCGTCCGCATCAGCATCAACGTCATCACAGGGGGCACCACCACCACCAGGTGAACGTTCTTGCATTCGGCGTTTCGACACTGACGCTGTTGTTGCTTCGACGTTCTTATTCGCCCCCTCAACCCTCCCCCCAGCAATCTCGTCATCGTCCGCATCAGCATCAACGTCATCACAGGGGGGCACCACCACCACCAGGTGAACGGTTTTTCTTCGGCGTTTCGACACTGACGCTTTTTTGAATTGACGCTCTTATTCGCCCCCTCCACCCTCCTCCCAGCAATCTCGCCGTCGCCCGCATCAGCATCAACGTCATCGCAGGGGGCACCACCACCACCAGGTGAACGTTCTTGCATTCGGCGTTTCGACACTGACGTTGATTCGACGCTCTTCTTCGTCCCCTCCACCCTCCTCCCAGCAACCTCGTCGTCGTCCGCATCTGCATCAACGGCATCATAGGGGGCACCACCACCACCAGGTGAACGTGCTTGCATTCGGCGTGTCGACATTGACGCTGTTCTGATTCGACGCTCTTCTTCGCCCCCTCCACCCTCCTCCCAGCAACCTCGTCGTCGTCCGCATCAGCATCACCGTCATCACAGGGGACACCACCACCACCAGGTGAACGGTTTTTCTTCGGCGTTTCGACACTGACGATGCTTTTGATTCGGCGTTCTTATTCGCCCCCTCCACCCTCCGCCCATCAATCTCGTCATCGTCCGCATAGCATCAACGTCATCACAGGGGGCACCACCACCACCAGGTGAACGTTCTTGCATTCGGCGTTTCGACACTGACGCTTTTTTTGATTCGACGCTCTTATTCGCCCCCTCCATCTTCCTCCCAGCAATCTCACCACCGCCCGCATCAGCATCAACGTCATCACAGGGGGCACCACCACCACCAGGTGAACGTTCTTGCATTCGGCGTTTCGACACTGACGCATTTTTTGATTCGACACTCTTATTCGCCCCCTCCACCCTCCTCCCAGCAATCTCACCATCGTCCGCATCAGCATCAACGTCATCACAGGGGGCACCATCACCACCAGGTAAACGTTTTGTTCTTCGGCGTTTCGACACTGACGCTTTTGTTGCTTCGACGTTCTTATTCGCCCCCTCCACCCTCCACCCATGAATCTCGTCATCGTCCGCATCAGCATCAACGTCATCACAGGGGGCACCACCACCACCAGGTGAACGTTCTTGCATTCGGCGTTTCGACACTGACGCTTTTTTTGATTCGACGCTCTTATTCGTCCCCTCCACCCTCCTCCCAGCAACCTCGTCGTCGTCCGCATCAGCATCAACGTCATCACAGGTGGCACCACCAACACCAGCGCGACCCTGAGGTCTGGAGGTTGCCTCAATGTTCGAGCTGGTTGCCTGGAGGTTCCGAGTGTTCTCGTCGAATCTTGGCTCGATGAAGACAAAACGCCATAAACATAATTATTTGGCGCTCCGCGCGGATGTCTTGGATCTGCGCTGGGCCCCCGGGCGGCGCCTCCGGCGCCGCCCCTGGCGCGCTCCGCGCGCCAGGGAGGGGGTCCAGCGCCGATCCAAGAAACCGCGCGGAGCGCCTAAGTTTATTTATGGCGTTTTTGAATTCGGCGTTTCGACCCTGGGCGGAAGGGGGGGGGAGGGGGGAGGGGTGTGGATCCGAACCTCTGCTTAGCGCGACCGTCTGGAACCGTGCGTCCTATGGGGGAGACTCCCCGTGCTCGAGACAGGCACCAGGAACAGCCAGGATCTGCGGCACATGGCGGGGGAGGGGGGGGTGCGAGGGCCCGCGCCGATCGGCAAAGGAATGAGTCAAGAAAACGCCCCCCAGCGCGACCCAGAGGTCCAAGGGTTATCTCGAGATCCGAGCTGGTTGCCTGGAGGCTCCAAGCGTCCACGCCGAGTCTCGGCGGTGCTCCCGCCTCGGGGCGCATGCCCGCAGCGCGGCGCCTAGCCGAGAGCAGCCCCGGGAGGCCGAGATCGCCCTGAGAACGGCCGCCGGAAGCCCGAGAGGTACGACCCGAAAACCCTGCTGGCCATCGCTCGAACGTCCATTCCGTGCTTTTTGTCGGTCTCGTGCGTGGTTTTGTCGCCAAATGATCAAGGATGCTCCTCGATGGCCCCCGCCGAGAAGAAAGTGCACACGTCCGAACGATGCCAGGCCTGAGGTGCTGGCGCGTCGTGCTTCCGAGCCAGGCGGTTTCGCCCGATTTCGGGCCCCCGGACGCTCACAGATAGATCTGGCTCGAGGCCTGTCGCAGGAGAACGGGATCCAGGGCTCTGGTCTCGTTTTTGAGCGGTGTTGTGTTCACTTCGCCACGTCGGATCTCATGGAAACCCCTGGGGGGCAATGCGCGGCGGCTTGCGGCCCGATCCACGTCAGATTCACATCGGGTCCACGTCGGATTCACGACCGGTTTGCGCTGGACCGGAACATCTCCCCTCGAACGTCGTGCCATGTTTTACGGGGCGGACGTGCGAACTAGATAATAAAACTATTGCGCGCCGCACGAGGCCTCCAGGACTTTCCTCATGGGGCACTGCAACGTGCGCGAGGGGGGACTAATAGGATATTGGGGGTTATCAGCTATCAAATGCCAAGGTGAAGTATGTCTGGCCTAGCCTTGCTCATACATTGGTCACCAATGTTCCAAGAAGCTTCGGGGGCAGCATTCTGGGCTAAGTGGGCGGCGAAGTGGGCTCCACCCACTTAGCGAAGGTACCGTGATCCACTCATAAGCTAGGCTAAGCTGGGTCTAATCCACGTCGGCATCCACTGATTAAACCCCTATCCAATTAGCAACCCCCGCGTCGATCCCTGTGGCCTCCCGGCCATAACTCGGATCCCTGGCGGCCGTTCGGGACGAGTCGGGCACCCCAGGAACGCCCTAGACGAGGCGCTGCTGCTAGAAAGCATCCCGAGGCTAGAAACTCTACAAGGAACCACGCAAACCCCGCACAGGGGCGCCCAGCCGGGGAGAGGACGGAGGACCGCAGAAAAAGGAGCAGGAGGAGGGAGGAGGAGGAGGAGGAGGAGGAGGAGGAGGAGGAGGAGGAGGAGGAGGAAGAGGACGAGGAGGAGGAGACCCACCCACCGAAAGCGTCGTCCCACGAACGCTCTACCCGAGCAAACCCTGCAGTTTGGGGGACCTCCGAATGGAGGCCCTCATTCTACCAATCAGGATCTGCCGAACAGAAGTCCCAGACCTACACAGGGAACCGCGCAGGAATTGGAAGGTGGAACGAATTGAATCTAGGGCGAAAAAATGAGAAGGCAGGGCGTCGGAGGGAGCCAGGGAAACTCGATGGGGGAGGAAGGCGCTCAGAGGATCATGCCCATAACCGTGAGGAAGAGCAGGAATATGGTGATGAAGGGTAGGAAAAAGACTGTGGCAACAGACGTAATGTAAAAGATCATCCCCACCAACACATTGACATCCAAATACGCATATACCAGGACCGTGTCTGTATCTCCTTGTAGAATTCCAACTGTTACAAATAGTCTTCAACACGCGAACTAACATGTACTCGGGAACCATATCGGAGGCGCGGAGAAAAAAACGGAAGGAGGTGTCAAGGTCCATCTGGAAGACAACGGGAGCCACTTCTCAATTCGCGGTGCCAACACTCTCGAAACAGGTGCAGCACAGAAGTCAACGAAAATCATCTTGGCGAGACGGGAAGTTCGATATCGTGTAATCCTCCACCGGCTGCGCAAAAAGCGAGAGCCTGAAGAAAGGGCTGCACCTGTAGGCTGGCACGAATTCGTCGGAATCTGTGGCAGCGTGAAATTTCTGGAGACAGTCCTGGAAAACCTCGGAGCAGTGGGCGACCCGCAGCCTGGCAGCGAGAGTTTGCACCTGCATCGGCGGAAACTAAACTCTTTCATTTTCGGGAACAGGCCAGGGGGGGTCGAGTGACGGGGAGCACACGTGTACAATTGCTGAGCCCCACGTTCGACCTGGGGAGCGGATTTGGTGGGGCGAAAGCCCTGACTGATATATGAGGTAACGGGCAATACGCATGTGTTGTGCGCGCACACACTCATGGTGAAGCCCTCTCCCATTTTCTTGACGGTGTGAGCCCTACGCATGAGCTTGTTGGCAGCCGCTCACCCGGAAAGTTCTGGGCCTCGGTGGCCAGGAATAAAGCCAAGATGTTTGCCATGCGGTTGAATCTTGAAACTTCGCACCCGGATGCCATGCGCACGGAACAGATGAGGAGCATTAGAGAGCAAATCGGGATTATGAAAGATGATGACGCACTTCGTCAGATTCAGGATCCGGCCCGAGGAGGACCCCAAAGGTACATATTGCACGAAAAGCACGCCACAAAGGTCCGCGATGATGTCGCAGGCCGTCAGACATAAATCATCAGCAAATGCAGAGACAACTTTTGGCATAGATGTAGGTAAAGCTACGAGATGCTGGAGAAGGGGATCCAGGCACAGTGCAAATAAAACTCCAGAAAGAGTGCATCCTTGTTTAACTCCTCTAAGAGCGGTGAGCTCGTGGACCGTGGACCCACGAAATTGGACCTGACAAACCATACTCTTGTACAAGATGGAGATAGCGATGACGATGAAAACGGGGAAACGGTACGTCCTCAAAACTCTCAATATCCAGGAGTGTAGGATCGAGGGGAAGGCCGCGCGGACGTCGAATAGACAGCTGCCAGTACGCTGGAAGCCAAAGACGGTGCCCCAGAGGAAGAGATGGAAATCGGTCCCGATTACATTGTCCATGATCTGCCTACCTTTGATGAACCCCCGCTGAGAACGGTGCCCACGATCGGCTAGCACATATCCAATGGGCGCAGCTATCACCGCACTGACCAACTTGCTGTCTGCGTTGGACAAAGCAATCGGCCTGGTATCCTCAGGCTTCCTAAAGACATGGTCGCTGTCCTTGGTGTCACCCTTGGCCAAGAAGGCCAAAGACGCAAAGTTGAAGTCAGCACAGACTGGCCCCCCAGCGAGCAGATGCTCGTAGACCGCGAACAATGACTCTTGTGCGTCGGGCCCTGCAGCTTTCCAAGCACTGTAGCATAATCCATCTGGCCCAAGGGCAAAATCTTTTTATTTCTGGAGAGGAGGTCCTGGAACTGGCCGAAGGTAAGTACCAAGGGAATCGCTGATGAGTGCTATTTGTGGGGGAATGATATTCTGCAAAAAGCCTTCACCAAGAACAAGGCAGCCACGACCAGCGGAGAAGACACGGCCCCAGTGCTCGGTGAACAAGAGCGCACAGGTGTCGGGGTCTTCGATGGTCTGCCCGTGCGGACCAACGAGCCCCTTAAGAACAACAGAGCGGTTCGCGCTCTTCCAAGTTTTTGCCAATCGCTTGACTCTCATAATATGGTAATATCCTGCTGCTGCTGCTGCTTGCTGCAATTCACCTTCTTGCCTAGAGAGCTCAGCAGTCATGAGGCTACTGAGGTGAGAGTGGAATTGGGCCCAGCGAGACCAGCATTGCCCATCCACGGAATAAAACCCGCCGGGCACGGGGTGTGCATGTACAGCAGACTGAACAGCACGGCGAAGAGAAGCACGATGCCCCCGAACGAGCTTCAGACAACAGGCGATGTTTTTTCACATCTCGTAGTGGCTTTTGTAGAGAACATCTCGGCTTTGGTTTTCTGAGCGGCGGCAACCATCAGCGACTTCACTTCTAGAAGTTTCTCGGGTGGGTCCTCGCTAAAAGACTGACCATTGAAAAGGTCCTCGAAGAACTTCGCGTAGGACGGACGCTTCAAGATCCAAGCCGGCAAGCGGCCTGATAGAATAATAAACCGGTAACTACATGATCGGAGGGGAAGGACATGTCGCATATTTCCCATACAGTAGAGGACGTAGGACACATATAGAGGATATCGGCAGAGGGGAGGTTACTGTAGATGCGGTCGAGCCTGGCAAAGGACTTGGACGGAGGCTGCGTGATCACGCGACGGTGCGTGAACTTCTCTTGCTCGAGCTCTGCGAGCGGAAAAGATCGTGCGAAAGCAGGCCGCACGCCTAGCAGGTTGAAATCTCTCAGTCCCCTCAATGGCATTCAATCGACATTCCCCTTCTTCATGGCAATTGCAATCCCCGAGGAGGAAGACGGTGGCGAGATGATGGCCCAGGACCCTGGAGCGAATCCTCTGGAAGAGCGAACGGACTTGGGGTTCAGGGAGTTCGGGGTCGATATGAATGTTCACGATTTGTACCACTCCTTTAGGGCCCCAAAGAGTAACAATAGCGACACGACCAGGAACAACTTCCACGAGTTGGTGGGAGTCGAACTCGCCGAGGAACTCACGATTGATGAAAAAGAGCAGCCCACCAGCAATCGGACGAAAGCAGAACGACCCCAGGAGGAGATGGTTTTTGAACTCACTCTGCAGATTCACGAGGTCCACAGGCGTTCCATGCGTTTCCTGAAGGCAAACAACTTCGTGATTAAGAGCTAGACTGCATAATCTGTGGAATTCATGTAGAACCCGAACTTGGTCAGCATACAAGGACCCTAGAAGAGCTTGAGTGTTCCACGTGGTAATCCGAAACGCATGTTATGTTCAGGAAGATACTGAGAATCTTGAGAGGTGGGAGGGGCGAAAATCTCCGACGCCTCTGCAGGCTGCTGGATGGCGGAAGACTGCGACGCAAGAGGACGAGGAGGAGGAGGAGGAGGAGGAGGAGGAGGAGGGGGAGGAGGGGGAGGACGCGGAGGATAGACCGTGCCGGCATGCGCAAACAGCGCGATTATCTCAGCGCTGTCACCCACTAAGCCTCATGGACAACACCCGCGCCCACAGCGGTGAATCTGAGCTGACAGCGCGAAGCGAACCTGAGCTGATGTGGCTGGCGCGCGTGAGCTCCACGCGGGCAGACTGAGCGGCCGGCTCGGCGCGAGCGTGCGCAGCTCCACGCTTGCCATGCGCCAGCTCAGGTGGTCGCCAAATCCCCCCAGGGAACGGACCTCCACGGTCCCCCAGGACTCCCAGAGATACTTTTTCCAAAGCGTCCCACCCTCCACGGGGGGAAATAGCTGTCGAGCCCCTCCTGGAGAAAACAATCGTCGGGAATCAGAAGCCCTGCCAACCTCTGCCGACGGCACCATCTGGCCGAGCAGGCGCCGGAGCACGACTTCCAGAGACACCCAAAGAAGACGCCCAAGACAGCCTCGGCGCTCGACCCTCCCTCCAACTCCTCGACGCTCGATCTCTCCAAGAGGCGGTGGCGAACCCCCCCTATGTATATATATATATACACACACATATATACATATGTATGTATATATATATATACATCGGCGATG
>CAUYUJ010001725.1:348067-373067 GCA_963575745.1 Prorocentrum cordatum
CGGGTGCGAGAGACCAGGCGGAGGAGGAGAGGGATATGGAGGTAGAGGTGGCTGAGGATGGATGGCGTTGAAAGAGGGGCTGATGGGGAGGTCATGATTGAGGTCAAGGATGAACACTGTGCGATGATGACGACGAATATGATTATGATGATGACGACGACGACGATGATGATGCTGATGATGATGCTAATGCTAATGCTGCTGATGCTGATGCTGATGCTGATGCTGATGCTGATGCTGATGATGATGCTGATGATGACTATGATGATGATGATGATGATGATGATGATGATGATGATGATGATGATGATGATGATGATGATGATGATGATGATGATGATGATGATGATGATGATGATGATCAGGATGAGGGCCTGGATGAACACCGTGATCACTATCGGGGCGAAGACGAGGAAGAAGAAGACAAACACGATAATGCGGATGACAATGCAGATGTCGCATCCTCGTCATCATCGGCCACCCCCCCCTCCACCTCCTGTCCTACACTTCCCACCCTCCACTCTCTCCAGCACTCTCCACTCGACCCCAACAGTATTGTTCCATTCGGTGCCCCCGGCACTCCCAACCCTCAGGGCCAGGTTGTCCTCCTCAGTCGATGCTGACGATCCCGTAGCCAGACAAGGGCCCCCGAGGACGGAAGACAGCGAAAACGCGTCCTCTTGAGTTGTTCAAGGCGTCGAGTGTCTGGGCTTGCTTCACGGCGACGACCCCCTCCACGGGGCTAGCTTCTTTGTCCTGCCAGATCCGTTTTGGATGGTCCTTGGGCCCATTGAGAGGCCTCAGAGACGTGGAATTAACAACAGTCAAGACGTTTGGATGTCTGGGTCTGCTTCGTGGCGTCGACCCTAGACGCCTAGACGAGGTCGGGCGTGGACCTCCCGGCGCAGCGCAAAGCAGGCTCGACCAATGACAAAGAGCTGCGCTGTAATGCTTCGGGGGCCTTTCGTTCGGTCGGGCATGTCCCCCTACAGGCGGACGTTGGACAAAATACTGAAGCAAATAAACCAAAAGAGTCAAACATACACCAAAAAAGTCCACAATACTCAAAAATCAGCCCATCACAGGGATGTCGGCGCAAATGCTCAAGAAATACACCATAATAGTAAAAAAATACTCCAACAACCATCTCCAGACTATTTTTTCCTCTTTTTGAATATTCCTCCTGTAGAAGGACACGCCCGACGTAAGTCTTTCAAAAAACCCGCCCCAGCCAAATGTAAGACCGCTTCAAGGGCCGCGAGCTGCTCCAAAGCCCAGCCCAGCCAAAATCTGGCTTGGCAGGATCCTGCAGGACTCGGCGCTCTGGCTGAGCCCTGTTTGACCTGAACCCCGTCACCCGGATCCCCGACGTGATGACTTGTTCACAACGTACACCCCCAAGGGGTCTGGATCTCTGCCTGGGGACCGGTGTTCATCCCGAGTCGTTTTCTGACGGTCCCTGGACCTGGCGCGAAGGCCCGCAGGGGCCAGACGTACAACAAAACGTCGCGACGATGTTGCGTTCACGACGCGAGGGGGTCTGCTGAGATCGGGGCGAGGGTTGTTTAGGGGATGTGGGTCATCATTGGATGCCAAGGCGTGCTATATCTGGCCTTACCTAGCTTTTAAGATTGTTGCAACTGCTACAAGTACCCAAAAGGACCAAGGGGGTCCACGAGAGGCCACGCAAGGTCTAACCCGTGGACGTTCTCCCCCTTCTGGGGGTCGGCGGAATGGCGGAAGCCTCTTGAATAAAAGGGTCCCAACTGCCCCGAGTGGCTTATGTGGGTGAACGATCCGAGCGAAGTGGGCTCCGCCCAATTAGCGGAGGTAGATCGGCCCCGTAGGCCACTTGGGGCAGTTGCAACACACTCATAAGCTAGGCTGGGCCCGAGATAACCCACTGTGGCGTCCACTGATAACCCCCCGCCCATCCCTTCGGCAACCCCAGTGCCGATCCCAGCAGGGGCCGACAATGGCAGAACACCTTCCGTCGCGATTGTTTCACGGGGTGAGGGCGTCTGGATGCATGGCGTCGGCCGCTAACGGGAGCCAGCCTTCTTGGAGGGTGAAAGCCAGCGACGGGCAAACTAAGGAAAAAACTGTTCTGCGAAACATTGGCTCAGGCGAAGACTACCTAAACTATTTCAACAACCCCCTTCCCTTCGGAGAGGTGTACCTCCCCCTCCCTCCCTGGGCCTGGGCGGGGAAGGCGACCGAGGGGTAGAGCGTCGAAGACGGCGCAAGATGGCTCCAAAAAGGCCTCCGAACCTCCTGACTTCACGGATGGCTCAAAATAACCGACGGTGGTTCAAGCTAGCTTCCGACATACCTCCAAGATATCCGACGAAGGCCACAAGACGGTTCCAAGTGCTCTGGGAACCCCCTCAGGAACCCCTTCAAGAGGCCAACCAACACCGATCGAAAACCTTGGGAAAATCAACGATTGTTGACTTATCACTTTACGCTTCCGATGCGCTTTGGAGGTCTCAAGATGGCCGAAAGTTGGCCCCAGAGAGGCCCAAGAGAGGCCCAAGAAGCCCCCCAGACGGCCCCAGGAGCGCCCAAGAGCAGCCCAAGAACGCCCAAAGAGGAGCCCAAGAGGCGACTTTGATGTCCCCATGGGAGGGGGCTAACATCGGAGTCCCAACTCCTTTGATCGATAGCCTCCAAGATGGCCTCAAGAGGTTGGGCCCCAAGACAGCCCCAAAAAGAGCCCAAGAGCGCTCCAAGAGCATCCCACGATAGCCCCAAGAAGCGGTTTGCCTCTTCCTCCCCTTCCTCCTCCTCCTCCTCCCCTCCTACCCCTCCTCCTCCTCCTCCTCCTCCTCCTCCTCCTCCTCCTCCTCCTCCTCCTCCTCCTCCTACTCCCCTCGCCCCCCAGCGGGCCCCAGGGAAGGCCCGAACAGGCCCTCCAAGGCCACCCTCTGACTCCCAGAGTTCTATCTGTTCATCCTGGTTGCCCGCTTTGTTTCACAATCTGTGTCTCGTCGTCTCTTTTCCTGTCAACTCTCGGCGCAACGTTTCTGAATGGGCTGGTGTTTTTTTTTGATCGCGAGCGCAAACTGAAAGGCCGCGCGCCGTCCAGAGCTCCAGCTAACCAGCAGGAGCCTACGTCAATGCACAAAACTGGTGGGGGTGATACTTTTTTGGGTCGCGGGCGGACGCGGATTCGCAGTCGCCGAGCTGAGAGGTCCGGGCCACGGGCCTGTCAAATTAGCAGCGCGCAAGCCTAAAAGCACAGCGGCCGAGCCCGCACTCAGAACCTACCGCCGGTGGGGCCGCGGGCTGATGGGAGGCTGGCTGAGCTGACTGCAAACGGCCAGGGTAGCTGATGCACCATGCGAGTGAATTGCCCCCAGTACGCCAGGAGAGGTCGTGACCTGTTCGGGAACAGACACCACGTCATCCGAGGTGGGGATGATACTTTTTTTTGGTTGGCGGCTCCAGGACAAAGGTCAAGAAGCGGGATAAACGTCTGTGGCGCAGAACGAAGATAATTGGCCGCAGTGGCGCGTAGGCCGCAGGGGCGAGTGCACGTGCCAGGGACAAAATGACCCTCATTAGAGGTGACCGGCTCAGGCATACCAACAGGTGGGGACGCAAAGGCGCGGAGACCGGCGGCGGAACGGGGGGGAGAGAGGGCGAGAACAGGGGGCAAGAGAGGGGGGAGAGGGCGAGCGCAAGCGACTAACTCAGACTCACTGCAGCACCCCGGGTAAACGACGGTGCGGCAAGGCCAGACTCATCGAGGCTCACTGGACCTCAGGTGTGGCTGAACAGGTGGGGGTGATGCGCGAAGCGTGAAGAATTACCAAGGAGAGGCCGAGGAATGCACCTCTTTGATACAACAACGGCCCCAAAAGAGGATAACTCCAAGAATTGAACATACTTTTCCTGACCCCCAAGGCTGACCCCAGGTCCCGGGGACCTGTCAGACGGGCTCGCGGCCCGGTGCGGAAAACCTCGATCCGTTTTTTTGTCGCGACGCGGGAAGATCTGAAAGTCTGGGAGTCAGAGCTCGACCCCAGACTTCCCCATGCAGGGTGCTTTCTGACGAGAATTACAAGAATCCAGCCGTGGCGACGAGACAACCGGAAAAAACCCAAATACCGCGATCCTCGAACCGCGAACCGCGACCATCGAACCTCGATGCGTCGTGATTCTCCACTACGAGACGCGGTCTGGGTGCAGGGCGTCGACCGCCAGACAAGCCCGACCTGCGCCACGGCCTGTGACTAGAAGGACGGACCAAGAGGCCGACCCTGGCACGGAGATTCGTCGGATGGAGGCGCTCAGGAGCAACTGTCTTCAGCCCCTAGCGGTACCGGGCGTGACCAGGGGGGCAGGCTGGCCATCGCTCGGACGTCCATTCCCTGTGCTCTTTTCGGTTTCGTGCGTGGTTTTCTCGCCAAATAATCAAGGATGCTCCTCGATGGTCCTCGCCGAAGGGAAAAATGCACACGTCCGAGCGATGCCAAGCGGGGGGGGGTCGGTCACATGCCCACACGGCGCCGGCACGAACTGCCACACGACCGCCGGGGGACGGGGGGGGCGGGGCCGGTCACGGGCGCTGTCGCGCCAAATGTATTGCACAGCCAAGTAAGATCCGGCATAGCGACCTCACACCGCGGATTACGCGGGCCGCCAGCCCAGCTTGCCACATTAGACACGAGCGCGTTTACGCGCGACCTTGCGCGGGAAGCTTACGCGCCCGTGTCGGTGAAGACGACACCATTATTTTGCGTCGCTCATATGTCTATCTATGCCAACACCTGGGCCGAACAAAAACAGCGGATAAGGAGAAACCGCAGGCAAGAGAGCGTACATAGGCGACCCCCCTGGCGGCCTTTCGGGACTCTGGCGACCTTTCAAGACGATCCGCGCACCGCTGGTACGCCCTCGGCAAAACACAAATACCGAAACGCACCCCGAGGCAGGCAGGCATCCAGCAGCAGACGACCACGCGGAGGAGCACCTCCTATCTAGCATATAAATGGGTCGCAACTTCCCCAAGTGGATTCGGGCGGCTAGATATTCCGCGAAGTGGGCGGAGCCCACTTAACCTCGAATGGAGCTTCATGAGAACTGCCCTTTTTACAATGGGAACTCTTTTTCATGCGTGGGCTTATTGACGGAATGAGTCCGAAAGCGATACTGAGACAATGACTATCCCCCCACGGCGGCCATTGCTGAGACCTCCGCCGTCTTCATCGCCAACGACTCTGTCGTCGTCATCGTATTCGCGCGATGTAGCGGATCATCTTGCAATCCTTGTACGAACAAGCTCAGCACTCCTCTGACGTGCAGGGTAGCCCAGGAACAGTTACTGGATGGAAATATAACACACACACACACAGCAGTATCCAGTACGGCCAGCAATAGTGGGCGAACGATAGTGCGAAAATCAAGGGCAGCAGCGTGGAATAGGGATTCCCCGCTGCAATGTCCCGGCGGAGAACCGCGGGCCACGCGGGGGCTCGTCGTCGGGCCCTCCGCCAGTGGCTCCTCCTTCTTCTCCTTGTCGTCCCCCAATCGCCCCCTTGAAACCCTGCGGGGGGCAGTCCCACGAGCGTGGCCGAAGTGTGGCTAAGGCAACTCCACTCGCCTGAACCCCCCCGGGAGAAACGATCATAAAGAGGGTTGCACTCGAATGCGCGACGACCTTGCGCGGTTGCTCACGCAGGCCGCTCGCGCGGCAGACCGCGTCACCGTAACAGCGCCTACGCGCGACCTTACGAGGGCGGCATGCGCGCGAATGCCCGCGCAATCGACCCCCTTGAAACCCTGCGGGGGGCAGTCCCACGAGCGTGGCCGAGATGTGGCTGAGGCAATTCCACTCGCCTGACCCCCCATAGAGGAACGATCAGAAGGGGGTTTGCAATCGATTGCGCGACGACCTTGCGCGGTGGATCACGCAAGCCGCTCGCGCGGAAGACCGCATTAACGCGCCTACGCGCCACCTTCGCGGGCAGCTTACGCACGAGTGTACGCGCAATCGACCCCCTTGAAACCCTGCGGGTGCGCCCTCCCGCGGGCGCTTTGAAATGTGTCGCACGGTTGCGGTTGCGGTTGCGCCCTCCCGCGGGAAGGTTGAAATATGTTGCCCGGTTGCGGTTGCGGTTGCGGTTGCGCCCTCCCGCGGGCGGGGTGAAGTGTGTCGCCCGCTTGTGGTACCGGTTGCGCCCGCGGGCGCTTTGAAATGTGTCGCCCGGTTGCGGTTGCGGTTGCGCCCTCCCGCGGGCGGGTTGAAATTTGTCGCCCGGTCGCGGTTGCGGTTGCGCCCGCGGGCGCTTTGAAATTTGTCGCCCGGTTGCGATTGCGGTTGCGCGCTCCCGCGGGCGCTTTGAAATGTGTCGCCGGGTTGCGGTTGCTGTTGCGTTTTTTTTTTTGGAAATGTGTCGCCCGGTTGCGGTTGCGGTTGCGGTTGCGCGCTCCCGCGGGCGCTTTGAAATGTGTCGCCCGGTTGCGGTTGCGGTTGCGGTTGCGCGCTCCCGCGGGCGCTTTGAAATGTGTTGCGGTGCGGTTGCGCGCCCGCGGGCGCTTTGAAATGTGTCGCCGGTTGCGGTTGCGGTTGCGGTTGCGCGCTCCCGCGGGCGCTTTGAAATGTGTCGCCCGCCGTTGCGGCGGTTGCGCGCCGCGGGCGCTTTGAAAAAAAGTTGTTGCGCGCTCCCGCGGGCGCTTTGAAATGTGTCGCCCGGTTGCGGTTGCGGTTGCGCGCGCCCGCGGGCGCTTTGAAATGTGTCGCCCGGTTGCGGTTGCGGTTGCGGTTGCGCGCTCCGCGGGCGCTTTGAAATGTGTCGCCCGGTTGCGGCGGTTGCGCGCTCCCGCGGGCGCTTTGAAATGTGTCGCGGTTGCGGTTGCGCGCCCGCGGGCGCTTTGAAATGTGTCGCCCGGTTGCGGTTGCGGTTGCGGTTGCGCGCTCCCGCGGGCGCTTTGAAATGTGTCGCCCGGTTGCGGTTGCGGTTGCGCGCCCGCGGGCGCTTTGAAATGTGTCGCCCGGTTGCGGTTGCGGTTGCGGTTGCGCGCTCCCGCGGGCGCTTGTGAAATGTGTCGCCCGGTTGCGGTTGCGGTTGCGCGCCCGCGGGCGCTTTGAAATGTGTCGCCCGGTTGCGATTGCGGTTGCGATTGCGCGCTCGCGCGGGCGCTTTGAAATGCGTCGCCCGGTTGCGGTTGCGGTTGCGCGCTCCCGCGGGCGTTTTGAAATGTGTCGCCCGGTTGCGGTTGCGGATGCGGTTGCGCGCTCCCGCGGGCGCTTTGAAATGTGTCGCCCGGTTGGGTTGCGGTTGCCGCCGCCGGGTTGCGCTCCCGCGGGCGGTTTGAAATGTGTCTCCCGAGCTGTCCCCTGACGTTCAGTCAGTCAGTCATCAGTCAGCCGACGGGCACGGAATTTCACCCGGCTCCGCCGGGAATAAGTCTACGCGCGGCCAACAACGAACACGCTCAGCAAAACAACGGCGAGCTCTTCCTGCCGACGGTCACTTGCGCGAGCCCCATGTGAAGACGGCGACGATGACAATCGCGACGACTACGACAAGGGCGTTGATACGAGGGCGACGACGATCACGACGACGACGAAGACGACGACGACGACGACGATCACGACGATCGCGACGATCACCACGACGTGGTCGAGGAGGGAGGTCGAGGAGAGGGAGGACGAGGGGGAGGGCGAGAAGGGGAGCACGAGGAGGAAGGCCAGGAGGGAGAGCGAGGAGGGGAGGGAGGAGAAGGAGGACGAGGTGTACTCCTAGCCGAAAGCTTAGGAAAAAGGGTAATGTTAAAGACCCTCAGAAGGGCTAGGGCGGAAATAATCCACCTTGGCCCGGGCGTAGGCAGGACGGGGTTTAATCGGACCTTGCTGAAAATGTGTGCCATGGGGGGGGGGGCACTAACCGGAACTGCCGCCACCTCAAGAAAGACCAGCTGCGGCAAACCTAGTTTAGTGCTGCTCCCCTTACTCGGGGTCCTGGCTATATCTGATGGGCATACACTTGACGCCCCTTTTCTCTTAGCACCCCCCGCGCTGATCCCATAGGGGTCTCCTTGATGGGGTCGGAGTAGACGGGGTCAGAGAATCGCGCCGCGCCGTATCGTCGATGCATCGCTGATGCACTGGCGACGTCGGCGATGCATCGGCGCCGTCGGTGTGGAGGAAATCGGGCTCAACATCGAGCCGTATCGCCGCGTCGCCAAAACATTAATTAGCGATACGACGCGATCCTCCTCCGACCCCAACCACTCGGATCCCATCTGGGAGGCCTAGAGATACAGTCGGCCCGCCGAATTCAGGAACCGAAAATACGGAACGAAGACCTTTTTCTGGCCACAAAAGCGTCAGCGTGCACGAGGAGGGCTAGAGGAACAACCACGAAATGACCTGAGGAACATCGAGCCCCTTTCGTGGCCAAACTGTTCCTCATTTCACCGACTTTCCTGTACGGCGCGATCCTCATCCAACCTCATTCACTCGGACCCCATCTAGGATGCCTAGAGTCTAGAGATAAGGGGCCCGATAGCCCACCCCTCCCCGGAGCGTGAGCCTTGGCGCTACCGAGGACCACTCGTCGGCGATGCATCGCCGCCTCAAGCTCGATGCTCCCCTCACACGCCCCCGAGCTGCTCTCCCTGAGTGGCGACCTCCGAACCCTAGCACCCCACCAATCATCGATTCTCGGAGGCCAAGATCCCATCTAGCAGGCCCAAATCTTAAAAGGAGAGAGATCGGGGATCTTCTGACCCAGGTCAATCCAACCCCGGGCCAAGCGGGCTGAGCAGGATCCAGACAGATCCTGCAGAATCCTGCACCCAAACCAAGGGTGAATGCACCCCTGGCTCTGCAGGATCCTGCAGCACCTGGCGCTCTGACTGACCCCCGTTCGCCTTGACCCCAATCTCTCTTGATCCCCGAAGAGATCGGGGGCATCCAAGAGGGGGGCGTCCAATGGCTGGGAGCGCGAATCATGGCGGCCCAGGGGGGGGGGGGGCGGGTACGTATTGAGATAAGCAGAGGCGCCATGAAATCTGGGGAGATATCGAGGCCCCCGCAATGATTAGAAGAAGAAAAAACGCCGTAAACATAAACTGTCCGCGCTTCGCGCCAAAAGTTAATGCTTATGGCTTTTGTTTTTCTTCGAGTGGTATCCACTCCCCCCTCTGAAAACGGGCGCAGGGACACACAAATAAACAGAAACAAATCCCAGGATTCCAAATATTTTCCAATATTTTCTGGGTTTTCGTCTTCCCCCCTCCTTCGCATATCTTCCCGTATTTCCTGGGGCATCGACGATGCATTATGCCCGTGCGGGTGTTTCCCCTCCTGACCCTGGTCAACACCCCCCCCTTGGCCGCCTCCAAAGAGAGAGAAGGTACGCGCACACAGGGGGCCACATGCGAACCCTACCCCTACCCCCCACGACTTCTGAGGGGGAGGGTGGGCTCCGCTTCGCTTTCGAGCTCCCGAGCGAAGTGAACACCACCCTCCCCCTCAGAAATCGTGGGGGGTAGGGGTAGGGCTCGCATGTGGCCCCCTATGTGCGCGTACCTTCTCTCTCTTCGGGGGCGGCCAAGAGGGGGGTGATGACTGGGGTCAGGAGGGGAAAAACCGCACAGGCACAATTCATCGTCGATCCCCCAGAACATGCGGGAAAATATGCGAAGTGGGGGGGAAGACGAAAACCCAGAGAATCGTGGGGGTAGGGGTAGGGGTAGGGTTCGTGGGGGCAGGGGTGGGGTTCGCATGTGGCCCCCTAGCACACGCGGCCGGCCAGCCGGAGCGGGCGGCGGCGGATGGCGCGGACGGCGCGGGTGCCGCGGGTGCCCGCGCCGCGGCGCGGCCGGTCTCCTGCGGCAGCCTGGGCGAACGGGGCGGGGGGGGCTCGCCGAGCGGGCCGAGGCGGGGCGGAGCGGAGAGCCACGAGAGCTCGGGCCTGCAAGGAGAGGAGGGGCGCGGAGGGGCAAGAGGCAGGTCGGGCATGTCCCCCATACAGGGGGATGTGAATTGGCGGCGCGCACAAGGGGGTGAAGGGAGGGGGGATGGCTTCTTAGAAGGAGGCTGCTTCTTAGAAGGCGCTGGCCTTGCATCTATAGACAAGGCCCGCGCCTTCTACGAAGCAGGGGTGCTTCTCAGAAGCCCTCCCCCCTCCCCCCACCCCCCTCTGCGCGTGGCTGTAAGAGCTGCAGGGAAAGGAGGGGCGCGGAGGGGCAAGAGTCAGGTCGGGCATGTCCCCACAACAGGGGGATTTTGGACGAGACATCACAACATCACCTATAAAGGCATCCAGAAATAAACAGAGAGTAGCCGAAAAAGCGTCCCCAGACTACTCTGTTTTACTATGTTTGAAGATTCTCCTCCTGCAGAGGGAAAGGCCCACAGGCCAAATCTAAGGCAAGAGGGATGGGGGAGGGGGAGGGCAACGATTTGCACTCAAAATCTCGTGGGGGGCGACCAGCACGCGCCCCAGCCCACAAGGAGGAGGGAGGGGGGGAGGGGAGAGGACAGCAAACACGCAGACCTACAGTAGGGGCCCGACCACAAGAAACCTTCCACAAGAAACCCAACCCTGAGACCCCAGGACGTCCATTGGCTTTTGGTGTGGGAACGTCACGCTTTCCACAGCAAAACCATTGAAACCGAAGAAACCCAGGGCACCCTGCAGGCAGGCAGGGTGTTTCTTGACATGCGCCCCAACTGTGGGGGGAGAAGGGATGGGTTGGCTCACCGGACGGGCCAAGGCGGGACGGAACGGAGAGCAACAAGCACTCGGGCCTGCAGGGATGAGGGACGTGGAGGGGCAAGAGTTCGGTCGGGCAGGCCCCTTACAGGAAGATGTTGAAGAAAAGATATGAAGTACCCCAAACATGATCAAACATAAGCAAAAAAGTTGTAGGAAAATCGTCCCCTGATAATTTTATTACTATTTCTGAATATTCTCCTCCTGTCGAGGGACAGTCCCGACAAAAGGCAAAAGGGATGGGGGAGGGGAGGGCAGCGATTTGCACTCAAAATCCTGTGGGGGGGCGAGCAGCACGCACACCCCAGCCCACAGATACACATCCTGCAGAGGGGCAGGCCCAACCTAAGGCAAGAGGGGGGAGGGGGAGAGCAATGATTTGCACTCAAAATCCTGCGGGGGGCGAGCAACACGCGCGCCCCAGCCCACCAGGATGAGGGGGGAGAGGACAGCAAACACTCAAACCTAGAGTTAGATCGGGCATGTCCCCCTACAGGCGCGACGAAAAAAAACACAAATCCCAAAATACCCCTAAATAGCCAAAACGTATTCAAAAATAGTCCCCCGACTATTGTTTTACCATATAAACCTAGGGGGAGAAGGGATGGGTTGGCTCGCCAAGCGGGCCGAGGGGGGGTCTTCGCTGGTTCAATAGGAAGTCGCCTGGATCAGGAGGCAACTCGTGGGACGTCTTCAGAAGGACGCTTCAGGGCTACGAAGCCGGATTACGCACTGAATGCAGCCAAGTAAAACAAGATGAAGCGGGGTGCGACATTCAGCGAGATTATGCCTGATTGGCTCGCCGAGCAGGCCGGAGGATGAAAGAAGCACAAACAGTCAAATGTGTGAGGAAATCCTGGAGGCCTCGCGGGGCAACTTGAGATCCGATTGACGTCGGATCCACGTCGGATGTGTACGTCGGGTTCCCGTCGGAATACGTCGGGTGTACGTCGGATGCACGTCGGATGTACGACGGAACACCATCGAGCGACCGAACCTATTGGGAGGGATGGGGACGGGCAATGAAGGCGCTATCAACATCGGCGTGGGTTGAATTGTCGGACCCCGAGGGGGGTCCCCGTTCGAGCGGAGACCCCCATCTGACAACACGCGCCGATGGCCTCCCCCTTCAGACTCGAGGAATCTGGGGGTCGCATAGGTACGGGTGCCAGTTGCCGGCCCATGATCCGAGCGGTTTTCCAGACCCGGGAGGCCTTCCAGCAAGTGCGCCTCGCCGAGAGCGTTGCGGGGGTGCCCGGATCGTCCCGGACTTACCAGCCTGGAACATATCCCTATCCCTATGTTGGGCATCGCCTCATCACGATGCCAATCTCAGGGATTCCCTTAGCTTTTCAGGGCGCATCCCTAAGATTGTCGTCGCCTTTGGGCGTGTCAATCTCAGGGATAGGAATAAGCTCGAGGCTGGTGACGAACGGCAGCTGGAGGCCCGAAGTATGGCCCCAAAGCCATATGTTGTCGCCTGGTCTCGGCCCTCCCGACCCTCCCAGATCCATCCGGATCGCATCAGAGCGCAGAAAAAAATTTGGTCCAGGGCTTTGTCGTGACCTGTTCACGGTGCTGCATGTTTTTGCCACGTGGGATATCAAAGGGCAGGAGGGCAAGAGCTGAATCCAAGCATACAGGTTGGATCCCTGTGTAGCGTGGCTCGCGAACGTGAAAGCTCGCGGGATGAGCGAAGACGTCGACGACGACAACGGAGCCCTCCACTTCACGACCAGAAGCGATCACAGTGGACCTGCCATTCAGGCGAGTCCCGCTTAACCAAAACAGCGCTACATTCCTTCAAACGACGGAACAGTAATGCGGAAAGCTTGACCATACACTTTGCAATGGTGACGTGTGTGCAAGTTTGAAGGGGCCCTGGGACACACAAATAAATACACACAAATAAAAAGATTCCCAATAGTTTCCCATATGTTCTGGGTTTCTGTCTTCCCCCCACTTCCCATAGTTTGCCAAACTTTCTGGGGAATCGCCGATGAATTGTGCCTGTGTGTTTCTTTCCCTCCTGAAAGTTCGTGGCATTCATGCGAAGAGAAATTCGCCAGCGAGGGTCCCATGTTGAAGAGAAGGACCCGCCCACCATCCCTGCAGCTGCTAAACTCGCCATCGCTCGGACGTCCATTCCCCGTGTTTGTTTTTTGGTTTCGTGCGTGGTTTTTTCGCCAAATGATCAAGGATGCTCCTCGATGGTCCTCGCCAGAGGAAAAATGCACACGTCTGAGCGATGCCAAATAAAACAAGTCTGACACGAGAGCCCAAGATTGGAAAGGAACGGCCCTCCGCTCGTGCACGTGACGCATATGCTCCAGCTTTGGCAATCACGTCAGATGACCCGATGATGAAAATCAACTGTTGCCAAATGCCAAACACTAAAGCTGCGACGTAGTTTGAACCACATGTGCGCAGCGCTACAGCAGGAACCGTACTGTGATTACGAACGGGCCTCTGCTCTGGTGAGTGTCGCGAGCTTGTATGACGAATGTACGCGGCGCTGAAGTGAAGGCGCCATGTCGACAAGGGGCTGGTCTCAATGCTTTTAGCTGTTGCCCACGTTTGACACTAATGTGCCAGGCGCTCCAAAGAGACCCCCCGAAAAAACGGCCTGCGCCCCGTGTTCGTAAGCACTTCAAATGTATGGGACGAAAGCCGTCACCACCCCATCCATGCATCTGTTCTTTTAACACAAAAAGTATCGAGATCACCAAAGCGGGGGGTACCACAACCGAAATGGCGGACCCGCCCTACTGACACGCCTAAGTCTGCAAGTATGGAGGGCAGCTGTTGTTCGAAGTGGGGTTCTCGCGTCACCGCGGCGTAATTTGGGGGACGATCACATAGCACGTTTGCCCATCCAGGACAAATAGCACCGCATGACCCCCAGACCCTGAACCGGGACATATCACATAGCACGCGCGCCCTCTGAGGACACTCCGATGGCACGCGCCCAAGAACTGGCAAGGCCGAGGAGCGGGATGGCGCCGCCGCTCGAAACATCCTCACATCCGCGGGACCGCCGCTCGGGACATCCTCACATCCACGGCGCCACCGCTCGGGGCATCCTCGTAGGCGCGGCACCGCCGCTCGAGTCATCCTCACATCCGCTCGAGACACCCTCACAACCACGGCATCGCCGCTCGGGGCATCCTCACAGCCGCGGAGCCGCCGCCCGAGACATCCTCGCAAACGCGAGGCCGCCGCCGCAACTCATTCGGACTCAATCACATCACTGCCTTCCTCAGACCCTGCGCCAGACAGATAACACACGCCCAAGAGGAAGCATGGCCGGGGTGGCGGGATGGCGCCGCCGCTCGAAAAATCATCGCAACCGCGGAGCCGCCGCTCGGGACATCATCGCAACCGCCGCAACGCCGCTCGGGGCATCCTCGCAACCACGGCGCCGCCGCTCGGGACATCCTCACATTCGCGGCGCCGCCGCTCGGGACATCCTCGTAGCCGCGGAGCCGCAACCCGAGACATCCTCGCAAACGCGGGGCCGCCGCAGCAACTCATTTGGACTCAATCACATCACTGCCTCCCTCAGACCCTGCGCCAGACGAGGCAAGGCCACGGGGCGGGATGGCGTCCTCGCCCGAAACATCATCGCAACCGTGTGGCCGCCGCTCGAGACATCCTCGCAACCGTGGCGCCGCCGCATTGGGCATCCTCGCATACGCGGCACCGCCTCTCGGGACATCCTCACATTCGCGGCGCCACCGCTCGAGACTCCCACACAACCGCGGCGCCGCCGCCCGGGACATCCTCGCAGCCGCGGAACTCACTCAGACTCAATCACATCACTGCTTCCCTCAGACCCTGCGCCATACAGGTAGCAGACGCCCAAAACGACGCAGGGCGGGGGGGCGGGGGGGAGCCAACGCTCGAAATATCTTCGCAGTCGCGGACCGCCGCTCGGGACGTCCTCGCAATCGCGGCGCCTCAGCTCGGGGCATCCTCGCACCCGTGGCGCCGCCACTCGAGACATCTTCACATCCGCGGCGCCGCCGCTCGAAACACCGTCACAATCGCGGCGCCGCCGCTCGGGGCATCCTCACATCCGCGGCGCCGCCGCTCGAGACATCCTTGCAACCACGGGGCCGCCGCTGCAACTCATTTGAACTCAATCGCATCACTGCCTAGGACCCTGCGCCAGTCGGATCGCACACTTTTTTACAATCCAGTGGAGGCCGAATGGCAAGACTGGTGACGAGCAGACGCAGAAAAGCCGGAAAATGAGGCGGCGGAGGGGGAGGAGGAAAGAAGACAAAAAGCGCGCCCGGCGGGCGCGCGGGACAACGGCTGCCCAGGGCAGCCGCCGCGAAGTTAATTCCACCGAGTTAACCCGGCGCCGCCGCACCCCTAGTCGGGGGGGCCCGGGCGCGCCGCCAAGTGCTGCCTCAAGACCCCGCGCCACGCGGGCGGGAGCAGCATCAGCGCGGCCGCCTTCGGCAGCAGGATGGGCACCCAGCCGGCGCACGGGCGACTCGCGAAACGCGCCACATCCGGGGCCCAGCAGCCGCAGCGCAAACAGGCGACCCAATTGGGCCCCTGCGACGCCGCGCGCGCCCTCCACCCCCCGCCACCGAAAAGCGCCCGGGCGGCAGCCGCCGGCCCAGGCCGCGGCGCGACGCCCAAGCCCCCCTGCCGCTGTGGGCCCTGCCGCGCCAGCGCGGCGGCTACGGCAGCGCCATCGGCCACGCGCGGCGTTCTGCGGCGCGGGGGCCCTTCCCAGCGACGACGCGCGAGAGGCCCCTCCGGGCCGCGGCTGCCACGTTTGGCCTTGAAGTTCTCGAGCTCGACGGCGGCCAGTATCGACTGCAGCAATGCGAGGGCGTGGAGCTGCACGAGCCGCCGATGCAGCAGGGCCGCCGCCGGCAGGCGAGCCTTGGCAGCAGTGCCAGCCAGCCTGTCAGCTGCCGCGTTGCCGCGGCGGTCCACCAGGGCTGTCACGCCGCGCGCCGCCGCCCCCTCGTCATCGAGGCGCCCCTTCACCCAGCGCGCGATGACGAAACTGGTCCTGCAGTGAGACGCCAGGCGCCCCCACAAGTCCGCATGCGCCAAGTCCCAGGCCGAGGCGCCCTGGCGGATTGCCGCGATGCCATGGGCAACAAATTTGGATTCCGTGATGACCTCGACTGGCTGGCCGGCCTCGCTGTCCGCCCGCAGAGCGGCGGTCAGCTCCGCGCGTTGCGCGGTTTGCGCCCCGCCCACGGGCCCGCAATGCTCCGCGCGCGTCGTGCCATGGGCCGCCGGGCGCTGCAGCTGAAAGCCCCAGCCCGCGCGCGCCAGCAGCGGGCCCGCGGGGTGCTCGCACGCTCCATCCGCCCATGCCATCCAGCGCGGCGGCTGGTCCGGCTGAGCCACGGCGGGCTCCGGCATCGGCGGCGCCGGCATTGGCGCGCTTGCCGCTGCGGCCTCCGCCGCCGGCTGGGGGCCCAGAGGGAGGACGCCCGAATTAGCCACCCCTGGCGGCAGCCGGGCCAGCAGGGCGGCGAGAACCCCCCTGCTGCAAGCTCCGCGCCGCGGGCCGGGGACCAACAGGGGCAGCCCCAAAACCGTTGCTGTCGGCCCTCCCGCGGCGCGCCGCAACGTGGGCAACGCTCGGGTTGGCCCCATTTGGCTGCCACGGTCTCGGTGACAACATTGCCACTCAGGACTGCGCGAAGGGCGCCAGCGGCGTCGGGGGCCAGCTCGCCGAGCTCCAGGAGGCGACGGGCGGCCCACCAATCTATACCCCCTGCTACGCGAGCAAAGTCGGCGCGACCTCACGGGCCTCGCGGCGCGCCCAAGCCGCATGCAGAACCGCCTGCGTGTCCTGCAAGGCCTGGACAGCGGGCCGCCACCCTGCTGGCGCCGACGGGGTGCCCTGCCAGCACGCCACGTCGGCGCCCAGCTGCAAAGCCGCCATGCTGCGAGCGGCTGCTGCATTGGGCCCTTCGCAACAGCCGTGCCCCGCGGCGACGGCGCCCCCCACCTCCCCCCAAAGGTCCTCTGGGAACCGGCCGCGCCGCAACGCCTCGGCGATCTGCCGCAGCGGCGCAGCGGCGCAACGACGGTAACCGCTGCTGGATCAGCCGCCAGCTGGGGCTGAGGACGCCGAAGACCAGATGACCACCTCCGCCGCGGCGCGGAACCCGCCCTTGCAGACGGCGTGCCGCGCCGCCGAGCGGAGCCCCGCAAGCTCGCGAGCCGGCGGCAGCCCGCACGCGGCTCCAAACATGCCTGCCGCAGTGCCAGCCGCGGCCCCCAACAAGCAGCGCTGCCGGAAGTCCACTGGCAGGCGCCCGATGCGAGCGAACCTGCCCGCCGCCGTAAGCAAGCGGCTCGGCGCGACCGCGCAGCGGCGCCGACGACCCGCGGTCGCCACGACACCAAGGTTCTTGAAGCTGGTGCCAGCGGAAATGCACAACGCCTGCGCCGACAGCCAGCGCCGCACCGCCGCCGAGTTTGCGCACTGCGCGCTCTTGCCGCGGTTTAGCTGCCAGCCCATGGCGTGCTCAAGCGCCGCAGTCACCCGCAACGCATCGCGGACCGAAACCGCCGCCTCGCTGGCGTCCTGCGTTGAACGCCGGCTCCTTAGCGTAAAACCGTCCACGCAAATCCTGCGTTGCAGGCGGTCATCGACCGCGCCAATGCGCTGGTGCCAGGGCCACGTCAGGACGCTCAGGAAAAACACCGCGAGTGCTCAACCGGGCAAGATGCCACTGGAAGGGGCCCAGGCGCCCCCGAGGGAGCGGTCAACCCTCAACCTCCGGTTGGCCGTGTACGCGCCCATTGCTGGCCCGATGATCCACTGCGGCACGCCCGCGCGAGCAAGCACGCCAGGCAGGGTGCCAAGGTCGATTGGATCATACGCTTTGCGCCAGTCGAGGGCTGCGCCGGCCAGGGTCTCGCCAAGGGCCTCGGCGGCCTCAAGCTCCAGTGCGAGGTCCCAAGCGAGCTCCTAGGCGCCGCGCCGCGCACCTTCGCCGGCCAAGCTTAGGCGCCACCGGGCGAACAGGTGCGCGCGCCTGGCCGCCCACAGCCGGTACAGGGTCGACAGCAGCCAGATGGGCCTCCTGTCCAGCGGGCCGCCCTCGCCAACGGGCTTGGCAGCAGCAACCCTCGGCCTCGGCGAGGTCTTGGGGCCAACGTCCGCCTGCCTCCACCTC
Source organism: Prorocentrum cordatum (assembly GCA_963575745.1). Classification (NCBI taxonomy): domain Eukaryota; class Dinophyceae; order Prorocentrales; family Prorocentraceae; genus Prorocentrum; species Prorocentrum cordatum. The sequence continues at coordinate 365,973 of CAUYUJ010001725.1, forward strand.
CTCGACGAGCTCGGCGATCCAACCGTGGAGCTCAATGGGAAGCAGTCGCAGCTCGCCCACGGTCCAGTGGTCAAACCCATGCTTCTTGCGCTTCGGCATCTGCCGCAGCAGCCAGCCCACCAGATCGGCCGTCCATGGGACGCCCTCTGGAAATGCGGGGAGGCCGTCGAGCTCCTGCAGCCACTCCTCTCCCAACGGCGGCTCCGACCGCCGCTGCCAGATAGCTCTCCAGGGGCCTTCAAAGAACCGTAGCTGCACGGCGGGGCCGCCCCGCAGGGCCAGCAGCCACGATCGCGCGCCCGCAGTTGGGGCGGGGTCGCCAGGGGCCGAAGCTGGGTCGGGCACAAACTCCGCGTCCAGGCTGCCACCGCCCCGGATCTAGCGGTAGAGCCGCCCCTGGCCGTTGGCAATCTTGGACCCACTTCCGCCACTCCTCCCGACGACGGCCCCTGGCAGTCGCGGGCCCCTGGCAGTCGGATAGCACACGCCCAAGAGGAGGCAGGGGCGTGGCGAGACGGAGGAGGGTGGAGGAGCCTTGACGCCAGCACGGCGGTTCCCCAGAGGCTAACTGGCACCTCGTGCTGTGCCCAATATTGCTCCTCGTCCTCCTCATGCTGCTCTCGTGCTCCTTGTGATCCTCCTCCTCCTCCTCCTCCTCCTCCTCCTCCTCCTCCTCCTCCTCCTCCGCCCTCCGCCTCCTCCTCCTCCTCTCCTCCTCCTCCTCCCTCCTCCTCTCCTCCTCCTCCTCCTCCTCCTCCTCCTCCTCCTCTCCTCCTCCTCCTCCTCCCCTCCACCTCCTCCTCCTCCTCCTCCTCCTCCTCCTCCTCCTCCTCCTCCCCGGGTCCAAACAAAGATAGAGACCCACGAAACAGCAGCACTTTTGTAATAGGGAGAAGGAGACAGCATCCGAGCGCGGGCCAGAGCCCTAGAGGGTCATTCAGGGCGTCACTCACTGAACTCACAAAGGCCCCAGGGGGCTCCCCCGTGACGCACAATACGCTTCAGGAGGCCCCCGGGGCCGCCAAGACGCTCCCACGACGTTCCTAAGCGGCCTACGCCCAAGAAGCTATCCAGAGACATCCGAGAAGACTCCGAGAAGCATCCAAGAGGCCTACAGAAGCACGCACGCATCCAACGACTACGCGGACGCTGGCTCTGCACAGGGCGCGGGGCGAAAGCCAAACATGGCCCTCAGGACTGCCCCAGAGGTCTCGGGGACGGCCCAAGCGGGCTCCAAGACGACGCCTCCTCCCACGGGCGCACCAGGCAGGCAGCACACGCCCGACGGGGGGGCACACATTCTAAGACGCGCTGGACGGGGGCCAGACAGATAGCACACCGAGCGGGGTGTTGGCGCCCAGGCACGCGGGCCCAGCAGATAGCACGCGCCACTGGGGCTTGTCACAATTGCTACGTCAGATAATCGTGCACTGTTCGTAAGCAAAATATGGCTCTCGCCGCAGCGCCGCGCGGACATGCGTCCTGAAAGTCTCTACCAGTGCCAGGTACACCGAGGGAAGAATACGCCAGGCCTGTTGCGAACCTAAGGCGTGCAGATTGCGTCGGACCGACTGGCCATGAATCACCACCGCAACAGTGCCCGATCACAGCAAGAAGCCCCTCAACCTCCTGACACGCCCTCTCTCCCGCCGTTCCTGCCAGAACACGCATTGTATCCTCACAACAATCATCCGAATCATCACAAGCATCATCGTTCGAAGTATCGTCGTCGTCACCGACGACATCAGCATCAGCATCATCGGCAGCACCTTCATAATGAAAATCAACAACAGCATTACCAACAACAACAGCATCATCATCATCATCATCAACAACAACATACTCATGTTTATCGTCATCATCATCATCAGCATCGATATCATCGTCAGCATCATCACCATCGACAGCATCAGCAGCAGTTGCATCAGCATCAGCATCACCACAATCAACCGCGGTGTCGCCTCAGCGTCATCACATAAAACAGAGGCATCACCATCATCTTCATAAGCATCGTCAGTATCGCCATCGTCATGGACATGCCCAGAATCACGAACCGCCTTCTCACCATCATTATCGTCGACACCAAAAACATCATCACCAACATCGTAGTCAACATCACCATCATCCGCACTATCATCTGCATCGTCGTCGCCACCAGCATCAACACCATCACCACCATGACCATCCACGGCAACATCATCACCATCAGCAATAGCATCATCAGCATCATAATCGTCAGCATCAGCATGATCAGCATGCCCAGCAATACCAGCATCATCAGACGCATCAACTTCATCATCAACATATCAGGATCAAGGCGATCACGATTCGGTGTCCTGCAATGCTTATTACAGAAAATGGACCACCGCTCGCTACGTGTGTGTGCACACTGCTCGCAGCTCCAAAGGCCCAGGACTGCACCGTCATCATCATCAGCATCATCAGCATCATTGCCATCACCATCACCATCACCATCATCATCATCATCATCATCATCATCATCATCATCATCAGCATCATCATCATCATCATCATCATCATCATCATAATCATCATCAGCGTCAACAACATCATCACCATCACCATCGCCATAAGCATCAGCATCGTCATAATAGGTAACAGTACCATGACCATCAACAGCACCATCAGCATTATCCACAGCAGCAGCATCATCAAGGCGAATACGTTGTAATCATCACCATGCACAGTACCATCACCGCCATCATAACAATCGTCATCATCGTGTCCACCATGATCACCAGCATCATCACCACCACCACCGCCATCATCATCATCAGCATCATCAGCATCATCATCATCATCATCCTTACCCTTATCCTCATCCTCAATCCTCATCATCATTCTCGTCCTCATCCTCGTCCTCAGCCTCGTCCTCGACACGTCGTCCTCGACACATCGTCATCGCCAGCGCCACCACGACCGCCATTACCATCCTCGGCCCACCCCCTCCTCCCTCCCCTGCCCCCCCACGTCCCTGCCTCACGTTCTCCTCGCCCCCATCCCCACTCCCCCTCCTCCTCCCGCTCCCCTCCTCGACGACGGCAGGAGTCCAACGACATTGACGGCGACGACGACGGCGGCGGCGGCGGCGCCCCCATCCCCACTCCCCCTCCCCCTCCCGCTCCCTTCCTCGACGACGGCAGGCGTCCGACGAAACGGACGGCGACAACGACGGCGACGGCGGCGGCGGCGGAGGCCAACTGCGCGCCTGGCGGGGCTGCGCCTCCTCGGCCCATCGCGGCGCTCAACCGGGAGCGGCGGGTCCTGGGGGGGGGGGCGGGCGGGAGGAGGAGGAGGAAGAGAAGGGAGGAGGGAGGAGGGAGGAAGAGGAGGAGAGGAGGGGAGGAGGAGGAGGAGGAGAGGAGGACGAGGAGGAGGAGGAGGAGGAGAGGAGGAGGAGAGAGGAGGAGGGAGGAGGGAGGAGGGAGGGGGAGGAGAAGGGAGGAGGGGAGGAGGGAGGAGGGAGGAGGGAGGAGGAGGAGGAGGAGAGGAGGAGGAGGAGGGAGGAGGGGAGGAGGGAGGAGGGAGGAGGGAGGAGGGGAGGAGGGAGGAGGGAGAGGAGGAGGAGGAGGAGGACGAGGAGGAGGAGGAGGAGGAGGAAGAGGAGGAGGAGGAGGAGGGGGAGGGCGGGCGGCCTGGGAAGGCCGCAGGAGGAGGGGCCGCGGGGCCGGCCCCCTTGGGCCGTCGGCCCCGACTGGTGGGCCTGCTCCCCACCACCACCACCAGGAGTTGCAGGGGGAGGGGCTCTCCTCCTCCTGCTCCTCCTCCTCCTCCTCTTCGTCCTCCTCCTCCGCGTCCTCCTCTTCCTCCTCCTCCTACTCCTCCTCCTCCTCCCCCTTTCCCCCTCCAACTCGTGGTGGTGGTGGAAAACTAGCCCGTCACTGATCAGTAGGTCGACCCTGCCAAATCGAGGGTTACCCTTGTACTGTGCCTGGCGACCCATGCCTCCTACTTTTCTATTGCAGTGCGGCCCTCAGAGGGTCTTGTGTCCTCTCGCGCGTCCTGTCGGATCAGGTCCGACTGCAAGCCACGACGATATTGCCATCGCTCGGACGTCCGTTGCCCGTGCATGTTTCGGTTTCGTGTGCTTCTTTTCGCAAGATGATCCAGGATGCTCCTCGATGGTCCTCGCCAGGAAACAGTGCACACGTCCGAGCGACGCCAAGCCATGAGGTCCGAGGATCGGTCGAGACGCTTGGACGCATCCAACCCCTCTCAGAGAGCACCGTGGGGCCATCTGTTCGGCAGCGACGATCGGCGGTCGAGGCTCGAGTATCGAGAGTTCGAGGGTGGGTCGAGGTCTTTGCACGCTTCTTACCCTCTCGTCGCCGACGGCCACGGCCGGATCCCTCCCGACATTCTCGCGGGAAGAAGAGAGCCCGGCCAAGAACTCCAAAACCACAGCACGGATGCCATAAGTTACCAGCCTGGAACATATCCTTATCCCTATTCTGGGCACCTCCTCATCACGATGCCAACCTTAGGGATTCCCTTATTTTTTGAGGGCGAATCCCTAAGATTGTCTTCACCTTGTGGCGTGTCAATCTTAGGGATAGGGATAGGTTCGAGGCTGGAAATTAAGGCCAGCCTGCGGCGCGGCGTGTGGGCACAGCATCGAGAGTGCAGAGCCGAGAGCAGCGCAGCGCATCACCTCCACGGCGCAGAGGAACCGAGCGCATCACGACTGTGAGCAGATATAGGCAAAGCACGACACGACTGTGACGCAATAGAACGAGGCACAAACCGAGCCAAGCGAAAGAGGAGAGAAAAGAAGACGGCGACGCGGAAGGGGGCATACAGTAGGAGCTCGAACATAAGAAACCTTCCACAAGAAACTCAACCCTGAGACCACAGGACGTCCGTTGTTTGTGGTGTAGGAACGTTAAGCTCTCCACAGCAAAAACCACCGAAACCCTAGAAACCCAGGGCCCCCTGGAGGCAACCAGGGTGCTTCTTGGCATGGGTTTCCAATGTAGACAATATGTTGCCATCAAGCCTGGTCGTAGCATCTGCACGCGCAGCACGGAGCGCACTGCAGCTTCGCGCGGCCGCGTGTCGAGACCAAACGCCACTGAGTCGGTGCATTCGTTCTCGGCTCACATGACAGAGTTCTCGAGTAATGTACATGTATATATGTGTACATATACACATAGACATATACATGTATGAAAATTGTGTGGCACCATAAAAACAGAATGTCTTGGAAGCTGGGCGAGGGATGGCAAGACCGTGGCTGCTGAAACGGTCTTCCCGAGAGAACAACAGAAATTCCTGGAAGCAAGCACGGCGCACTAAATAGTAAGCGGGCTCTTTCCCGGAAGGAACAAACAAACAACTTCCCGGGGCTCCGTTTTAGCAGCCAAGGGTTTCAGCATTCGCCCGGCTTCGCACAGGACCAGAGTCAATCGGGGGACTGCTCGAGACTTTGACATACCCGTATGGTTCCAGCAGTTGGCCGATGATCTCAAAAACCATGTTGCTTCGCCCAACCGTCTCGTCACTGTTGGTTTGCTTTCGGATTGGCGGTGCCAAAATCCACCCAAACACACTGCTGGATGGGCGTGCCTTTTCGGCTGTTTGAGCTTGATCCCGCACCAGACCGTCATTGTCCACTGCTTACACCACGCGTGCATGTGATGGTGGTGACACGGTGTGCTGCGATACGAGTAGCGCAGATCGCGTTTAGTAGGAGACTTCGTCATGAAGCGCGTCGCCGTCGTCATAACCACCGCCATTGGACATCCCGGGGCCTCCTTGAGCATTGGAGGAAGAGGAGGAGGAGGAGGAGGAGGAGGAGGAGGCCAACACACGCGCCAGCCGCACATTGGCGACCCTCCCAACGGGGGCCCACACGAGCGTGCCGAACCTGTTGGATACCTCCCTCCGTTCCCGCGCGTGGGCGCACGCGCAAGGCATACGACGGCCGCATGTTCGGTACTCCAACTTGGGCCTGGACGCATCAAAGACAACACGTGTCAAATGCACGCGTGCCAAACCCGTGCCGTATACCCACCCACCGAAGAAGTACGCGTTCGCGTGCGACACCCAGCGCCCCCTTCTTGACACCCCAACGGTATACGTGCGGCAGCAGGGCCGACCACGTAAAGCGTTTCAAATGTGAAAACACGTCAAACAAAACGCGCACGCGTCAGACGCATGTCGGACCCTCCACGCGCGTACTGTCACGTGTAGACTCTGGCGACACCATGGTGGATACAACCTTCGGCCCTGGACACCAAATGACACGCGCCAAACGCGCACGCGCTAGACGCATGACGGGCACACACATACAACCATACACACATACACATAAACACTCCGCGAATGTACAGGGCAGTGTTTAATACATCGGATGTTTCAAAATATAGGATTATTATACATGGCTACGTTATAAGTAAAGTGCATGAACTCATCGTTGTTTTGAATTCAAACCCCTGCATGTTTGATACATGATCCGCACGCGGAGCATGTATTAAAAACGGCACTGTACTTTATAGATGCGTGTATCTATATATATATATATATATACATACATACATACATGCATATAGCGAAAGATACACAACAACAAAAACACACAAAAAACGGATGCTCCCCCTCTGCGAAACTGTTGTTAGGTTGGTGACGTCCGACGACCACATGCTGAAGCCCCCAATTCGGTCGTGGGCACGGGCAGACACGAACCAAACGAGCACGCCCCAGACGCATGACGGATACTACCCCCTCCGCGAATGCATTACTGCTGTGAAGTCCAACGTCCACATGTTGGATACCCCTTCGCGCCTGGACACGTTCAAACATGCGCCAAACGCGCGCGCGCGCCAGACGCAAGTCGGAGACTCTGCCTCCGCGCACGTGTCTGCACGTGGGAGGAATCCGACAACCACATGCTGGGTCCCCCAATCGTGGCCCCGTTGGCGCCGAAGTCACCTGCAGAACGCATGCGGCTATGCGTAAAGAGACGCATTTGGCATCCTCCCCTCTCCTTGCCCGCCTCTTGCGTGACAAAATCCAACGCCACCAACTCGACTCCCTTCCAGTCTAGGGCCAAAGGCCCGCCAACACAACGATAAT
>CAUYUJ010001725.1:378067-390567 GCA_963575745.1 Prorocentrum cordatum
GGCCAACAAGCAGACGATGCAAGAGATCGGGGGACGAGGGTGACTTGGCGCTTGGGGTGACGGCCGAGAGCGCCGCGCTCGAATGCGGGCCATCCGTGGAGCGCGCCATGGAGGTCATCGATACTCGATCCTCCTCGATCCTCAATCCCTCCCGATCCTCGAACCTCCTCGATCCTCCCCAATCCTCATCGACCCCCCATTGATCCTCTTCACTCCTCCTCGATCCTACTCGTTTCCCCTCGACCCTGATCGATCATGAAGGGCCCTGCCTCACAATACTGTCGGACCTGGCGAATGGCACGCTGATGACCGCCTGATCTCGCAGTAATGATCTCTTCAATCGCGACAATACGAATCAATGATGAAGCGACCCATTCAAACATCAGTAGTGGGCCATGGATGCATCGAGCTGCAGTAGCAGGTCATTAATGGGCTACTCGTGTGTCACTAGTGGGTCAAATTCATTACTAGGCCATTCGTATGCCAAATGCATTCGGGGGGCCATTGACGGGGCCATTAATGGGCCAGTGGTCGGCCATTAGCCGGCCATGAGTAAGAATGTGTCAGCCACTAGTGGGACGAGAAAAATAGCGGGGTATTCCATGAGCAGCTGTGAGGAAAAACCCTCCCTGACTGATTGACCCTCCCCGGTCCTCGATCCTCCCCAATCCCGCGTGAAAAAAATATGTGTGAACGCGATTTCCGTGAACAAGCAGCTGATGGGTGATCTCAAAGGCGATCCATGGCGAGTTGGAGGAGTACGCCCGCCTAATTAGGCAAGGTTGCCAAGTGAGCGGCGGGCCAGCAGAATCACGCGGAGATGACTGCGCGCTCGAGACCGCGGTGAGCGGGCGGCGGTCTGCGGCCCGCTGGCCCAGGTGGTCGGCACCTTCGGGGATGGACAGACCTCCCTTTAGTAAAACGTGGTTTAGTGAAAACGACCTCGGGCCCAAACCTGGCGGGCGCAAGCCTGGAAAATAACGGCCGCGGCGCCCTCTCGAGAACCGAAAACAGACAATTCACTAATCGAAGTGTCAGGGTAGGAGGTCTGTCCACCCCCGACACCTTCGCGCGCAAGATGGTAGCGTTGCTGCTTGGAGAGCGCCTTGCCGAACGGAACGTGTGCTGGAGCGCATCGGTCACCCCAAGGACGTCACGCTCGAGGAGGGGGGGGGGGCTTCGACGCGGCGTGCACTCGGGTGGCGGAGTGGTGAGGGGCAACGGTGGGGGGGATAGGCATAGGGGGGGAAGCATCGGCCTGCAGCGGGCGGTACGTCGCCGATAGATCGGCGACAGGTCCCCGATAGCGAATCCGCACCTTCCTGGGGGTCTTGGGGGGTCCTGGGGGTCCTGGGTGGTACTGGGGTGCCCTGGGGGGTCCTGGGGGGTCCTGGGCAGGTTGGGGCACCGTCCTCGTCGTCGTCGTTGTCCCCCTCCACACTCAGCTTCCTTCCCCGTTCTCACCCTCCGTCCTCATCCATCTTCTCCCCCATCCCCATCCGACGATCCGACCCCTGACAATCGCCAGTATGCTCTTTCCCATCTGCGGCCCGAGAGGTCTCCCGACACCTTCGAACCTCTGAGGCAGTTTGTCGCCCCGCATTCAGTTCTGATGACCACGGGGTCCGAAAACGGGACTGGAGGCCGAAGTGGACGAAACACGACAGCATTGCAAAAATCATAACGCTGGCAGCCTGGGCCCATCCTCGTCCTCTCTCCCGCCGCGCCCGGCCCTCTCCGGGGGCGCGTTCAAACCAGGAGCCCGCAGAGAATCCAGCCTCGGCGACCAAGGCCTCCCGGGATTCCAAAACAGGCCAAAACGGGGAAGGGTACTCAGCGGTATCGGCACCCCTCCTCATCTGACCCATCTCCCATCTCCCTCTCCCGTCTTCAGCTTCCCTCCCTCCGCCGTCCCTTCCCGGGATCGGGGCGGAAGTTGCTGGGGAAATCAGTGGGTGCCAAGATGGATAAGATCTTGCAGAACCAAGCATATAAGTGGGCTACAAAGGGCCAAGAGGCATCGGGGGCAAGATAAGTCGGATAAAGCGGCCGGAGCCCACTTAGCCTGGATCGTCAACCACTGAGCCACTTGGGGCAGTGTGACCCACGTGTAAAACAGGTTAGGCCAGACATAGCCCAGCTTGGCATCCACTGGTACCCCACCTGCGCCCCCCCCCCTGGCAATCCCCGCGCCCATCCCAGCTCCCCCCGCCATATTCCTCCTCCTCTCCTCCCTACCTCGGAAGGCTCACCCAGGGGCTCGCGGTGAGGGCGCCACGAGGCGGGCCCCCCGCAGGCTCGGGTGGGTGCAGCTATCCCATCCGGCTGCTTCGCCCCCGGGGGGGGGGGCGCGAAGAGGAGTAGGAGGAGGAGGAGGAGGAGGAGGGGGGAGGAGGAGGAAGGAGGAGGAGGAGGAGGAGGAGGAGGAGGAGGAGGTCCCCCTCGTGCTCGCAAGGGCCCCTTTTCTGTGCAGTCCCGGGCGCGGCCGGGCCGAGCCCCGCGAGGGGGGGCCCGGGCGCCGCGCGAGCGCGCGGCGCCCGGGGCAGGCCGCGCGGCGCCCGGCGGAGCGCGGAGTGAAACGGAGAGCACGAGGACGGGGAGGACGACGACGAGAGCCAGCGAGGAACGGGAGGACGGGGAGGGGGGGAAGGAAGAGAGGCACGAGGCCGAGAAGGGAAGCAGGACGACGACGAAAAGGAGGACGACGACGACCACGACAAATAAAAGGGGGAGGAGCACGAGAAGGGGGAGGATGAAAAGGAGGAGGAGGAGGAGGAGGAGGAGGAGGAAACGGGGGAGGAGGGGGAGGAGGAGGAGGAGGAGGAGGAGGAGGAGGAGGTGGAGGACGACGGCGACGCCGAGGGGGATGGGGGGGGGAGGAGGAGGAGGAGGAGGAGGAGGAGGAGGAGGAGGAGGAGGGGAGGACGAGGAGGAGGAGGAGGAGGAGGAGGAGAAAAAGGAGGAGGACGATGACGACCACGACGACGCGAAGGGGGGGCACGAGAAGAGGGACGATGAGGAGGAAGAGGATGATGAGGATCTGGAGGAGGACGAGGGGGAGGAGGAGGTGGGCGACGACGGCGACGCGGAGGAAGGGGGAGGGGAAGGAGCGAGACAACAAGAACGACGACGACGACGACGACGAGGAGGGGGAGTGGGTGAGGAGGACTGAACAGGCTTCGGGTGCCGTCTAATCGTCATCTGACGAGCCGCGAGGAGGACTGACGAGGAGGAGGAGGAGGAGGATGAGGGCGCGGAGGGCGAGGAGGACAACGACGGCTGGGAGGACGCGCGGGCGCGGAGGCGCGAAGCTCCAGAGAGGCCAACCGAGAATGGCCTATGGAGAAGATCGGGATGACCCCCTCATAGACTCATATGGAAAGGGCCCCCCTGCAGGTTCGGTTAAGCAACGCAACGTTGAGCGGTGTTGCAGCCTCAGCCAGACAGACAAATCGGGTTTGCACCCTTATGCTTTTCGGGGGCTTGCACGGGCAGGACGAGAAGGAGGACGAGGACGACGAGAGGGAGTTGGAAGTGAGGAGTGGGGAGGAGGAGGAGGAGGAGGAGGAGGAGGAGGAGGAGGAGGACAAGGACGAGGACGAGGACGAGGATCAGCAGGAGGAGGGGGCGAGGAGGAAGAGGGGGAGTGGGGAGTGGGAAGAGAAGAGCGGGGAGGCAAGAGGAGGAGCGGGGAGGAGAACTAGTGACGACGGCGACGACGACGCGGGCGAAGACGGCGAGGGCGAAAAGAGGAGGGCGAGGAGGTGGAGGGTGGAGGAGGAGGAGGAGGAAAAGGATAAGGACAATTATGACGATGAGAAGGAACAACATTGTCACGAGACCACCCGCGAGAAGCTAGTGGTCCTCGGCGGCGAGTTGCGGATCGGCGGCTCGCCAGCTTCCGATGGGAGGGGGAGGCAGAAAGCGCAGCGCGCCAAGGTCCGCCAAGGAGGCGGGGCCTGGAAGGCCGGCGCGGGCGGGCCGGAACCCTTATGTGCGGAGGTGGGTGTTCACGTCCGTTGGTGCTTTAAGCTGTGGAGGCTCGAGGTCGATAGTTGGACGTGGAGGTGAAGGTGAAGAGTTGAATGCTGGAAGCTGGAAGACGGAGTGGGCGCCGGTGGGGTCTGTAGATCGAGCGGTAAGGTGGAGGTGAAAAGCTGGATGGCAGAGGCTGCAGATCGCGATGTGGAACTGGTGGGTTCTGGAGGTCGGTCGGTGGAGGCGGAAATGGAAAGAGTTGGACGCTGGAGGCAGGGGGTCGGGGTGCTGGGCCGATGGAGTCTGGAGGTCGAGATGAAGGGGTGGATGTGTAAAACTGAATGCTGGATGCTGGTGAACGTCTGTTTTTATTCGGCGTTTCGACACTGGGCGGAAGGGGGGGGAGGGGGGGGTCTGGCTGCGGACCTCTGCTCAGCGCGACTGTTTGCAAAAGTGCGGCCTCTGGGGGAGACTCCACCCGCTCGAAAGAGGTGTCAAAAAACAGCCAAGATCCACTACATGGGGGGGTGGAGAGGGGGGTGCGAGGGCCCGCGCCGATCGTCAAAACACCAAATAAAAAACGCCACATGCTGGACGCTGGAGGTCGGATGTTCAGCTCGTGGGGGCTGGACGACGAATGGCGGAGGTGGGGATGGAAAGTGTGATGCTGGATGCTGGAGCTCGGGGTGCTGATCTGGTGGAGGTTGGAAGTCGATGAGTGGAGGTGGAGGAGAAAAGTTGGATGCTGGATGCTGGAGGTCGGGGTGCTGGGCTGGCGGATGTCAGACGTCGATAGGTGGAGGTGGAGGTGGAGAGGCGAATGCTGGGTTGGTGGCTGTGGACAGGAAAGGCTGGGCGCTGGAGGCTAAAAACGGGAATGCTGATTTGGCGGAGGCTGAAGGCTGGAATGCTGCACCCACGCTTCTTCCAACAAACTCTGGTTCGGGCTGTCTTGTGCCAGCGTGAACCACATTTGCCTGCCCCGTTCAGAAGACGTTTTCACCTAAACAAGCCTCCCACCTTTTCCGTTGCCCCCCCAAGTCTTTGTGAAGCTTGCCGGCGGTCGTGTGCGTGTGGCTCCCATGACGCAGCGAACCGTGCCCACCTGTGGCAAGGTAGAGTGGCCACTCGTCCTGCCCATCGCCACTTGCGTCTGAGGTAGGTCGTCGTCCAATGGGCCCGCTGTGCAGTGGCTGTTACTGTGCGCGTGGCTCTGCGTACGGAATCTTCCCACAAGTCCAAGTCATCGCGTGCACCTAGATCCGGTTGGCGTTTGCTGTCGTCTGAGGTGGTGTCGGTCTGGCTTCCGTTCTCGTAATGGATCTCGTCGTCGGAGCTGTCGGCGTTGCTGGTCGCGGTGCTGCTGCGTCTCGCTTTACATCTCGGGGTGATCACGATGAGAGGTAGCATTCGCCGCTGGATGCGTCGAAGCATTTGGAGCATGTCTTTGGTGAGCGCCCAGGAGGCGCAGTCGTACATTACTGCTGGCGTCACTGTTCCGCTGGACAGCCCAAGTCTGCTGTGAATCACGAAGTTGGTCGCCATCGAGACGCGAGTCTGTTGGAGAACTCTGTCTGGTGAGAGTCGTGGAACGTGATGTTAGGGCCAAGATACTTGGTCGTTTTGTCCGAGCCAAGAATTGAACCGCTGTCATCGTCTATGTCGGTCTGCGTGATTATCCGTCCCTGTCGTCTTCTGACGTTGGTGAGAATTTTGGTGTCGTCAAGATGCAGCGTAAACCAGCACTGAGAAACTTCTTCCTTGAGGTCCAGGAGGATGACCTTCAATTGTCGCAAGTTCGGTGCAAGGAGAAACACGTCGTCAGCGAAACGCGAATGGGTGAGCATCTTAAACCTGGAGTGCCCCAACTGTATACAAACTCCCCTGCGTTCCCAAAAGGCTTGCCTTGCCAGACCACGTGCTCGGGCATCGCGTTGAACACGTAGGAATTAAATAGGTCACCTTGGTTGACTCCGCGTTAGATGCTGAATTCTCCGCTGCCGACATCTGTTCTCACTGCGGCGATCTGATCGCAATAGAATTACTGGAGGCCAGAACGAACATCATACGTGCTGCATCCGAAGTGCTCTCCAGAGGTGTGCGTGATCGACACGATCGAATGCTGCCTTAAGGTATACCGCAGCGGCCATAGTGGTAGTTGCCACTCGCAGGATTGTTCGTGCAAAAACTGCGCGGTGAAAAGATGGCCCCCTTTGCGGAAACCAGCTTGGTAAGGCGTTTGCTCACACTCTAGGTTAGCCTCCAGTCGATTGCACAACAACCAAGACATCAATTTGCATAGAACTGGAATAATGGCGATTGGCCTGCATTTTTTGTGGAGCTGTGGGTCTTCAGATTTGAATATGACGCTGATTGTGGTTCGTCTCCACTGCTGTGGGGGGAGGGAGACAAGGGAAGACGACGGATGAGGGAGGGACAAAGGATGTGAGTGGGGACGGCGAGGGAGGGTGGGACGAGGGAACAGGGAACACGGCGAGGGAAGGAAGCGGGCCAGAAGGGAATGGCGGGCGAAAGACAAAAAGTGAGCTTGAAGAACAGGGGGGCAGCGGCACCACACCCCGGACGAATAGCGAGACGAGGGCAGGGAGAGAAAGCGGACGACGACGCCGACGTCGACGACGACGACGACGACGACGACGACGCAGAAGACTACGAGAACGCAAACGGCCAGGGGAGCGGCGACGGGAGGGAGGAAGGACAGGGGAGGAAAAGAGAGAGAGGCAGAGAAACGCTTGGACGGAGGGCGGCAGAGGGGAGGTGAAGGGGCCCTGGGACACACAAATAAATGCGCACAAATGAAAGGATTCCCCATATGTTCCTATATTCTCCGGGTTGTTGTCTTCCCCCCCACTGCCCAAATGTTTCCATATCTTCCTGGGAATCGACGATTCATTGTGTCTGTGTGTTTTTTTCCCCTCCTGGGGAGGGGAGGGAGGATTCCTGGGGAGGCTGGGCCCGGGCAGGAGCGAAGGGGGAGGGCAGGCGAGCGCAGAGAAGAGGGCAGGCCGCGGGCGCAGACGGCAAGCAACAACACGGACAAGGATCAAGTCGGGCCTGTCCCCCTACAGGGGGGTGTTGGACGAAACATTCAAAACATTCCAGAAAAACCTCAAAAAACATGCCAAAGGATATTCAAAAAATGGTTCCCAGACTATTTGTGGACCATCTTTGAACACTCCCCCTGTAGAGGGACAACCTAAAACAGGGAGAGGACGACGAGGAGCGGGAGGACGGCGAGGAGCGGGAGAGCAGACAGCAATCCTCCTTCTCCTCCTCCTCCTGCTCCTTCTCCTGCTCCTCCTCCTCCTCCTTCCTCCCCCCTCCTCCCTCCTCCCTCCTCCTCCTTCTCCTCCCTCCTCCCTTCTCCTGCTCCTCCCTCCTCCTCCTCCCTCCCTCCTCCTCCTCATCCTCCTCCCCCTCCCTTCTCCTCCTCCTCCCTCCTCCTCCTCCTCCTCCTCCTCCTCCTTCTCCTCCTCCTCCTCCTCCTCCTCCTCCTCCTCCAGGAGGGGACGACGAGGAGCGGGAGGACGGCGAGGAGCGGCAGCGGGCGGGCGGCAAGGCGGGCGCCGCAGCGCCCGGCCGGCGGGCGGCAGCCGCCCCGCCGACGGCGGGGGGGGGCTAGGCCTGCGCCAGCCCAGCGGAGGAGGCGCTCCTGCGGGGGGGGGGGGGGGCGACGGGCACCGAGCAAGCGCGCGAGACAAACGAAGCGGGTGTGATACAAAGAGGACGTGTGCTAAAACGTGTGTAACTAACGAGTGTAAGAAGATAAATATGTTTTACACAAAAAACCACGCGTGGTAAAAAGTAGCATTTGTTGTTGTTTTACCGCACGTGTTTTTTGATCGCACCTGTGTTGCTATCACACCTGCTTTTATGTATGACACTGGTTGTTTGTTATCGCACTGGACCAAAAGTAGCCTCTGCGCTTCGCGATCCCGCCACGCTCGCCTAAGGACGCTGACCCCCTGGGCCAGGTCCTCCGTGCGGCCTGGGGCACGTCCTCCGTCCGGCGCCTTCGGGTACTGGAGCCCCGCACAAACGGGGGGGGTCGCAATCCTTGGCGGGGGAGCGGAGGAAGGAAGCGGGGGGGGCCGCGAAGGAAGTCGCGGCGCTGGAGATCCGGGGGTCTCTGGCGGAAGGTTGGAACGGGGAAGGGGGGGGGGTCGGCCTCACCTTCTTCGGCAGTGATGCGGTGGCGAAAAGCACGCACGGGCGCAAGGTGACGATTTGGCCCCTCTCGGGGGGGGGGGGGGGAACATTACCGACGTGGGGGGGGAAGACCACGAGCGAGGCGAGACAACGCCTCCCTTCCCTTTACAGTGAGGGGGCCCTTGGCTCTTCAGGCCGTCGGGACTTACATTCGACTGCGCCTTTCCTTGCGTTGCCGTGAGAATCATGCGCAGCACTGAAATTGACGGCCGGGCGCCGCCCGCAACTCCTAGACCTCCGTGATGACGAACGGCGGGTGGGGCGGCAGTCCTCTCGGGCCAACCACTGGTTCCCAAGCCCCCGAGGCCTCGTTGGAACGGGACGTTGGCCCAAACTTACTGGGCGGGCCTTTCTTGGTGAAAGAAAGACGGCGTCGCGCGCATCAGAAAACTGATACGCGCTCAACCTTACCATGATGAGCCGCAAAGAACCTCGTCTTGCGAGCACCGTTGGCGGAGACTCCTGGCCACTTGCGGGTGACTTTTGAAACACCACGAGCAGAAAACACGCGCGCACGGGAGGAGCACTTGTTTCCCTTGGGGCGGCGAGCAACCACAAGCAGTCCTCCTGCAGAAAATCACCAGCTTGGGCCGCTGAGGCCACGGCCTCGGGGGGGGGGGGGGCAGTTGGCCCCTGGGAGGTCGCTTCATTCGCGCATCCGCCAAAGGCGCGACTCCCCGGGAGCCCAGCACGAGACGCTAGCACGGCGTACGCCCGAGACTGGGCAGGGCGAGATCTCGCTCGCCAGAGATCCACCTTGCCTTGGCGGGGCCCACGCGCATCCCGAACCTGCGCCCAGACTTCCAGCGTCGCACTCTGGCGCCAATTGGCATGGCGCGGGGACCTGCGACTTTGTAGCGCCACAGCCAACTTGCCGTTGAAAACCCCGAAGTTGCCCTCTGCGACGGTCACCGCGACGAAGAGGGCATGCAGCTCGGATCATGGAGATCTCCGGGCGGGCGCGGGCAACCCGCCGAACGCGCCGCCTGCCGCCCGAGCCCCGCCCGCGCGGGGCATCGCGACTCGCCGCCCGCACTTCCCAGGAGGAGGGAGGAGGAGGGGGAGGATGAGGGAGGAGGATAAAGAGGACGACGGGTCGCCTAAGCCCTTCGGAGAAACCCTCCTGGGGCCGGCCCCGCGAGAGGGCCGAGAGGCTCCGGCCCACCAGAGCGCCCGACAAGGAGCCCACGCGGACAAGCTCGAAGGAGCCTCTGGTGCCCTCGACCCCAAGGTCGAGCGTGACCGAAGGCTTATTGCACCGACCTTGCAGACGTGCTGCAACGGATTTTCGCCAATACAAAACCGAGACGGCGAGTGAAAAACAAAGTCAATTTCGCGTGGATGTTGTTCGTCTTCATTCCTGGTCAAAAGAACTCCGCACGAAATTCACGTCGAAATCCGTAACGAAATTATCCGGCACACTCCGGGCCCATCCGATCGTTTTCAAAACGACATCCGCTCTGCGAGGTTGACGCCATGAGGAGGCTTCTGCTCCAAACCGGCACAACTTCCCAGCCCCGTCGCACCATATTTTGGGCCAGGGCGCCGTGAGAACTTCGACCACCGACCAGCAAAGCAGCGAAGGCCTGCAGCCTCCACCGCGCGCCCGAGTTCTTCAAAGGGCCCAGCGACACACACGCACACACACACACACACACATCAATAGACACAAATCCCAGGAGTCCCGGTATTTTCCCATACGTTCTAGGCTTTCGTCTTCCCCCCCAACCCGTTTCCCGTAATTTACCACATTCTCCTGAACCGACGATTTCATTTCATCTGTATTAACCAGCCTCGAACTGATCCCTATCCCTAAGATGGGCGAGCAAAAAGCGGGGACAATCTCAGGGACAGGCCCCCAGAAACCGAGGGAACCCTTAAAGATCGGCATCGAGGTGGGGTGATGTCAAACATAGGGATAGGGGTATGCTTCGAACTGGTACTGTATGTTTCTGCCCGTCCTGCTTTGGAACGACCGCGGGGCCGTCCTCCGCCGCGGCGCCGCCACGGGCGGCCCGCCCCGCCGCTGCGACGGCGGAGGCGGCGAGGCCGAGCCGCCGCCGAGGATCTCCGCGCCGGAGGCCTCTGGGGAGGGGCGCGCCGGCGGGCCGCGCGCGCGCCCGGCGCTCTCGCCTCGCCCTGGGGCCCAGGAGGAGGAGGAGGGAGGAGGGAGAAGGCGGGAGGAGGGAGGAGGAGGAGCAGGGGAGGAGGAGGAGGAGGAGGAGGAGGAGGAGGAGGAGGAGGAGGAGGAGGAGGAGAGGAGGAGGAGGAGGAGGAGGAGGAGGAGGAGGAGGAGGAGGAGGAGGAGGAGGAGGAGGAGGAGGAGGAGGAGAGGGAGGAGGCGGAGGAGGAGGAGGAGGAGGGAGGAGGCGGAGGAGTAGGAGGAGGGAGGAGGAGGAGGAGGAGGAGGAGGAGAGGAAAGAGAACTATGCACATGCACCGATTCTGGCCAGGCCCATCCTGAGACCAGGATCGGTGCATACGCCCTCTGACCTTGGCCAGGAAGGTATATGCACCGGTCCTTGGTCAAGGATGGGCGTTCAGGATCTGTGCATGTGCATAGTTCTCTGAAGGAGGAGGAGGAGGAGGAGGAGGAGGGGGGAGGAGGAGGAGGAGGAGGAGGAGGAGGAGGAGGAGGAGGAGGAGGAGGAGGAGGAGGAGGAGGAGGCCCTGGCGGTCGTCTCGTCTCGTCCAGGGATCCATCGTCCCGAACCACCCCCCCAAAAAAAAACACGAGACTGCCCCGAAGGTCATACCCCCCCAGACCAGCCAGGAAAGGGCGGCCTCTTCCCCAGAACCCCCCACGACCCTCCAAGAAAGCTCAGATCAGACCCCGCCCAAATCAGACCCCCCCGCGGTCACGAAGACCTCCGGCCTCTCGGCCTGCGGGGGCCGTCGCAGGGCCCGGGAAAATCAAAAAGCATCTCGGGGCGAGAACCAGGCTCCGGGGACAGGGTCGGAACTTCTGGGAGCCCCCCTGGCTTTCTGGGGACCTTCCTTCAGGCGTGCTGCGTCGAACGTCGGACGAGCTGGAGTCAGACTTGAGTCGATCTTGAGTCGAACTTGAGTCAAGCCAGAATCGGACAGAAGTCGACCCTGCGTCGAGCTGGAGCCGAAGAGATCCGTTAGATAGGGAACAACTCCTGGGAGGTCTTCGTCAGAGCGGGTCAGAGCTATTAATTCCGATGAAAGGGCCATTGAACAGGAACCAGCAAGATTAGGCCCAAGATTAAGCCAGACCAGGCCACATTAAACCAGAGCGAACTTGACTAAGCCAGATTATGCCGGTTTTCGACCGCGGGTATACCAGAGCCGATTGTGAACTCTTTTTTTTGTTTTTATTCGGTGTTTCGACACCGGGAGGAAGGGGGGGGAGGGGGGGGTCTGGCTCCGGACCTTTGCTTAGTGCGACTGTTTGCAGCGGAGCGTCCATTATGGGGGGGAGGTCCCACCTGCTCGAGACAGGCGCCAAAAACAGCCATGATCTGCTCCAGGGGGGGGCAGGGGAGGGGGTGCGAGGGCCCGCGCCGTTCGGCAAACCAATGAATCAAAAAAACTACCACATTCTGAATTGAGCCTCCCTCGACAAGCGCGTTCCGGACATGTTTGCGACATGTCCGGACATGTTTCTGTCAGGACGTTTGCGAGTAGACGCTTTGCGAGTAGCCGAAGGTGCTCGGTGACTCCCAGGAGTTGCGTGGCCCCCGGGCAGAGTCTGCGGTGGACGCCGGGCGTCAGCGGGCCGCTGACGCGCCCTGCGCTCCTCTCGCCAAGATTGCATCGGGCGTGTCCCCCTTACAGGGGGATGTAGGACGGCACATAAAAATACTCAAAACATGCTCAAGCATTATCAACACCATATATATAAATGTAAGTATACAAATGTCTATGTATACATATGTATGTATCTATGTTTATATATATTAAATATTGTTTGCGTATGTTTAAACATTCCTCCTGCCTGAACGCCAGGAAGCACAAGCGGATCCTGAAACAAACCTGCATGTCTGACGATCCGATACTTCCAATAGAGGGCAGAAAATCAACCCCTATAAGAACCACCCCGACAAGCGAGGCCGTTTAGTAAACGCACCCAACGAGGATTCGAGCAGGGCAGGGCTGCTTAGAAAATGCCCAAGGCCGTTTAGTAACAGATAAACGCCAATTATCGGGTCCAGGTGGCGTTTCTTCCCTTGATCAATTCTTTTCAATCCGAGAATTTTTCGACGTCGACACGTCGAGCTCATCCTGGCGATAAGCTCCACGATATGTCGGCCCGCGGGGGCCGCTTT
>CAUYUJ010001725.1:398067-405037 GCA_963575745.1 Prorocentrum cordatum
CTACTACTACGACGACAGCTACTACGACTACTACTACTAAGACGATGGCTACTACGACTACTACTGCTACTACCTACTACTTACTACTACAACTACGACTACTCATACTACGATGTCTACTCCTACTACTACTGTTACTACGACTATTCCTACGACTACTATCAGTACGACTGCCACGACGACTACTACTACTACTACTGCTACTACTACTACTACAACTACGACTACGACTACTACTACGACTACGACTACGACTGCTACTACTACTACTACTACTACTACTACTACTACTACTACTACTACTACTACTACTACGACTACGAACTACTACTACTACTAACTACTACTACTACTACTACTACGACTACGAACTACTACCACTACTCTACTACTACTACTACTACGACTACTACTACTACTACTACTACTACACTAACTACTACTACTACTACTACTACACATACTAGCTACTACTACTACTACTACTCTACTACTTACTAACTACTACTACTACGACTACTACTAACTTACTACTACTACTACTACTACTACGACTACTACTCTACTACGATTGCTACCTATTTCAATCACTACTACTGCTACTACTACTACTACTACCACTACTACGGCTACTACGACTACTACGACTACTACTATACGACTACCACTACTACTGCTACTACTACTACTACTACTACTACTACTACTACTACTACTACGACTATTACGACTACTACTACTACTACTACTACAACTACTACTACTACGGCTATTACTACTACTACTACTACTACCACCACTACTACTACTACTACTACTACTACTACTACTACGACTACTACTGCTACTACTAGCGCTACTATTACTACTACTACAACTACTTCTACTACTACGGCTGCAACGACGACTACGACTACTACCAATACTACCCCTACCACTGCTACTACGACGACGGCGACGACGCCTACTACTACACCACCTACTACGACTACTACTACTACTACTACTACTACTACCACTACTACTACTAAAACTACTACTACTACCACCACTTGTTCTACATGTCTGCTTCTACCACTACAAATAATGATACTACGATTACCACGGTTACGATAACTACGACTACTGCTGGTACTACTGCGACTACTACTACTAATACTACTACGGCTAAAACGACTCCTACGATTACGACTACGCCTACTACTACTACAATTACTACTACTACTACTACTACGACTACTACTACTACTACTACTACTACTACTAGTACTACTACTACTACGACTACTACTACTACGACAACTACTACGAGTACTACTACTGAGACGATGACTACTACGACTACTGCTACTACCTACTACTTACTACTGCAACTACGACTACTCATACTACGATGTCTACTCCTACTACTACTGGTACTACGACTATTCCTACGACTACTACTAGTACGACTGCAACGACGACTACGACTACTACTACTACTACTACTACTACTACTACTACTACTACGACTACTACTACTACTACTACTACTACTACTACTACTACTACTACTACTACTACTACTACTACACTACTACTACTACTACTACTACTACTACTACTACTACTACTACTACTACTACTACTACTACTACTACTACTACTACTACTACGGCTACTACTACTACTACTACTACTACTACTACTACTACTACTCCTTCTACTACTTCTACTACACTACTACTACTACTACTACTACGACTACTACTACTACCTAATACTACGACTCTACTACTACTACTACTACTACTACTACTACTACTACTACTACGACTACTGCTAATACTAAACTACTACTACTACTAACCACTACTACTAACGATTGCTACTATTTCAATTTAACTACTACTAATACGACTACGACTACTACTACTACTACTACCTACTACTACTAACCCTACTACTACTACTACCATACTACGACTAACTCGACTACTACACACTACTACTAACTACTACCACCTCCCACTAACTACTAACTACTACTACTACTACTACTACTACTACTACTACTACTACTACGACTACTACTACTACGACTACTACTATTATTACTACTACTACTACTACTACTACTACTGCTACTGCTACTACTACTACTACTACTACTACTGCTACTACTACTACTACTACTACTACTACTACTACTACTGCTACTACTACTAGCAGCACCACCACTACTACCTCTACGACTTCCTGTCTACTGGAACTACTGATCCTGCTTCCAAACATGCTATCTCCTCATTCTCCTCTCCCCTCTCTTCCACCTTCTCCTCGCCATCGCTTCAGCCACATGCTGCGTGCCAGCCACCCCCCTGTCCCCCCTTTGCCGAGCCTGCAGCCTGCTGCACGCGGTGCGGTACAGCGCTGCGCGCCGCTTCGCCTCTCGAGCGGGAGGGGGAAAGCTGCGAGCGCAGGGGGCGCGGGCCTGGCATTGCGAACATCCATCCCAGCCCTCCTCCTCTCCTTCCGCCTCCTCCTCCTCTTCCCTCTTGATGTTGCCCCGACGTGAAACGCAAGTTTGTCGCGTTCTCCTCCTCTTCCTCCTCCTCCTCCTCCTTCTCCTTCTCCTTCTCCTCCCCTCTCAGAGGAGGGCGAGTTGAGACAAAGGTACTCGGCCTTCGGGAGGCTGCCTCATCTCAACGCCTGGACGCAGGTCGGGGATCTTGTGCGATTGGACCACGGGAATGGGTCCAGGGACCGATGTTGAGTTGCCGTTGTCTCAACTCGCCCCGCTCCGACACTCCCTCCCTCCCTCCCTCCCTCCCTCCCTCCTTCCACCCCCCACCCCCACATCCCTCCCTCCCTCCCTTCCCTCCTTCCCTCCCTCCCTGCACACCCACCCCCTAGAGGGCCCACCTCCACCCGACGGCTCGCCCAGGGCCTCCTGCCAGGCGAGCTCGCGGATTGGCCTGGGCATCGGGACCTGGCGGTGATGGGGTCCTCGAGACAGAGCCTCCGGGGTCCGCTGACTTTGAGCATCGCGCCCCGCGAGGCGCGACTCTGAAGGGGCCCTGGGACACATAAAAAATACACACTAATAAAACTATTTCTCCATATCTTCCCCCCCACTTCCCATATTTTCCCATATTTTCCTGGGGAATCGAAGATTAATTGTGTCTGTGTGTTTTTTCCCTCCTGAGACTCGCGACGGTCTTCGCGCCCTCGCACCCCCGCTGCGCCCCTCTGGCGACGAGCGGCCGCGCTGGCCCAGAGCGCGATGCGCGAGGCGCGAGGGTCTTCGCGCCCCCGCGGGCGACCTGGGCTCCCAGCAGCCGCAGAGTCACCGAGGCCATCGAACACCGAGAACATCCCAGGATCTCCGTAGCTGAGGGATGAAAAAAAGACCCTACCCTGGGTTACAGGTGCGTGGTCTGTAAACCTCCTGGGCCCCCAAAAGCCTAGAGCCGCCAGGACGCGGCACATCACGCAGGGTTTACCCCGTCAGCCCACAGGAGCTTCAGCGCACAGCGCCTCGTAAACCAGGGTAGGGGCGTCTTTTGTATCCCCTTGACGTAGAAAGGTTAACCCTGTGGAACTGCCTTGGAGCATCTGAGAGCCCCCCAAGAGTCCCCGAGAGCGCCCGACGGCCACCCAGAGCTCCCCGGGGCCACCAGAGCGCACGGGAGCCTCCTGGAGCTTTCTACACCCCCAAAACAAACAAACAACTACAGAAATACGCATATGATCATATCTGCGTAAGAACATACGTACGTACCAGCATCACTAAAATCACCATCAACACAACCACCCAGAACACCATCACCATCACTACCCCCGACAACATGAACATCGGTCACCATCAAAAACAACACCACCTTCACAATCACCATCGCCATCACTACCACCGACAACATGAACATCGGTCACCATCAAACACAACACCACCTTCACCATCGCCATCGCCATCACCATCGCCATTACCATCACCGCCGCCATCACCATTATCATCAGCAGCAGCAGCATCATCACCAACACTATCATCTTCATCACCACCATCAGCAACCTTCACATCATCATCAGCATCAACAACAGCAACAGCATCAACATCATCAACGCCATCATCATCTGCATCAGCATCAGCACCAGCATTATCAGCATCAGCATCAGCATCAACAACATCAGCATCAACATCATCAACAGCATCAGCAGCATCAGCATACAACATCATAATCATCAGCATAAACATCACCACCACCACCACCACCACAACCGTCATATTCAACATCATCAGCAGCATAATAATCATAACCAACTGTCCTCAACCCTTCTTCCAACCTTCCCCTCCTCCCTCCTCCCTCCTCCTCCCTCCTCCCTCTCTGCTCCTCCTCCCTCTCCGAGGGGTACAAATCAGGCACCGATACCGCTACTCCTCATACCTCTCTTGGGATGCGCTCTACCTCGAGTTTCGCGGTCTGTTCAGTCGTGGCGACGGTGTGCTCTCCTGGAGGAACAGCCATATCGGTATAGCGTCTTCGTCTTCTTTTTCTTCTTCCTCTTCTTCTTCTGACTCCCTCATCCCTCCTGGCCACCTCCTCTCCCCCAAAGGGGAAAGAAACAACATGAACATAATGCTTCCAATGGTCCGCGCAGATGGTTCGGTTCTGCGCTGCGCCCCATCCCCGGCGCGCGGAGCGCGCCAGGGGTGCCGCCTGGGACGCCAGCGCAGATCAAAGAGAATTCCGCGCCAAGCTCCGAAACGGCGTTTCACTGGACGGTTTCGATAGTGGTGCAGTCGTCGTGCTACCATAAGGAGCTCAAAACAAGGACGGAACTCAAAATTACCACAGTGCGACCCTACCGAGAAGTTGGAGCCCCTAGGAAAGCAGCATTAGTTGCTATGCTATGTTATGTTATGTTATGTTATGCCATGCTATGCTGCGCTATGCTATGCCATGCTATACTATACTGCGCCATGCTATGCTATGTTAAGCTATGATATGGCATAATGCGCTGTGCTATGCTAAGCTATGCTATGATATGCTATGCTAAGCTGCGCTATGCTATGCTATGATTTGCTGCGCTATATTAAGCTATGATATGCGATGCTTGGCTATGGTATGTTATGATATGATGTGCGAATGCAGCGCTGCGCTATGCTAAGCTAAGCTATGCTAACCCTCTAGGCAGAGCCTAGGTAGGGAACTACACCCATGCGAATGCTTTGCTTTGCTTTCGCTGTTGTTGCGTTGCCTTTGCTTTGCTGCTGTGCTATGCTATGCTCTGCTGTGCTATGCTGTGCTGTGCTGTGCTGCGCTATGCTATGCTATGCTGCGCTATGCTATGATGTGCTGGGCTATGCTATGAGATGCGACGCTGCGCTATGCTATGCTATGCTGTGCTCTGTTATGCTAAGGCTCAGCGAAGCTAAGATGAAGGTAAGCTAGCTAAGATAAACCTGAGCTAAGATGATCCTAAGCTGAGCTAAGATGAAATAAGCTAAGCTCAGATGAGATAAGCAACGCTAAGCTAAGGGGACGTAACTGGGGGAACCGCGGGGCGGATACTGGGGGAACCGCCCGGGGCGGGTTGCACTGCCCCGCCCTTTAAGCACACCGAGTAAGAACCCTTCTAGGCAGAGCCTAGGTAGGGAATAAGGAACGAAGGGTTAGGTCAGGCCTGTCCCCCATACAGGGGGATTTTGACGGGAGAAACGAAAAACATCGCCCCAGGCTACGTTTGGACTAAGTTGGGATACCCCCCCTGTAGAGGGACAAGGTCGACTTACACGAAGGGTTGTTTTTTTCTGGCCACGGCGGGCCTTGGGAACAGACGGGCTCCGCGACAAAAGTCTGGGGAACGGCCCCGAAAAACCCGAGCCCCCCTGCGGAGCCCAAGGCGGCCCTCTACCCCAGCGCCCTGACTGCGGCACGGCCCGACGGAGAGTCCCGCAGGGGAGAACGGGGAGCAGGGAACGGCCCCGACACCCGAGCCCCTGCGGAGCCCAAGGCGGTCCTTCACTCCGGCGTCCTGACTGCAGCACGACGGTCCGACGAAGAGTCCCGCCAGGGGAGAAACTGGGGAGCGGCCAAGAGGGGGGTGTCCAAGGGGGGGGTGCAAATCATGACCGGCGGCATGTGCGCGGCCCAGCGGGGGGGCCAGGGACGTAATGAAATAAGAAGAGGCGCCATGAAATCTGGGGAAATATCATGGCCCGCGCCATGATATCACCCCCCCCCCTGGTCATCACCCCCCTCTTTGCCGCTCCCGAAAAACGGGGAGCCCGAGACGGCCAGCCCCGGGAGGCGTTCCGCCCGAGACGTCCCCGAACACGTCTTGCACTCGTGCTCTCGCCGTCGGTGCCGGCTGCACGGCTGGTCCAGACGGCCACGAAGCCTTGCAGACACCACCTGTCCATGGCGCACGCTGCCGTGTGCTCTTGCTGCTCGGAGGAGGCGTCGCCAGGTGGCCCTCTTCTGCGGCCCTCCTCCTCCCCACACAGTGCCCCCCCTCGCGCTGCTTGCGAGCTGATCTCCTCCTTCCTTTTCCCTTTTTATCGCTTCTCCCATTCATCTCCATCCTCCCCTCCTACTGCTCCTCATTCATCCTCTTCGCTCTTCTCTCCCCCCCCTCAGCCTCCTCCTCCTCCTCCTCCTCCTCCTCCTCCTCCTCCTCCTCCTCCTCCTCCTCCTCTTCTTCCGCCTCCTCCTCCTCCTCCTCCTCCTCCTCCTCCTCCTCTTCGCTCTCCTTCTTCCCTCCCCCCCTCCTTCCTCTTCCCTCCGTGGGGCCCCTCGACAGGCCTCCAGCGGCGGGATGCCGGGGCGGCCGGCGCGGCGACCGCGCCCCGCGGGCCCGCCCTCGTGGCTCGACACGGCGGAGAGCACCTCTCCAGGGGCCGCGGGCAGGGGGGAAGGGAGGAGGGGGGAAGAGGGCGGGGAGGGATGGAGGGGAGGGCGGAGAGGGAGGAGGAGGAGGAGGAGGAGGAGGA
>CAUYUJ010001725.1:405137-432637 GCA_963575745.1 Prorocentrum cordatum
ACCAGCGGCAGGAGCGACCCGAGGCACTGCATCTGCGGGACGGGCGGGGGACGCCGGAACCTGCAGACCGAGGGTTCCATACAAGCGTCTTGGCCGCGCTCGCCCTGAGACCGACGCGGCCGACAGCGGCAGGGGTTGTGGCCCGTGCTGCCTCCAGCTCTGCCAGCGTCGTTCTGGGCAGTTGTCGTCCAAGTGGTGCCAGCAGCCGTGCGTCGGGGTCGACGGCGGCGGCCGCGTCGAGAGCGAGATACACGTCCGCCACGGCGACGGCGAAAAAGGCGGGCAACGGGGGGCAGCCTGGCCAAGGCCACGCTCCGCGAGCACAGGCTGGACGCTCCCCTCAAGCAGGTGGGCACGGTGCGTCGTGGCGCCCCCGGACAACGCGGCCCACACGCGGGCTAGCTCGGGTAGCATCGCGGACACCGCCTGCAACGCAGCGTCTCGGTCAACCTCGTTCAAGGCGTTGGACACGTCCAGCTTGAGCAGGGCATTGTTCGGCGACATTTCCATTGCGCCGGCAACCACTCGCTGCATGACCTCCGTGCCGTTCTTCTGGCCCACCCAATAGGCATGGAAATCTTCCTCCTCCTCCTCCTCCTCCTCCTCCTCCTCCTCTTCCTCCCTCCTGTTCTTGCTCCTCCTCCTCCGTTTCCTCTTCCTCCTCCGCCTCCACCTCCTCATCATCGTCATCCTCATTAGCAGCGTCTCCTCGTCTTCACGTTCCTCCTCCTCCTTCCTCCTGCTCCTCCTCCTCCCTCCCCCTCCTCCTCCTCTCATCCTCCTCTCCTCCTCACTCCTCCTCCACCTCCTCCTCCTCCACATACTCCTCCTCCTCCTCGGCCCCCGCCAGCCTACGCGTCCTAGTCCTCCTCATCATCGTCCGGCTCCAGCCCCGTCCATCCTCCTCGACCTCTTCTGCTCCTCACTTCGTCCTCCGTCTCCACCTCCACCTCCCAACACCTCCGCCACCTCCTCCTCCACCTCCTCCTCTCCACCTCCTCCACTCCTCCTCCTCTACTCCTCCTCATGCTCCTCCCCCCTCCTCCACCTCAACTTCCACCTTACACCTCCACATCCACCCTCTTTCTCGATGTCCTTCTTTCTCGAGGTCCTCCTCTTTCGCGACCTCCTCCTCCTCCTCCTCTCCTCCTCCTCCTCCTCCTCCTCCTCCTCCTCCTCCTCCTCCTCCTCCTCCTCATCTTCTGCTTCCTCCGCCTCTGCCGCCTTCTCTTCCTCCGCCTCCTCCTCATCCTCCTCCTCCCGCCATGCTGGTCTGAGCAAGCGCTGACTGGTAGACGGGTCGCGTGTGACACCCTCCACGCCCCACTGTAGAAGAACAGGCAGCAGCATGAACAGAAACCCAGAGATCACCCTTTTGGAACAAATACCAGACGGAGGCTTTTCGATCTCTGGAGACTTGCCGGAAGCCCGCGCGGAATCCCTGGATCGGCCCTGGGCCCCCCCCCCTCCCCGCCCCTGGCGCGCGCGGCGCGCCAGGGGCGGCGCGGCCGTGCCAGAGCGCTCCAGAACGCTCCGAGAGCGTCCCCGAACGCTCTGGAAAGGTTTGTCCCCGAATCTCCCACACTTCGAATAGGGAATCGACTACAGAATCGAGTTGCCCCAAGAATTCTTGGCTGTCGGCTCGTCGGATCTGCGTGAGCACGTCGACTACTCCGCAGATCGGCGGAACCTTCTAGTAAGTCAATGTTGGGGCAGATCAATTCTGTAGTCGGCCCCCTACTCGAACCCTAGACCCCCGACGGCACGATTTGACCATCGCGTGGACACCCAAAAAGTCTGGACCCGCTCCCAGGGACCAGCCCGCCGTGCCGGCCCCAGCGAGGGGCCCCCGGCTGCCAATCATAGCGATCGAATGTCCGTCGTGCTTTTGTTCGCGGCGCGAGGCCCCCCTCCTGAGCATCGTTTACCCGATCCCGATCCCCAGCGGCGTGGCCTGGGCCCCACTGGCCGATTTACCCCCTGGATGGAGATACAGGCCGTTTCCTTCAGGTTTCGAGGGGTGCATCCCCAACTGGGGGGGCAATCTGGTGGGGGCCTCGGAAGGCATGGGGATCACGAGTCCCTGGGAGAGATCCCAAAGGGGATGGGGAAGCGGGTCGGGTAAACGATACTGAACCTCCCCTGAGCCCTCTGCGCCGCCAGAGCCGATCCGGGGGGGGGGCAGGCTGGCCACCCTGTCGCCTGCGGCCTGGCGGAGCCCACGGCGGCCTGGCAGGGCACGGGGGGAGGGGGGGGAAGGGGCAAAAGGCATCGTGTGTCTGTGTGCGTGTGAGCGAGAGTGAGAGTGTGAGTGTGAGTGCGACTGTGAATGTGAGTGTGAGTGTGAGTGTGAGTGTGAGTGTGAGTGTGAATGTGGCTGGGAGTGTGAGTGCGAGTGTGAGTGTGAGTGTGAGTGTGAGTGTGAGTGTGCGAGTGCGTGTGCGTGTGCGTGTGCGTGCGCGTGTGAATGTGAGCGCGTGTGTGTGCGAGTGCGAGTGTGAGTGTGAGTGCGAGTGTGCGTGCGAGTGCGAGTGTGAGTGTGTGTGTGTGTGAGTACGAACGCGAGTGCGAGTGTGAGTGTGAATGCGAATCCGAATGTGAGTGCGAGTGCGAGTGTGAGTGTGAGAATGAGTGGTTCGGTGACGCACGTCGTGGGATAGGTGGTCTGCGGCAGCGCCGCCAGTGCGAGACTCGGTGCTGGAGTAGCGGTGGAACAGCAAACCAGAGCTGAAGTCACGGCGGACATAAGCCGCGACCCCTTCGGGCGGCGAGGCTGAAGTCGCTCGGGACGTTCAGCTCCGTCTTCGCGACGAGCTGATTGATCGCGTCGATCAACGTGTCGGTCCTGGTCGTAGCGTTGACCGTCGACTCGCGGCGCGCCCCAGGTCGGCTGGCTGGCTCGCTGGGTCGCCCCACGCCAGCGCCCTCGATGGCCCGCCAGTCCTCTGGCTGAAGCTCGATCGCGGGGTGGCCCGCGCTGCTCGCGATGAGCTTCTGGGTTGAGCTCCCGATGCGAATCTGGCCCTTCCACAGAGAGATGTCGATCGCGGAAGGCAAGATGAAGTCCCGGCCGACGAGAGGGCCGAGCGCAGGGCTGTCCACGACGCTAAACGCAAAGCGGCCAGCCTGGCCGCAGAGCACCAGCGGCGCGGTGACGCGCATCTTGCTCGGGAGGGCGCCCCCGTTGACGAACCCGTAGACCTCGCCCCCAGGCTCTGCGAGGATCTGGTCGCCGAGGCCCGCCCTGGCGAGGATGCCCCCGCAGTTCTCGCACCACTTAACGCCCGAGTCGCAGAAGAGGAAGGCCGCGCCCATCACGTTCGCCGTGGGCCGACGTTGACGTTCGGCAAGTGGTGGGTCAGCCGCCCTGACACGTTCGCCTCAGGGGGCGGCGTCACGGGCCCCTACGGATGCAGGGCAATCTCCTCGCCCACGAACTGGACCTGCTCGGCGATGCGAGCCCGGCGCCGCGAGCGCCCTCCACGGCCTCCGCGCCCTCCGCCCTTGGATTCGCCGTCCTCGGGCGCGAACTTGCGAGCGCCTGGCGCGGGGCACTCCTTGTCCCCTGTCCTATGCCTGGTCTCGCCGCAGTCCCAACACTGCGATGTTTCCTTGCGCCAGTCGACCCGGCTCTGCAGCTTCGCCGGGCGACGCGAGGGCGCGGAGTTGTTCGACATGCCGCGGCCCTCGAAGGCCTCCCAGGTCGATCTGACGGCGACCATGGCCTCGGGAATAGCAGCGAGCTCCGCTGCGGCGGCCTCGACCTCAGCC
Source organism: Prorocentrum cordatum (assembly GCA_963575745.1). Classification (NCBI taxonomy): domain Eukaryota; class Dinophyceae; order Prorocentrales; family Prorocentraceae; genus Prorocentrum; species Prorocentrum cordatum. The sequence goes on from CAUYUJ010001725.1 coordinate 408,909, forward strand.
GAATCGTCGCCGTCGAACACCTCGGAGATGCCAGCGTTGGGACGCTCGAGCTCGGCGCTGAAAGCCTCGGGTTCCTGGCGAACGCAGGTCCTGCACGTGGGCCTTGCCCTCGTCGCCCTCCTCTGGTTCTTCGTCGTCGTCGGGTTTGTCGCCGACGTCGGTGGAGCGCCCGCCACGACTGGGGGGGGGGGCCACCTCGCAAGCCGCCTTGCTGGCGCGACTGGTTGGCCCACGACCTCGGCGGCGGGGCGCGGCGTTCCGAACTGCGGACGTTGGCGGCGCGCGCAAGGGGGCGGGGGGAGGGGGGGAGGCTTCTTAGAAGGAGGCTGCTTCTTTGAAGGCGCCTGCCTTACATGTACAAAGAATGCCCGCGCCTTCTAAGAAGCAGGGGCGCCGCCAAGAAGCCCCCCCCCTACCCCCTTCTGCGCGCGGCCAGGGATGTCCGGGAACACCCAAATCAGCAGCCCGCGAACGCGCTGGCAGCCGCAGCGCGCGCCCGGCAGGTTGCCCACGACGCGCTCGCCGCGCTCGGCGGTGAGCTCGGCCTTGCGGAGAAGAAACAAGCCGGCCACGTCGTCCAGCGCGTTGAGGTCCCCCTCTTTCTCGAGCAACTGCTGCAGACCAGCCTCGAAGCGGATGAGCCAGTCCGTCGCGCGTTCACCTCTGCGTCGGCGACGCTGAGTCGACTCGAAAAACTGATCGAAGGCCTCGCCCTTTTGCACTGGCTTCTGCTGACCCAAGCGCACATCCAGATGCTGCACAACATTATCGAGGCCGACCTGGTTCTTTTCACGTTTCTTCTCGTCGGCGTCCTCAATGTTGAAATCGGCAGCACGATGTAGCCGCGCCCCCGTCATAGTTAATGCTGCACTCCTGGCCGTCCCTGTGGGCCTGAGCACAAGCTTTGATGCTAAACTCGCTGAAAGGTCCTCGCTGGGCTTCTACAACATCACCTCTTGCTCATAATCTCTCCACCTCGAGGGATCTCCATTCCAAGTAGGCATGACTGAATGTCCAAAACTGATGGAATGATCCGTCATCTTGATGGGGAAAAGGATGCTGGCGTCGCTAACGCTGGCGTTGGGGATATAGTAGCTGGCGTCGCTGACGCTGGTGTTGGAGATGTATTATGCGGCGTCGCTGACGCGGGCGTAGGAGATGTAGTGCGCGGTGTCACGGACGCTGCTAGGGTGGAGCCCATCGTAGTGGGCGTCGTTGAAGACGCTGTCCTGAGAGAGAGAGAGAGCGAGAGGGAGAGAGAGAGCACTGAGGAAGTAGCTGTCGTCGGAGATATAGATCGAAAGGAGATGTAGTATGTGGCAGCGTCGCTGACGGTGTTGTTGGAAGTATAGTAGCTGAAGGCGTAGGCGCTGGCGTCGCAGACGCTGGCGTTGGAGTTGGCAGGGCTGGCGTAGGTGTTGGCGTCGCAGACGCTGGCGTCGGCGCTGGCGTCGCAAACGCTGGCGTTGGTGCTGGCGTCGAAAACGCTAGCGTAGGCACTGATCAGCAGCACGAGGAAGCCGCTGGGCTTCGATTCCGTCGGACGTGTCGCAAACGCCGTCGTGATATGTACGGCCCAAAGGCCAGGGCAGCGAGCACAGCTCCCACCTACCACTGTGATATGGATGGCGCGCGCGGCGCGGCAATCTTTGTCGTATGAGAGCGCTGCTCGATCAAAATGCGTAGTTCCAAAGCCAAGGGCCCTCCGAAAATAAACGGCGGCGGCAGGGATTAACACAAACAGGGAGAGAGGAACAGGTGCGCAGCCTCTGGGCCCTTCTAGGCTTTCTGGGGAAACCTCTTCGGGCCTCTCTCTTTCTCTCTCTCTCTCTCTCTCTCCCTCTCTCTTTCTCTCTCTTCTTGGGAGTGAGCTTGAATCACAGGTGGAGGAGCAGGACAAGGGGTAACGGGAGGAGCGAAGGCGAGCTCTACCCTCCCAAGAGATCCTAACAGGCATCCAAGAGGCGTCTGACATACAACCAAGGCGCGGTGGCAGGATTAACCGAAGGCCACTAGATCAGCCGCCCCCTGGTGATTCATCACAATGGTGCTTGTCGTGCCAGACGTCTGGGAGGTGTTCGGTTCTTCTCGAAAGAATCCCCCCTTGCGCGCTTCGGCACAATCCGCTGGCCACCAAGAAGGCCCCCCAAAAGGCCCCCCGTTGCCCAAATCGCCTCCGAGACGGCCAAGATGGCCTCCAAGATGCCTCCAAGACGACCAGGATGGCCCAAGATGGCCTCCTACTGGCCCGAAGATGACTCCAAGGCGGCCAAGATGGCCTCAAGAGTGCCCAGGACGGCCCAAGGTGGCCTCAAGATGGTCCACGACGCCTTAAGAGGCTCAGAAGAGACTTCCAAGACGGCCCAGGAGGCCTCCAAGAGGTCATCAAGGAAGGTTCGAAGATGCCAGCAAAATTGTTTGTTCGTAAGGTGCTTGAAAGTTGTTGGCTGTGCATCCTTTTCAGCCTTCCGAAGGCCCAACGGCCAAAAGGCCCCCCAAAGAATGCCCCAAGATCGCCTAAGAGGCCTCCAACATGGCCCCAGGACGGCCAAATATGCTCCCAAGACGGCCCCCCGAAGGCCCCGAGACGTCCCAAAGGGCCTCCAAGACGCCCAGGATAGCCTTCAAGACGACCCTGAAGCGCCCCAAGCGGGCCCAAGACGGCCCAGAGAGGCTCCCAAGACAGCTTCCGGCGGCGTCAAACGGGCCAGGAACGAGGTGAGACTGCCAAACAGCCCCCCAAGAAGCTCCCAAAGGCCCCCAAGAGGCCCAAGGAGGCCCCCAAGAGGCATCCAAGAGGCTCCCAGGAAGCGCCCAGGCGGTCCCAAGAATGCACCAAGAAGCTCCCAAGAGGCCTCCCCATCCTTCTCCCCATCCTCCTGGTTTCTCCCTCTCCTCGTCTTCCTCTTCCTCCCCCTCGTGTTCCCCAACGGGTTTCCACAGTGGCTGGGGGAACGCATGGTCCAACAGCGTGGCCAAAGGTTGCCCTAACGTTTGGCCACATGGCGGTATCCTAAAAGGAAGGGGCCCGCGGTGACTTGCCGCAGGCGTCTTCGATCATCCATCGCACTACGGCCGTCTCTCACACACAACCTCGACATGCTGTTCGATCGGGGCGTTACCGGTGGTTCCAGCACGGCGATCCCTCTGCAGCGCTGGCCACATTACAGCATCGGTGTTGAAGCTGTGCTCCTGCCTCCGAACAAATAGAAACTCCCCGCCCCAACTCGGGCAGCACTGCTGGATTCGAGTCCTTCCTAGTCGCCGCCTGCCCCTGAATCTCCGCTCCTCCGCCCCCCCTCGTCCTCAGGCTTTTCGGGTTCCAACTGGCGCCGTTCTTCCTAGTCCTCCTCGTCATCCTCCCCAGCACTCTGGCACCGTGATTGTCTCACGCCAAAGAACCCCGGAGATTTCGAACCCTTCTCCGGGACAGGAGCTTCATCCTGAGAGTGTATGTGTGTGTGTGCTTGACGGTCGGGCCCCCGTGAAGGCCCACGGAGGCAGAAAAACAGGCGCAACAAAAAGAACCCACGGTGTGATTCGCTTACACCGACAGGACGTGGGGGCCCTCGTCCGCTGACCTCTCCCAGGCTGCGCCCCGACCAGAATCCCACCATCCACCAGCCCTTTAGAACCTAGGTGGTTTACGGCGCTTCCGTTTTCCAACCCCCCCTCTCCCCCCTTTCGGAGAGGAGCAGATCAATGTCCCCTATCACTAAGCACCCCCTCCCCCAAGAGCCCAACAGCCAACCCGAACCAATTACAGTGTATTTTTTGTGCAAAAGGAATTGGAGCATGCTCGTGGGCCCCGCAGGCGCTTCGTAGCTCCCAACCTTGTTGCGTTGGGTACTCGTTTTGAACACAGCGGTGCGGGGGCACACTTGCCTTCGACCCTGCCTCCTATCTCGTCGTCCTGCCTGGATGCGCGGTGGGGGGCTCCGGTCTACAAAACTGTCGCCAGTTTCGAAGCCTGCTGGGGGGGTCAGCGGACTGAGGCACCACCCAAAATCAGGTTAGACCTCGCCATCCCTGGGGGGGGGCTGCGAGATGCGAGACTGTGACCGATTTCAACGACTGTTGGGGGGCCCAGCGGGGTGAAACACCACGAACACTCAGATGAGACCTCAGCATCCCTGCGGGGTGGCGATTTGCAAAACTGCTGCCACTTCCGAAGCTTGCTGGGAGTCCAGCGGGGTGAGGCACCACCAAGACTCTGATTAGACCTCGTCGTGTATGGGGGGCTGCGATATGACAAACTGTCGCCACTTTCGAGGTCTGCTGGGGGGTGCAGCGGAGTGAGGCGCACCCAGACGCAGATTAGACGTCGTCCTTCCTGGAACACTCCAGCATGCGAAAGTGTCGCCACATTCGAGGGCTGCTTGGGCGGTTCAGCACAGCGAGGTACCAACCAGACTCAGACTGGCCCTTGCCATCCTTTGGGGGCTGCGATCTGCGAAACTGTCGCCACTTTCGAAGACTGCTGGGGGGATCCAGCGGGGTGAGGCACCACCCAGTCTCAGAATAGACCTCGCCATCCTTGGGGGCCTCTGGTCTGCGAAACTGTCACCACTTTCGAAGGCTGCCGGGGGGTCCAGCGGGGCGCTGTCGCAGGCCACCCGCGGACCTGGCGGCGCGCCTTCGAACGCTGAGCTCCCGCACCGAAAAGTGCAGGAAGGAAGCAAGGAATCTGGCGGGCGAGCTAGGCCCCACTCGATTCTCGCACTAACTATAAGCAGTTGTAATCATTTGGTCGAGCGCCGCGGCGACATGGCGCAGGCAGCGTTGCCTTTTTAGCGCGCTACTGACAAAAGCAACACTCTTCGGTCTCCCCCCGTCAGTTTCGTCGTCGTCCTCTGCCCCCCTGCCATCTTCCCTCTGCTGCTGCCGCATTGGCGGTTCGGCCCCACACGCGTCCTTCTCATGCCCTTCGTTCCCGCCCCCATGTCCTCCTCAAGCCTGGTCCCTTGCTCCTCGTCCTTTTGTTGTTGTCCTGTGAATCGTGCCACGCGATCGCCTCCCATGTATCTTGAACAACATATAACGGCACCTGCTCTGTCATTGTCCTGGCAAGCTTGGGCCACTTCCTCTTGTCACTTGATGCAAACGACACAATTTCTTACAGGGACAGTTAGGGGTCTCACATTGCCTGTTGCGCGCAGGGCCACCATCCCTGTCAAAAACAATGCATCAGTGCATTTCGCGGCTTATGAAGCATGGGCGGCCACCCCGCGATCACTGTCCGTGGGCTTTTGACCAGGACAGCGGGGGTGCCGGCATGTTGCATGCTGTGTGCAGGCCCACAAGACACCATGATGACCTCCCCGACACAATTACTCACTGGCTTTCGAAAAGGCTGCTGGGAGCCGACGTGTCTCCCCGTGTGTGCTGTCACGCGCGCGGGCGCACACGGCACGCGTGTGCCCCGAACGTGCCGCGGCTGGCGCATGCGGCACGCATGGCGCACGCGGAGCAGGTGCCTCATCTGGCGCGCCCGGCGTGCCTGGCACGCGCCCCAGGGGCGACTGGCGCACCTGCCGCGCGTGGCGCGCCTCACGCATGGCGCACCTCCTCTCAGCGTCGCGTACATGGCGCCTTCCTCGGTTCCCAGTAGCTGTCCACACACAGACGACCGCTGCACATGCTGAGGCTCGGGTACTAGCACTTGTGTGGTCGGAGGGCTGGTGGGATGGTGGGAGTGAGCGAGACAACTTGCGGGCAAGGAGGGCTTCTTGACCCCTCGTCCCCATACCCCTCCCATTGACCTGGACGGGGGGGGGGGGGGGGCGCGACCGATTGAAAAGTCCAAGATGGCCCAAGATGGTTGCAAGAGGGCCTCAGGGAGCGCAAGATGGCTTCCCAAATGGCTCAAGGCAGCGCAAGGTGGCTCAAGATGACTTCCACCCAACTCACGATGACTTCCGACCCGCTCAAGCTCGCTACACGGCCACACGCGCGCCCCAGTACGTCTTCAAGTGCCCACGGAGCACCTCCAAGAGAGCCACTAAGAGGCCAACATCCAAAATGGTCCAAAACCGTAGGACAAAACAACATGTTTCGCCTTCTCGTCTTTTCGCTTCTGGTGGCCCTCCGAGGCCTCAAGATGGCTCGAAGAAGGACCACGAGAGCCCCCAGGAGCAGCCCAGGAGGACCACAAGATGGCCCACAGAACGTCCAAGACCGCTCCGAGAGCGCTCCAAGAGGACGCCAAGAGGCGATGGTGGAAGCTGCAGAAGGGGCAAGGCTAATGACCCCCCCTCTGAAAGCGAGCGCCTCCAAGATGGCCCCAAGATGGCCCCCAAAGCTCCAAACTGTATCCCAAGAGGGCCCGAAAGGCGCCCGGAAGGTCCCCAAGAGGCTCCGAAGGGACCCCCAAGAGGCCCCAAGAGGCCCGCCAAAAGGCACCCAGGACGCTGCAAGAGGCCCACGGGGCCGCCGGGCCCCCAAGACGCCCCAAGAGGAACCCAGGAAGCTCTCAAAGGGCCTATCCCTCCCTCATCCCTTCCTTCCTCATCCCCTCCTCCCCCCTTCTCCTCCTGCTCCGAATCCTCCTCCATCCTCCCCTTGGGATATGACGGCTCCCCAACCCTTGGGTGGCAACTCGCCTGGGCACCACTTCTGGATGATCTGGTGAGGTTACGCGAAGTGTCCAGAATTGCAAAAAAAATCCAGCCGTGGCGACGATGGCCCTCCAGGACGAGCAGCAGTAGAAGTGTATGTTCCTCCTCTGTCCCTACTCCTTCCTCTATAGGCCTCCAGATGGAGCACGAGGAGATGGGGTCCGAGGATCGCGCCGCATAACAACAATGCATCCACGACCGGCGCGGAGAAAATCGGGCTCCACATCGAACCGCATCGCCGATGCATCTGCGATGCGGCGCGATCCTCCGACCCCGTCTGCTCGGACCCCACCTTCGGGGGCGGCCAAGAAGGGGGCGTCCAAGAGGGGGGGGTGCAAATCGTGACCGGCGGCATGTGCGCGGCCCATGGGGGGGGGGCCAGGGACGTACTGAAAGAAGGAGAGGCGCCATGAAATCTGATGGAAAATCATGCCCCACGCCATGAAATCCCCCCCCCCCTCCCCCCCCCTAGTCATCACCCCCCTCTTTGCCGCCCCCGACACCTGGGAGGCCGAAAGATCATCCGGGGAGGCCGCCAAGGAGGACCAGGCTTGGCGGCGCGCAGAGGGGGGTAGGGGGAGGGGGGAAGGCTTCTTAGAAGCACCCCTGCTTCTTAGAAGGTGCGGGTCTTCTCTGTAGATGTAAGGCCGGCGCCTTCTAAGAAGCAGCCTCCTTCTAAGAAGCCTTCCCCCCTCCCCCCACCCCCCTCTGCGCGCCGCCAACAGGCGCCAGGAACCTGCTTCCGCCGCGCCGCCCCGCGGCGTGCGCAGGGGCTCCGCTGGCGGTCGCCCCCGCGCGGGCGCGCTGCTGCCTCAGCCGAGGCCGGCACGCTGCTCGCCTGAGGTCGGGCACGTCCCCCTACAGACGGATTTCGGGGGGGAATGTTATACATATACATATATATGTATATAACACAAAAACAAGAAATCCAAAATGCTCCAAAATACCCCCCCCCCCCAAAAAAAAAAAAACAAAAAAAACAAAAAAAACGTCCCCAGGCATCTCCCCCTGTAGAGGGACACGCCCGACTTGACGCTGGCGGTCGCCCCGTGCGGGCGCGCTGGCTCAGCCGAGGCTGGCGCGCTGCTCGCCCCAGCAGCGCAGGCAGAGCCACGCGCCGGGCGGGCCGCCGATGCGCGGCAGCGCGGAGCGGCCGTGGGCCACCGCGGCCGCGCAGTGGGCGCAGGGGCCCGCCGTGCCAGGGCCCTGCACGATCTCCCGGGCGAGCAGGCGGGCGCGGGGCGGCATGGTCGATGGTCCGGGCGTGTGCGAACCTCCTCCTCCTCCTCCTCTCCTCTCCTCCTCCTCCTCCCCCTCCTCCTCCTCCTCCTCCTCCTCCTCCTCCCCCTCCTCCTCCTCCTCCTCCTCCTCCTCCTCCTGCTCCTCCTCCTCCTCCTCCTCCTCCTGCTCCTCCTCCTCCTCCTCCTTCTCCTCCTCCGCCTCCGCCTCCGCCTGCTCTAACCCAGATCTCCGACGACCTGTTCTTTTCAACCTGGCCGTTGCTCCGCGATGTCGGCCTCGGGGGCCCGGGATCGGGCCCCCGGGGACCCTCAAGAGCGGATCCGGGGCGCAAAGCTGTCCCCGGTGAAGGGGTTTCGAGGCCGAGGATTGACAGCGCAGACGTGTGCTTGTCCCGGGAGGCGCTTCCATTAAGTAGGAAACAACTCCTGGGAAGTCTTCCGTCAGGGCGACTACAAGGGCTACTCAAGGCCTAGTGCGCCCGATTCTGGGGCCATTGGGCCGGGCTAGGCCGAGGGCTAAATCTCATCAAGCCAGGTTCAGCGGGAGTCAGCTGGATTGAACTGAACTGTGTGGGGTTAGGCCGGTCTTTCGACCGCAGATGTACCGAGTCTGAATGTGACCCTCCAGGAGCTGCACCCGAACAAACTTGCGCTTGCCTACAGAGGAAGCACATCAGGACCGCTAGAGGCTGCGAGCCAGAGGCCGCCAGAGGACGCAAGGAGGAGGAGGAGGAGGAGGAGCTACTGATGGAGCCAGACGGGACGGGGTCAACACAAAGTGGGCTTGCACACGTCTCGAAGACCATCGGGAGGGCCTCGAGGCTCGCGGGCCGCACAGCGCCCCTTGTAGGGACAACGCAAGCGTAAACTGCCGAGCTCCGCGCGGAGTTCTTGCGAGCTCGTAACCAATTCCCCGAGCTCGGCATACGCAGAACCGTGAGAAGCAACTATCGATCCCCCTTTGTGTCATCGAGTGCAACATAGGTAAAAATCCGAGGGGAGCATCAACGAGACGTCCCCCTGTGATATCGTAGCTGACAAAATAAGAGGTCCTCCCAGCCCTCTGGGCGTAGGTGTTTTAACGAACTTTGTCTTCTCTCTGCCAAAACCCCTCATTCCCCTGCTCAGGGGAGGCGTTTATCCGTATTCCCTATTAATATACACCCCCTCCCCCAGACCCCCATCTATCCTTGTCAAAAACAATGAGAAACACACTCTGCCTGCAAATTCGGAGCATGCGTAACCAACCCGATGCGCCCCCCCCCCCCCCCCCCCCCAAAAAAAAACGGTCAAAAACAATGCAAGGCACAAGTTGGGGCAAAGCCTGGAGTCATGTTCGTGAGGCAGGCGAGCACGTTGTATTATTGTGTTGGCCAGGACGGCGGGGGTGTCAGCATATTGCCTGCTTTGAGTAGGGCTACCACAACTGACAAAAAAATGCACCTCGCGGCTATGGATCATGCGCGACAACCCCACAATCACTGCCAAGTGGTTCTTGACAGGGACGGCGGGGGGCGGGGGCGTATGGCCTGCTGTGCGCAGGCCCACCAGGCACAATGATGGGCAGCGGCTTTCGACAAGGATGATGGGGCCGACATGTTTCCCCATGTGTGCTGTCATTTGCGCAGGCGCACCTGACACACTCTGCACGTGCCCCGAACATGGCGCACCTGGCGAGGCTGGAGTACGTGGCACACCTGGCGCACGCGGGGCACGTGGCGCATCTGGAGCACCAGGCGTGCCTGGCACGCTCGGGCCCCAGGGGTGCCTGGCGCGCGTAGCGCGCCTGGCACGCGTGGCGCACCTCCCCCCAGCGTCGCGTACATGGGCTCTGCGTTGGTGCCCAATGGCTGCCCATCGAAAGACGACCGCTGAACGTGCTGAGGTTCGGGTGTTACTGCTGTGTTGGGAGGGCGGGTGGGACTGAGCTAGATGGCTTGCTATCTAAAAGGGTGTCTTGATCACTGTTCCTTATCCCTCCCCCAGGCGACTGGGGGCCAACCAGGAACCATGCCGACACCATGACCACCCGCCCCGCACCATCCCTTCCAAAAACAATACAAACCGCACTCTGCCTCGACTTTTGGAGCACGCGCGGCCAACACGATGCGCCCCCCCCAACACACACACCACCCCTATCAACAAACAACAATGCGAAGTACACTTTGGGGCAAAGTCTTGGGTCATGTTCGTGAAGCCCGCGAACAATGTGTACTGGTTTTGGCTGGGACAGCGGGGGTGCCAGCATATTCCCTGCCGTGCGCAGGGCTTCCATCCCTGACATAAGAAACAATACAACATGCACCTCGCGGCTAAATCTCGATCATGCGCGGCCATCCCGCGATCACTGCCACATTGTTTTTGTTAAGGGGCCGCGGGGGTGGTGGCGCGTGGCCTGCCGTGCGCAAGCCCACCAGGCACAACGATGGGCAGTGGTTTTCGACAAGGATGATGGGGCCGACTTTTTTCCCCATGTGTGGTGTCACGTGCGCAGGCGCACCAAACGCACTCTGCACGTGCCCCTAATATGGCGCACCTGGCGCGGCTGGAGTACGCGGCACACCTGGCGCACGCGGAGCACGTGGCGCATCTAGAACACCAGGCGTGCCTGGCACGCTCGGGCCCCAGGGGTGTCTGGCGCGCGTGGCGCGCCTGGCACGCGTGGCGCACCTCGCCGCAGCGTCGCGTACATGGGCTTTGCGTTGGTGCCCAATGGCTGCCCATCGAAAGACGACCGCTGAACGTGCTGAGGCTCGGGTGTTACTGCTGTTTTGGGAGGGCGGGTGGGACTGAGCTAGACGGTTTGCCATCTAGGAGGATGTTTTGACCCCTCCCCCTGCCCCCTGCCCTGGGCCCTGCCCCCTCCCTTGGGCCTGGGAAGGGGGGGGGCGGAGGGGCCCGAGCGTCCACCCAAAATGGGCCAAGATGGCTTCAACAGGTTCTCAGAGAGCCCACGATGGCCTCCAATGTTGCACGAGATCCCTCAAGATGGCTCAAGGTTGCCTCCGGCAGACATCCAAGAGGCACCAAAACGGCCCCAACAGGGCTGCAACTGCCCTCCGAACCAGCCAAGGACCCCCGCCCCCCAAACATGCCAAAACGGTTTCAAAACCGATGGACAAATCAATGTGGTTCGCCTTCTCGCACTTTCGCTTCCGATGGGCCCTTGGTGCCTCGAGATGGCCCCCAGACGGCACAAGAGAGGGGCCCAAGAGGGGCCCAAGCGGGCCCCTACGAGGGCGCCAAGCGCGCCCAAGAGCGCCCCCAAAGCGCCCCAAGAGAGCCTCACGACGCCAGCTTTGAGCCCCCCATAGGGGGGGGGAGGGGGGGGGGGCGGAATGTATCGCACACCCACCCCTCTGTTTGAAGCATGGGGACCAATATGGCTCCAAGAGGCTCCCCAGAGACCCCCCAACGAGCCCCAGGAGGTCCCCACAAGGGAGCCCCGAGAAGGCCTCAAGAGAGCCCCGAGAGCTCAAAGATGACACCGAAAAGAACCCCAGCATAGCTCCCAAAAACACACACACACACACACACACACACATAACCAACAAAACACGCCCAACGCGGAGGTTACACTGAGCTCTTCTGCACTTATATGATCAAAGCAACTCGCCTGGCGATGCGCTTCTGGATGGGCCCGTGGGGGGTTGTTTCGATCGCGGCCGCGTCGAGAGAAGTCGGGCGGCGTCAAGGGCGCAACGAGCAAGCGGCGGCCTGAATTACGCGCACCGAGAGAGAACAAGAAAGAAAGGACGGAGAAAGTCCCGTGGTGGATTTGTTTTGTTCGCGAGCGCAAGCGGGAGAGCCGCGCGCCGTCACAAGGGTCACACAAAGCCCGTTGGGATATTTTTTTTGGTTTTCTTTTTGGGGGGGTACGCGAAGCGTCAAGAATGAAGTCTCATTCACGAGGGGGGAAAGGGAGCAACAAATTCGCAGGAATCGCGTCGAGGATAGTTCAGGGAGCATGCAGGATTCTTCAGGAGTCGTTCAGGAATGATTCTAGACTCCCCCAGCAACTTCAGAAACCCTCGGGAACCCAATTAGGCCCACAAGATTTGGACAACTCTGGGAACCGCCATGCTTAAACACGAACAACTAACAATGTTAATGATGGCTCTGATGATGATGGTGACGATTGATGATGATGATGATGATGATGATGATGATGGTGGTGATGATGATGATGGTGATGATGACGATGATGATGATAACTATAGTGATGAAGATGATTGTTTTGATGATAATGATGATGATTGCTATGATGATGATGATGATGATGGTGATGATGTTGATGATGCTGATAATGATGATCCAGATGATCCTGATGATGATGGTGCTACTGATGATGATCATAATGATGATGATGATGATGATGATGATGATGATGATGATGATGATGATGATGATGATGATAAGAATAGTGATGATGACGATGATGGTGGTGATGATGATGCTGATGATCCTGATGATGGTGATGTTCCCCTCGCTTATGGGGGTGGCGACAGACAGGAAGGACTCTGCGAAGGGAGAATGCGGAATGCGCTGGTGGAGAAACCCGAGGTGACGCGCAGGGCATGGGACTGTGTCTGCCTCCTTCTCCATCTCCGCATACCTCATCACCACTGAAGGGATGATGAGCGACGCAACCAGGGGGGAATACGGAGAGGGAGAGAGGGAGAAAGAGAGAGAGAGAGAGAGAAAAGCGATAGAAGGGACAAAAGAGAGAGAGAGAGAGAGACTCCCCTCCTCCCCGCGCCCCCTCCCCACACCACCCCCTTTGTCACGATCGCCCACCCCCCTCATCCTCTTCCGCGGTTTCCTCTCCCTGTCGTCCCTCTTGTTCCCTCCTGTTCTCTTCTCTCCACCCCCCGTCTCCCCCCCGTCTCCATCTCCGCTTCTGTTCCCCCGTCCTCGCACATCCACCGGACCGGGGGATGAAAAAAGGGGATCGTAGAAGCGGGAAACGGGGATGAGAGGCGTGAGGGAGGGCGGGAGGAGGATCTTGACGAGGAGCAGGACTACTCGTTCAGTGGTTACCCACCCCTTCATTTCATCCGAGAACGCGGAGGAGGACATACCAACGGCGACGAATCTGATGAGGACGGGAGGGCTGGTGAGGACGGGAGGGCTGGGAGGACGGGAGGGAAGCGCATTTTTGTTCCTCGGGGTAGTGGGAGAAGAAAAACACAATGAGGACAACGTGACAGGAGGAGGGGGACGAGGATGACGATGATGGCGATGATCATTATTACGGCGACTGAGGAGGACGGGGGAGCAGGACCGAAAAATTATAATAAAAAGGGAACGACTAACGGGGTGGGAGGAGATCGCGGGCAGCATGGCGAGAGGAAAGACGAGGCTGAATAAAACCAGGACGGGGACAGCGAGGTAGAGGAGGGAGATTAGAACACACGAAGTGCGCACCAGAGTACGGCCAACAGGAACACTTACAAATCAAAACGTGCGGGGGTAAATCACTACAAACGTATGTTTTATTGCGGCAGCATTTCAACATGGCGGCCCTGAAAAAAAAGTTGGGCGACGGCCTTGCAGCATATGTTTGTCTTATGGCACCCGTGCATAAGATTTCCTGTTCAGGCGGCGATTTGCGCAACAACAATGACTTGCGCGACGCAGCTACACTGTTCCCCCCCCCAACCATCATGTGGTGTCGGTCCTCGCTCTGAAGAGACAGCGCCCCGCGTCCTCATTCCCCCCTCCTGCTGCCCTTCCCCTCATCCTGCTCCTCCGCCTCCTCCGCCTCCTCCTGTTCGATCTCAGCTGAGCCTGCACCGCCCATCGAAGTCGGCACACCCATCACAATTTTCGTGGCCCCATGAGGAGCTCCGCCGAAAGTCCCAGTGGCACAGTCCGCATGGCGCGCCCGCACCCAATCTGGCACACCCCTCAACCGTTCCGTGGGCCCTCAGGGAGCTCCACCGTAGGCCTCAGCGGCACAGTCCGCATGGCGTACCTGCACCCTGTTCGGCACGCCCCTCGCACGCTTCGTTGCCCCACACGGAGATCCCCACAGGAGCTCCACCGAGGGTCCCAGTCGCAATCTTCGTGACCTCCTGGGGAGCTCCATCGAAAGCCCCAATGGCAGCGCTCGCACGGCGCCCCCGCACCCATTCCGACACACCCCTCGCACGCTCCGTCGCCCCCTTAAGGAGCTCCACCGAAGGCCCTAATGGCAGCGTTCGCATGGCGGCCCCGCAGCCGATTCGGCACACCCCTCACACGCTTCGTGGCCCCATAGGGCGCTCCACCGACGGCAGCGGTGACACCCTTCGAAGGGCGGCCCCGCACCCCTGTCGGCACACCCCTCGAACGCTTCGTGGCCCCCCATCGGGAGCTCCGCCGAAAGCCCAAGTGGCAACGTTCGCATGGCGGCCCTGCACCCGTTTCGGCACACCCCTCAAACGTGTCGTGGCCCCACATGGAGCTCCACCGAAGGCCCCGCGTCCATGCAAAAAGGAGTCCTTGTGTGGCGGCATTACACAAGGATTTCCTCGGTGGCAGACTTACAAAAAAATATCATTGCCACGGCGTTTCATGACGATTACCTTCTGCAACGGCCTTAGCAAGGGGTTCCCTTCTGTGGCCGCCTTACGAAAGGAATTCCGTCCGTGCGGCCTTACAAAAGGACTCCTCAGGCGGCCATGCAAAAGGATGGTCTGTGTGGCGGCCATACAAAAATATGTCTTGTGTGCTGGCCTTAAAGAAAGACTTCCTTGTGGATAATACAGGAAGAAGCCACTGAAACAACGGAACAACGAAAATGCAAATCCAATAAAAAAGCGGAAACGAATGGAACTGTCGAGCTGTGGAAAAAATGATTGTTGTGCCAAAGGTCGAAATTATCCCGGCGAAGGACCCAACCATATGCAGTCGTGAGTACCGTCGTTGTGGGTATCGCCTTCGGCGGATCTCCTCATGGGGCCACAAGCGTGGCAAGGTTGTGCCGAAAACATGCGGGGCCGCCATGCGGACGCTGCCACTGGAGCCTACACTGAAGCTCCCTATGGGACCACGAAACGTTTGAGGGTGTGCCGAACAGGGTGCGGGTACGACAGGCTCGTGTCGTGTATACCCCAGCGTTGGTTCTTGACACTGCGGGGATCGTTAAACCTTGAACGATCGGTCGTCCCCACAACGTCAAATCTTTCAACATCGATCGATTCCGGGTCGCTGGCGGCATTCAAGGTTGAACGCCAGCGGCGGGGTCGCCACAAGTCGGCACGACGTGGACCTACCGTACGCCATGCGAACTGTGCCGCTGGGGCCTTCGATGGAGCTCCCGATGGGGGCCACGAATTGTGTGAGGGGTGTGCCGGATCGGGTGCGGGCGCGCCGTGCGGGCTTTGCCACTGGGACCCTCAGTGGAGCTCCTGTGGGGATCTCCCTGTGGGGCCACGAAGCGTGTGAGGGGCGTGCCGAACAGGGGTACGCCATGCGGACTGTGCCGCTGAGGCCTAAGGTAGAGCTCCCTGAGGGCCCACGAAACGTTTGAGGGGTGTGCTGGATCGGGTGCGGGTGCGCCATGCGGACTGCGCCACTGGGACCTTCGGCGGAGCTCCTCATGGGGCCACGAAAATTGTGAGGGGTGTGCAGACTCGAGCGCGGGCGCGCCATGCGGATAATGTCACTGAGTCCTTTGGCGGAGCTCCCTATAGGGGGAGAGAACGCGTTTCACGGGCGCTCGCCTTGGGAACATTCGGCGGCGCGTTTCAAATCAGGGGGCGGGCCCCCCCCCCAACACTCGGCGCCGTCGATCAAAACCAGAGGGACTCCCCTCCCCCCAAAACCCCCCCTCCCGACCCCCCCCCTCGGCGCCGGCGCCAGCGCCGGCGCTGGCGGCCGCCAGCAGCGCACACGGCGGGGACGCAGCGACGATGACCGGAGGCAGCTCAAGAGGGGGGGGGCTTCAAACCTCCCCTCCCCCCCTGCGCCGGGGGGGGGGTCCAACCCCCCACCCCCTCGCGCCGGCGCCAGCGCTGGCGCCGGCCAGCAGCGCCGGCGCTGGCGCCGTCGACGGCGGGGACGCAGCGACGATTACCACCACTACCACCACCACCACCACTACCACCACCACCGCCTCAACCCACCACCACCACCACCACCGCCAACAGCACAACACAACCACACCACCACCACAGCCACCACCACCACCACAACCACCACCACAAGTCACCATCACACCACCACCACCACCACAAAAACCCACCACCGCTACCACAGCCACCACAATCTACCACACCACCACCACCACCGCCACAACCACTACCAGCAGCACAACCCACCGCCACCACCACAAACCACCACCACCATCACAACAAACGTCCACTAACCACCGCCACCACACAACCCACCACCACCACCACCACAAACCACCACCGCACCACCACAACCACCACCACCACAACTCACCATCACCACCACCACCACAAAAACCCACCACCAGTACCACCACCACCACAACGTACCACACCCCACCACACCGCCACAACCACCACCACTATCAGCAGCACAACCCACCACCACCACCACAAACCACTACACCACCACAACCACCACCGCCGTTACCACCGCCACCACCACCAGCACCACCTCCACAAACCACCGCCACAACCACAACCCACCACCACCACCACCACCACCACAAACCATAACCACACCACCACCAATCCATCGCCACCACCACCACCACAACCCACCACCACAAACCACCACCACCACAAACCACCACCAGACCACCACCAAACCACCACCACCACCACCAATCGCTACAACCACCACCACCACAACAAACCACCACACCACCACCACCACCACCACAACCACCACCACCGCTACCACCACCACCACCACAACCCACCACCACCACCACCACCACCACCACCGTCGTCCTCGTCGACGCTCCCCGCCACCGCCGCCCGCCGCCGCAGGCGCTGGCCGGGTTGCTCAGAAATGCAAATCGTCGTCCCCGCCTCCGTCGCCAGCCGCCGCCGACGCAAGCGCCGGCCCGAGGAGAGGGGAAGCAAGGGGGGTGGGGGGGGAGGGTTGAACCCCCCCCCCCGTCACGGGAAGGGGGGGGGGAGGGTTGAACCCATCCCCTCCGTCACGGGCGGCCACAAAACGCGCTCTTTCCGATGGAGACACGAAACGTGTGAGAGGCGTGCCGAGATCGATGGTGGGGATGACGATGAAGATGACGAAGACGATAACGATAACGATGATGATGCCGATGACGATGACGATGACGATGACGATGACTACTACTACTACTACTCTCGGCATTCGGAACGGTAGCACCAGGGCCCTAGCCGACACAGGGAACGCTACATATTGTAAAGTGGATTGAGACGGGTGCAACAGCTGACTGAAAAAAGAAAAGATTAGGTTAAAGACGCTTGAAGCCTGGCGAATTCGGCCATCTGTAAGTACACCCAACTGTCACCCCACCCCCCCTTCCTACGCTTCTCTTTTGAGCATCCCATGTCCTTGAGGCGCCAGTCCAGCCAGGCCAAAGAGGACGCCTGCCAATCCTCGAGATTCAGGGTGTGGTGCTTCCACAGCGGAGTGTCGAAATACTGGTAAAATTGTTTTTCCCATCTCCATACATGGAATTTACGTTGGTGGCCCTGGGAACCGATCAGTTCTTTCAGGTGGCACAGGTATTCATAATTCTTATATTGACAAGCCTTGAAAACAATACGCTGTTTATCATAATGTTCCATACGCATGATGTGACCAGCCCAAGAATAGTTCAGAAGAAGAACATAATGGTCCCATGGGGTCGATCCACATTTTTCCAGGGCCCCACGGATACGTCGGTGTGTTTTCTTCATGTAGTCCTCAACCCCCTCCTGGTCGTCCTTGGGGACGCGGATCATGTAGCGGAGCATTCTAAACTGGGCAGCACGTATCTGGGCGAGGTGTGCTCTCGTAAGTAACAGAGACCCAAAACAAAAGAAAGCGGCAGCCTTTACAGTTCGGTCTAACAGAGATATCCTTTTCCCCAAGGGCGCGCGCCTCGCACACAGCGAGGCTTTATTCTTCGCAAAACAAGCCCAAGCACGTGCAATGCCCTTCTGGACGGCCGTGCTCGCGCTGCCGTCGAAAGAGACGTGGGCTCCCAATATCTTGTTACCCTCTTCCCTCAGTATGCGTGTCACCCTTCCCTCCGAGAGCGTGATCACTGCAGAGTTGGAATTATCCGCCGTCGTGATCCAGTAGCACTCATGGTGCTTGATGACTACACAGTAGCGGCGACGCAAGATAAAATGCCAAACCTCCATCATCTGGGTCAGCATGGCGGGAGAGGACGCACAAACGTAATAGTTATCGGCAAAAAGGAGCAGGCTGAGGCGGTCAATCTTCAAGTCTTTTCGTCGTCGTTTATTTTGTTTCATGATCTCTGTATCCTCGGCCTGTAGAGGGTAGCCCCAGCCTTCACGAGCGCATCGATCTTCAAACTCGCGGACAGCATCGTCTGCGAAGAGAGAGAACTGGAACGGCGCCTCGGGATCGCCCTGCAAGAGAGAGCGGCTGCGGGAAACAGGTCTAGATGGGGGAAGACCTGGCAGGAGCATCTCCGAGACACTGCCCCGAATTTCGCGAAGCCAAGCAGCAGTAACAATACGAGGGATACCACGTCGTTGATGGTTTCGAATGATGAGGGAATGAGGGACATGATCATAAGCTTTGTGAAAATCACCCACCCCCATATACAGGTGTTCCTGGAATTCCCTGGCCTTTTCCACCAGAAGGCGAGTCGTCGAAACCACTTCATGGACCTGGAAGCCTTTCCTGAAAGCGAACTGGGCCTGGGAGAGGGGCTGTTCGTGGAAGTCGACGAGGGCCCCCACACACATCGAGTACAACTTGAGGACACTGGACAGGATCGCAATGGGTCTGAAATCTGAAACTCTACAAGCACCCCAGAACTTAGCCACCAGCGACACCTGATGGCGTGAGAAAATGTGGTCATGCTGCTCGCTCGGGTGGTTCAGCAAACGCAAGGTAAAAATCTCGCCGAGCAGGTCTAAGGTCTCATTGCTCAACTCTTGTAACATTTCAGATACTACACAATCATCCCGAGCGCATGACTTGCCTGGCTTCATGCGGGCCAAACACTTACGAAGAAGAGCAGCATCAAACTGGTGAGGGAGGTTCGTGGCTGCCTCCCTCGGCCACTGCTGCCAGATCCATTTAGGCAAGGTCTCGTCCAAGGATGACTGATCATTGAATAAACCATGGTAAAACTGGGCCACCTCCTCCCTCATCTCCTCCACCTGCGTGATAAGTTCCCCCTGCGCCGTCTTTAAAGCTTTCACCTTCCCGCCTTTAAAGCTCCTGTCCACCCGGCCCCGTTTAATCAGGTACTCATGTTTAAGATGATGGTTTTCAGCCCGAAGTTTGTGTTGTAGTTCCACAAGACGTATGCCTAGAACGTGTCGAACGCTAGGGTCCTGTTCAGCATCTCGAGCCTGCCTAGTCGCCGTTGCCTGTACAAGAAGAGGATGGTCTTTCGGGGTCCGAGGGGGGCCAAGGCTTTTCTTCTTCCCACAGCTGGCGGCCACATCGGCTACCGCAGCGGTAAACTCGCCCAGGGAGGGAACGCGCTGGCCCGAGTCGTTTTTCCTGATCAGGTTGCTTTCGGGTGGGGGCACGTCCTCGACCACACGCACAGGCTGCAGCGGCTGCTTCCGCGGCTTCTCTAAGAGACAAGCCCAAGCACAGCGGAACAATAGGAAGGGCACTGGTGTCCGCGCGGCCGCCAAGCAACCGCGGTTGTACAGATACTGGTGCTCGTCTGTCGGGATCGAGCTCTGGCGCAGCAAAGTGGAAAAGTCGGCACTCTCCAGTGGGCCCGTGGGGCACGGTCTGACTCGAGACCACCTTACAGGAGAAGCCGAGGTCGGATTTCCCCCTTCCAGAGCGAGACGATCAGCGACATGGTTACCCAAAACGCCAGAGTGGCCCCGAATCCAAGAGAGGATAATCCTGAAAGCGCGGAAGACCTTGGCCCAGACGAAGCGAAGCAGGGAGGTGAGGACGAGGTTGTGCTGAGGGTAGAAGGTATTCTCGAGGATGCCTATCACGCACGTGGAATCAAAGACCACCTCGACCACGGAGCCTGCGGCCAAGTAGTTGTGTCCTGAGGGTGCAATGGATCCGAGGAGCCACAAACCTATTTCAATTGCCCCCGAAAGTTCGGCAGTATTGTTTGTACAACGGATGGCGCCTAAAAAGCCCTGGGAGGTGGGGTCGGCGTGTACTGGGCCGCAGGCTTCGAAGACGGGGGTGCAATTTACACCTGAGGATCTTAAGGATTTCGAATTCGGGGTCAGGCCAGGGGGGTCCCTGAAGACCGCGAAGCCCCATCCGCACGTAGACTTAGTCTTAGCGCGCTTCTTAAAATGGCCGTCACTGAAGATTCTGAAACTAACCTGATCAGGTGAGATATCCGCTCTCAACCTGCCCGAAATATCAAAGCGATCCTCCAGCTGGGCCCCAAAAGTATGGTCAAGCAACTGCCAGCCCACGGGCTTCGACGTGAAACGATGTTTGCAGGCTGGAGTGAAGACAATTTGAGGCCGGGGCTCAGCGAAAAAACGGAGCACGACAGGTGAATGGTCCGACTTCACCGCCGACGACTCCCGCACCTGGGCGTTGTAGCTGGCGACGGGGAAGGACCTGCAGACCATGGCGAAATCGATCTGTCTTGGCTCGAAACGCCCGTCGTAGAAGCAAGTCGCGACCCCCATGGCAGGTGTGCTCCACGTGTTGGCCGCAATCAAATCGTTTGTTATCAAGAACTCGTGCAGGTAGTCGGTCTTCCACGAGCGAACTCCAGCGGTGTGAGGACCCACTGCACGGGTCGGGCACTTCCTCTTGCCGAAAGAGGCGTTCGCGTCAACGCAGAGAATAGGTCTGAAGTCCAAAGGTGTCAAATCAACCAGCTGCTCACACTCTTGAAGATCTTGGGCGTAGGTAGAGTGGTTATGAGAGTCAGGGTCGAGATGTGCGCAAATAATCCAAAACTTTCCACGTGCTGTGTGAACTCCCAACGCGAGGCACGAAAGTCTAAATAAATAGTGGCTTCCCAATGATGCAAGCCGTGAGCGTCTTATGCACTACAATACAAGGTCTCCTTTTCCGCCTCCCGCTGGGGGGCCCTAGGATTACTGTATGGCCAGCTATCTCAGGATTGGCAAGGTCAGTCTCCGTGAATTCTTGGAAGCAGATCACATCCCAGAAGAACTCGCGCTCTAGTTGATCCAGCACCCCTGCGGCACGTTTCATCGGAACTCCTCGGCAGTTCCAGGAGATGATCACGGTGTCGTCGCTGGTGTGAGCGCGTCCTCCTGAGGATAGTCAAGACCTGCGGGGTGGGTCGTTGATCTCGTCAAGCCTGGAGGCTAGGTCGAGGTGAATCCCCATGCTGTTTAGCCAGGCCTGACCCCCTTCCGCCAGGCGCAAGAGGTATGACGGGTACGCCCTCGTGAGTAAACGGATCGGCTCCCTCGGCTGCACGTCTATCGGCAGGTGCTTGCGTAGGCAAACGACGGTGCCCATGTCCTTCTGGGCATCCAGGGAGTTCGCCAGGGCCTGCGTGTCGTGCTGGGGCCACTTGGTCGCGAAGGCGGCCTTGATCAGATCCTTCGCGTGGGCGGCCCTGCTGTAGCACACGATCTCATCCGTGTACTTGTCTATGCTGTGCCAAAGTTTGCGTTTGTTCCCATCAACCTGGTCCACCTCGCGGCTCCGCTCTGCCAGCGAGCTGGTAAATTTCTTCCCCTTCATCGCGACTAAACATTTCCACATGAAATCTTTGTTTGTGAATTCCACTTTCACTCTATCCGTGTAAGAACCAGCAGGGAACACCTTGGCGACGCCCTGGATGTGCGCGAACCGCAAGACCTCCCGCATCTCGCTCGCCAGCTCAGCACCCTCTGAGTAGATCCATCCACCGATGCAGAGCGTCTTACGCATGCCCATCGGCAGCCTGATGTTGGGCGGTGGGATCGTTGAGGCATCTGTGCCTCCACTACCCACAGAGTGAATTGAGGCCGCTGAGGTTGGGGGCCGAGCAGCACATGAGCCTGACTCCACTGCAGCCATCCTGTCCTTCATGTTGACAATGTCCCCTTTCAAGGCTGCGACTTCTCGATCTGTACTCGTAACTTTACGGTTTACCTCCTCCACCTTGGCGTCTAACGGTTTGATGGTCTCCCCCATGATGTTTCTGAAATCTGCAGAAAGGGCCGTGAACAATCTGGCTGCCCCAGGATCGAGACCATCAGGGATAGCGGCTGGAGGGGGCACAGCAGGAGGCGGTCCCAGGGGCATGACAGCTGGGCCAGCACCGCTCGGTCCTCTGTAGTCTCCCCACGGGTCGAAAGGCTGTCCTCCAGCGGCTGCGGCCCGTACTCCAGCACCTCCAGCTGTGGCGATACGGCGCTGCTTAGGCCCGTTTCCCTCCAGGTCTGTATCGTCTTCTATGACGTCCCCGCCGTGAAGAGGCTGGAGATTCTGACCAGCGAGCGCCATGATGTTACGAAAACTGAGCAATATTCCCGCACGAGAGGCAAAATGCGCGTGCAGGGGGGCAAAGACTTGGACGTGAGGTGAGACTGGTACTGTCAGGAGACTAGCGTGCACACGACCGCAGACTCAGCAAGAGCCTTGAGCCAAAATGGATGACGATGACGACGACGACGACGACGACGACGACGACGACGATGATGATGATGATGATGACGATGATGATGTTGATGATGATGATGATGTTGATGATGATGATGTTGATGACGGTGATGGTGACGTTGATGTTAACGTTGATGATGATGATGATGATGATGATGGTGTTGATGATGACGATGGCGATCGTGACGATGATGATGATGCTGATGATGATGATGATGATGAGACGAGGGTGATGATGCTGATGAGGTTGATGACAATGATGACTATGATGATTATGATGATGGAGCTGATGATGATGATGGTGGTGCTGATGATGTTGTTAATGGTGACGCTGATCGTGACGATGATGTTAATGATGATGATGATGATGCTGATGATGATGATGATGATGAGACGAGGATGATGATGATGGTGATGCTAATCATGATGATGGCGCTGCTGCTGATGACGGTGATGATCATGATCGTGACGATGGCGTCGAGGAGGGCAGAGGCCAGGAAGGGGAGAAGGGAGGAGAGGGAGGAGGTGAGGGGGAGGGACGCGGTCGCTCTCTTCAAAACGAAGACTAACACCACAGGATGGTTGGGAAAACTTCGAAAACAGGATGGTTGGGAAGACCAACCATTGGAGCTGCCAAACAACACACCGTTCTCAGCAATCAGAGTCCCAAACGCTGTGAAACACAACTGTGTTCGTCAATATGAGCTGCGAAACGATGTAAACAAAACGTGTTCGGCCATTGAAGTTCCGAAACACGTTGTGTTACAATGTGTGTTGCAGCTCCGACTGCTGGAAACATTGAGAACTATAGCGTTTGGGAGCTCAAATTGCTGAAAACGCTGTGTTTTGAAGCGTTTGGGTTCTCCGATGACTGAAAACGTGATGGTTTCAGTTGTTCCATCCTCCAGCACTGAAACAATGTTATGCATGCTATGTTCTTTGATTTGTTTCCTCCTTGATCACCCATAAAAGAAAATCCTTTTGTAAGGCCGCCACAACAGGGAATCCGTTTGCAAAGCCACCACAAAGAACATCGCTTTGCAAGACCGCCACAACATGAATAGTTTGGTACGGCCGTCAATTGGAATTCCTTCTGCAAAGCCGCAACAACAAATCATCCTTCTGTGGGGCCATTAAAACAAGGAACAAGTTT
>CAUYUJ010001725.1:437637-477637 GCA_963575745.1 Prorocentrum cordatum
AAGAGCGCCGCGGGACCGCCCCCAACACGGCCCAAAAGGCGGGCCCAAAGACGGGCGGCTCAGGGCGCGGCCCCGCCCGCCGCCGAAACGGCCCTGGGGCCTCGCCTTCCACATGTCGGGAAGACGTAAGTAAGCCTCGGGCACGGGGGACTCGGGTTGGCCTGGCGGGGCCATCATGAAGGCGGGCCTGTCCCCTACAGACGGATTGAGGACGAAAAAGCAAAGAATACTCCAAAAATATTCAATTAAATACCCAGAAATGGTCGAAAAATCGTCCCCAAGACCCAATCTGAAATTTGACGCTAACTCCCGCTGCAAACATCCCACGAAAAACAAACCGTCAAGATCCAGGACGCGCTCGTCAAAAAACGTCGGCAAACCCGAGTTCCGGCTTACTCGAGTCTTACGTTTCCCCGAAAATGGCTCCAAGAACACCCCAGACGGCAAAAAGAACCCCTCCCAGAGGCGCGAACCACCGCTATTGGCGAAAAAAAGCACCCACCGGACGGAGCAACCCACGCCCGTGCGCTGAGAACCCCCGCGTCCTCCGATTTCAATGTTGCAAGCGGGCGTGTCTGCGCGACCGAGTTATGGGCGTTTATCATGCCGATGGTTGCACCACTAAAGCGGCCGCGAAGCAACTTGTTTGGATGGGCGCGATCTACGCCAACAGCGGCAAGGGCTCAGTGGGCCCTGGAAACGACAAGGCCGTGTTTTACCGGTGTTCCGTTTTGCAATCTTTGTTGCTGGCTCTGGCGCAATTTTTTGTCTGGTTCCGAAATTAGCTGTTTTTGTTGCCGCTTCCAGTTCCGGCTCCAATTACTGAGCCGTTCTTCCGCCGTTTCTGGTTGTCTTGTTTGTTGTACCTTTTCCATGTTCAAGAACATGATGAAAAAGATCCTGCCGCTTCCGGGGCCCACTGAGCGCAGGGGGCACCTTGGAGGCTCCCCAACAAAGGTGCCACGACGTAACTTTGGACGCCCGAAATGGGTACGGAAAAAATTGGTACAATGCCCAACAACAAACGCTGTCCCAAACTGACAGCGGCCGCTGTTGGGCAGGCGGCCTCCTGCCTCAAGTGGACACGGGCCGCGGCGGCGCGGACAGCGAGCCCTGTTCAAAAGGGACAGGAACTGCTGTTGGGCATTTTACCCATTCTTTCCGTACCCATTTCGGGCGTCCAGAATTAAGGCGGCCCTGTCCCCCTACAGGCGGATTTTGGACGAAACCAAAAAAAATACTCCACAAAAACAAGACCCAATCTGAAATTTGACGCGAGTTCCCGCTGCAAACATCCCACGAAAACCAGATTAACAGCACCGCCGTGCCGCCGTGCTGCGCCTTAGCTCCCCAGGGTGGCGGTGGCGGATGCGCCAGGCAGCGTCGCTGGATACACCTTCACGGCAGGCAGGGGCAGCTCCATGAACGCCACCGAGGGATTGGCCGGGCCCCTGTGAAGGAACAGCTGCCTCGCGATGTCCCTCGCCGGCACGTCCGCGTGAAGGTCCTGCTTCTCGGCCCCGGGCAGGGAGAAATCGCCACCGATGCTGAAGTAAGAAACGACGGCACGAACATACAGCTTGGGAAGGTACAGAAGAAAAAAAAAAAAAAAAAAAAGCTTGGGAGGTATGCGCGGATGTCTGGGATCGGCGCTGGGCCACCCCCCCCCCCGGCGCGCGGAGCGCGCCGGGGGTGCCGCCACGGGGGCCCAGGGCCGATCCGAGGAACCCGCGCGGACCTCCGACAGTGCATGCCCACGCCGTGCCTCCTCCTCCGACCTGCACTGCACGCTGAAGCGGTCGCTCCCCCACGCCTCCTCCAGCACCGCGCAGACCGCGTCGCTCGCGGCCGCCTCGAGGCCGGCCCCCACCATCGTGGTGCGCCCCCGGGAGTAGCGCCGGCGCCCGCGGTTCCCGTGCGGGTCGGCCCGCACGGCGGCCCGCACGAGCGCGGCGCCGAGCGCCCGCATCCTGCGGAGCGGCCAGATGTGCGCGCGCCCCACGCCAAAGGCCATGGAGGCGCCTGCGAAGTGTGAAGAACTGAAGGGGCCCTGGGACACACAAATAAATACACACAAATAAAGGGATTCCCCATATTTTCCTATATTTTCTGGGTGTTTGTCTTCCCCCCCACTTCCAATATTTTTCCTATATTTTCCTGGGGATCGACGATTAATTGTGACTGTGTTTTTTCCCCTCCTGAAGAACCTGGAACCACCTCGCAACAAAAAAGAAACACTTGTTGGGTGGTGGTTGCCAGGCTGCCCATCACTCCGACGGATGGGAAACCCATCGCCGGACGACTGCCCTCCCAGATGGGGTCCGAGTAGATGGCGTCGGCGGATCGCGCCGCATCGCCGGCGCATCGCCGCTGCATCGGCGATGCATCGGCGCCGTCGGCGCGGAGAAAAGCTGGCTCCACATCAAGCCGCATCGGCTACGCATCGGCGATGCAACGCGATTCTCCGACCCCATTTACTCCGACCCCCTCTGGATGGAGGACTCGAAACCCAGGCCCATCCTGGACCCCCAGATCTCTGACGATATTTCAGTTGCACGTTTCAATCTGGGCGTTTTTCTCGATTTCGCCCCCTGGGTCCCCGGGACCATCAGATCTGGATCCTGTGCGGAAAGCAAGCCCCGGGGAAGGGGTCAGGACCTTCCTGGGGCCGCAGATAGGAAAATTCAGATCAGCGGATGTGACAGGGCACACATCCACCGCCACCGGCCAGGCCCGTCCTGGGCCTATGGGGCAGGATCTTTGTACCAGGACCCCCTGCGTCGTGAAAAAAAACACTACAGACCTATGATGTGTCACCATCTTCGGCCCCCGCGGACGCTCGTCAACAACACTACTCAGGATGAAAACTGGTCCTCGGGAAGGGGTCAGGACCTCTGGGGGTCCATGTTGTGAAAGAAAAAACAGAACGTCGTCGGGGGTCTAGGTCTAGGTGTATGCTTTATGGCCCTCCAGGTCAGCCAGAGGCGGCGTATGCCTGGCCCCTGGGCTCAGGATGGGCTTGGCTGGTGGCGGTGGCGGTGGATGTGCACCTGGAACTCCGACGATGAGACGTGATTCCATGAGCGTCCCCAAAGGTCCCGACCCTTCCCCAGGGGTAGCGTTTCATACCAAATACGTGTTCGATGATCCCGCGGCCCGACAACAACAATAACTGGCCCCAGCCAGCCATACACTCCTGGCTTTTGGCTGCCGTTCAGCGCGATCCGGGCACCCCCAGAAAGCCCTCGGCGAGGCGCAGCTGCTAGAGAACATACCGAGACGAGAAGACCTCCCAAGAGCCCATGAGAACACCCGAACACCTGGAGCCCCGAACCCGAACTTCCCAGCGCCGACCCCAGAATACAGTCAACCCGTATAGTAAGGACGCGCGATGAGGATGCAAGGGCCTTGGAAGGCCATACCGACACTTTGCGAGCGGGGTGCGGCCAGCGAAAGCAGCCAAGGATGGGCCGAAGGGGGAGGATGCAAGCTAAAGGCCGTCTAGATGGGGTCCGTGTAGGTGGAGTTGAAGGACCGCGCCGCATCACCAATGCATCGCCAATGTATCGGCGATGCATCGGCGATGCATCGGTGCCGTCAGCGTGGATGACATCGGACTCCACATCGAGCCGCATCGGCGATGCATCGGCGATGTAACGCGATCCTCCGACCCCACCTGCTCGGACCCCATCCACCAGACCCAGGACACGGGTAACCCTGGAAAGCTGCTCATCCTTACTGTGCGCGGGTGGACTGCAGAGATCATCATCGCCCTCTCCTGTGGAGGACGTCCCCGCCGAGAGCGCCCAGCACGACGCAGAAGCCGTCCTCGGGCTACACGCAAGGAGAGGCCCTGGGCCAGAGTGACCTTCCGTGCGCGACTTCCGGGGGCCTCGGGGAGGCCGAACCCGAGCGCGCAGGACGATGCGCTCGCATCGCGCTCGGTCCTCTGGGGACCCCAGGTGTGCCCGCACCCAAAGGTCACTCCGGTGAAGGGTCACTCCCACGTGTAGTCTGAGGTCGGGCATGTCCCCCGACAGGCAGATGTTGGACGAAAAATCAAAGGTGCCCAGAAACTGCCTCAAAACAACCAAAAAAATAAAATAAAAACGTCCCCTGACTATATTTGGACTATTTCTGAATATCCTCCTGTAGAGGGACACGCCCGACTGAAGTGTACGGCAAGTTTGCGTCGGGTCGACCCGGGCGTTGGTTCCTGACACCGCGGGGATCGTTAAAGCTTGAACGATCGGCCCTCTCAAAGAGGCCGGATCGTTCAGGGACGGGCCGATTCTGGGCCACAGGCGGCGTTCAACCTTAAACTTGAGCAGGGAACGACCGTCCCGGCATTCCTATAGTCCTACCACGAAATGTTCTTAGAATCCATTAATGTTCTAAGAACGAGAACGATGTTCTTAGAACATAAGCCCGATGTGACCAAACAAGACAGACTCCGCCAGAAATGTTCTAAGAACATTTCGTGGAAACCACAAGAAGTTCTTATGAAGGGGCCCCAGGACACACAAATAAATACACACGAATCAAAATATTCCCCATATTTTCTTATATGTTCGAGGTTTCTTTCTTCCCTCCCATTTCCCATATTTTCTTATATCTTCTGGGGAATCGACGATTAATTGTGTCTGCGTGTTTTGTCCTTTCCTGACCTTAGATCATTGTTGGTAGGGCTATAGGCGAGCCACGGCGCTTCGCCACTGCTCGACTGAAACGCCCGCGCTGGGGCCGCCGCCAGTCGACACGACGCGCACCTGCCGCAGTCGCCGTCCTCCCGCAGCCGCTCCGCGGCCCGGGCGGCCTCGGCGCGCCCCTCGCGCCCCGGCGCGCCCGGGCGGAAGAGCCTAAACGGGCCCCGAAAGGACACACAAATAAATACACACGAATCCCAGGATCCTCCCTGTTTTCTCCTCCTATGCTCTTGCTCTTCGTCTGCCCCCCCACTTCCCCTATGTTCCCATATTTTTCCTGGGAGTCGACGACTCATTGTGTCGTCGTCGTCGTCGTCGTCGTCGTCGCATGTTGTTATTAGTTTTCGTCTTCCCCCCCGCTTGCCATATTTACCCATATTCTCCTGGGAGTCGATGACTCATTGCGCCTGTGTGTTTATTTCCCTCCTGAAAACCGCACGCGCCCGGCGAGCGCGGGGGCCGCCGGCGCCGCGGCCGGGCCCACGGCGACGGCGGCGCCGCGGACGCGGCGGCAGGCCCTGGGGTCCTCTGCCAGCTGGAAGCAGCCATCTTCCTCCTCCTCCTCCTCCTCCTCCTCCTCCTCCTCCTCCTCCTCCTCCTCCTCCTCCTCCTCCTCCTCCTCCTCCTCCTCTGTTTTCCAATTCCTCTGTCTTCCTCCCTCCTCCTCCCCCTCCTCCTCCACCTCCTCCTCCTCCTCCCCCTCCGCCCTGAGATCCTTTAGCACATGAGCATTTTTTATTCGGCGATTCGCCATTGGGCGAAGGGGGGGGAAGGGGGCGTATGGCTCCGACCCTCTCCTTTTGCGACTGTTTGCAACAGTGCGTCCCATGGGGGAGGGACTCCGTCAGGTGCAGGATCCGGTACCATTTCATGTCCGCCACTGCGGAACAGTATGTATGCGTACACGTGTATTGTTGTGTACATGTGTATATATATACATATATATATATATCATGTAAAGTTATGTGTGTATGTAGTATCGGGTACACACGCTGACATAACTATGCAAAAAACGTGTGTACGGTATATACAAATATACTCAAATACACATGGAAATGATACCATTAATATGTGAATGTGAGCACACCGTGAATATACATATATCTATAAATACAAGTATACACACGTATACACTATATATACACCCCCGCATGAACTGTACAGTACAAATATGTGTATGCACTCGGTATGTGAACGGTGTATATACGTATACAATCTAGAAATGCACACACACACATATACATATATATACATACATACATACATACATGTGAATACAATGTACATATGTGAGTAAACTACCTGCGCACATGTTCCACCCTTATACATACATGAAATATATATATATATATATATATAAAAATACATATATATATATATATATATATATATATGTGTGCGTGTATATATATATATATATGTATACATACATATATAAGAATATATATATATATATACATCTCCATATATATGTACATTATATATATACACGTATAAAGTGCGCTGAACAAAGAAGTAGATATGAATGTACATATGTTGATATGTACATGTACCATAAATTACACACATGTACACAAGACATATCGACATGGCTAGGTCTTTGTACACAAGTACCATACATTACACACATGCACACCACTATATACTGTACACGTATCATCAGATATGGTACATAGTCTTCTCTCGTCCTCTTCCGGCCGACCTTCCGGCTGGTGTGTGTCATTTTGCGTCTACGGGACGCAGTGCTATCCAGGAGCGTCAGCGTTTTCAAGGCCGCAGCGATCATGGCCGCCTCCTGTACATTGACAGAAGAACGAAGATCTGGGCGCCGACGCCGATACCGCATTTGGCACATCCTGTTACAAGCCTGGTTTGGTAGGACTAGTGATAACAATTAGAAGGGGCATGCCATCGCGTGCAGCGGCGGGCCATGACCTGAACATGGCACGGCATGCCCCCCTCTGATGAAGAATAGCAACAAAAAACACACAAAAACACACGCACAAACGCATCGCCCCCCAACTTATGGGAAAGGGGCTCCGCGATGCAACGACCGGCCATTGATAATAGGAGGAGGATGATTCATATGAGAAAATGGAGAAATGAGGAAAAGGGAAGCGAAGAGCGGAGGAGAAACATTCCTAGTTGTCGCAATTCCTCGACGGCCAGACTCAGAATGGCCAGAGCGAGTCCTGGGAAGCAAGCCTGCGTTGAGCATGCACTGGTGGTATATCGCCACCATCTTGAACGCGTGGAAGGTGGCCGCGCCGCTAGCGCACTCTGCGAATCCCAGGGCAAATTCAAGGATCCTCACAAACCATAGCGATGTCATGCACGCGTACGACCCCTCTGGCGGACGCGCCCCCGGCGCCGACGCGGCCACCTCCCCCCCGTTCGGATCCGCGACGGACTTGACCGGGGCCTGCTCGAGCGCCGCACCCACGCCTCCAGAGGGCGCGCCTCAGCGCGCCGAATCGGCCATCTCCTCGTTCGGCGCGCCACCGTCGAGGCGGTTGCGCGCCAGCGGCGACATGGGCAACGGGGGGGCGCCGTCGCCGACCACGGGCGCAAACGCGGCGTCACCACTGCCCCCCGTTGACTCGCCCGACGAGGAGGCCGGCGCCGCGCGCGCGGCGGCGAGGTAGGGGGCGACATCCGCAGGTGCGCCTCGGCGTTCGGCTCGGCGGAATCCTCGCGGGCCACAGGCGGGGCGGCCTCGGTCTGCTCCAGGCTCTGCAGCGCGACGACGAAGTCCGGCGAGGCCGGCGCCGCGCCCGCGGCGGCGGCGAGGGGCCCCCCGACGTCGGAAGAGTGCTTCTCGGCGCTGAGCACGTAGACAATCCCGGCGCGGGGAGGCATCGACATTGGCGCGCCCCTGCGAGCTGGCGTTCTTCGCCCCCTCGAAGTGGACGAATGTTGCCCTCGCCGGCAACGGGGTGGCTGCCGGCCGGCCACGGACTGCCTCCGCGCGCGCGCGATCCATGTGAGCAAAGCGAAAGAGCGGTGATCCAGCTGCAGAACGACGCCCCCTTCGGCTATCTCGACCCTAAATGGGCGATGAGACATGGCCGGACACCAAAGCGCAGATGGACTCCAGCCCAAAGAAGACAAGTGCAATTCCACAGCATAACGTGCTCTCTTCAGGGCCCCAGGGGAAGAGGCGCGCGGGACAAGTGATGAAAGCGGAAAAAAACATGCATTTCCCCGTGCGAACTCGCTAGGTTCGTCAGAAACCATAGGGAAACGCACATCCACCATTAACGCGACGGGCCGCGTCGACCGAAAACCAAGCCGAGTGCAGTCACTGAACAAATAAATGTACAAAATCATTTGGGTTCTTTGCCTCCCAAGCGAGTTCGCACGGGAATAATGCGCGCGTTTTCAACCGTCGCGCGCGCGCGGTTGCCAGCGGAGCACGATCCAAAAACGCAAGGGATTTGCCAAATTGTTCTACTTCGGTGCCACCACCTCCCACGCAGATCGGCGGGGTCACCGTCCAAAAACAAGGGATTCGCAACATGATTGAAATTCGGTCGCACCCCTCGCGCAGATCAGCGGGGTCAGGGTCCAAAACACAAGGGATTTGCAACACATGTTCAATTCGGTCGCGCCCCTCGCACAGATCAGCGGGGTCAGGGTCAACAAACAAATGGGATTTGCCAAATTGTTCAACTTCGGTGACACCTCTCACGCAGATCGGCGGGGTCACGGTCCAAAAACGCAACGGATTTGCAACACGTTTGAAATTCGGTTGTACCCCCCCCCCGCAGATCAGCGGGGTCAGGGTCCAAAAACACGAGGGATTTGCAACATGCTTTGAATTCGGTTGCACCCCTCACACATATCAGCGGGGTCAGGGTCCAAAAACACAAAAGGACTTGCCACATTTTCAACTTCGGTGACACCCCTCGCGCAGATCGGCGGGGTCACGGTCCAACAACACTAAGGATTTGCAGCATGCTTGAAATCCGGCGGCGCCCCTCACGCAGATCAGCGGGGTCAGGGTCAAATAACATAAGGAGGTTGCCACATGTTTAAAATCCAGTTGCACCCCTCACGCAGATCAGCCGGGTCAGGGTCCACAAACACAACGGATTTGCTATTGTTTTTCAAATTCTCGAATTTCCAGGAATTCAAAAATCCACGCCCGCTGATTTCCTTGGAATCCGACAATTCGGGAATTCGGGAATTCGCAGGAACCCCCCGAATTCCCGAATTCCCGAATTCCCAGGAATTCAAAATCCACCCCTGCTGAATTCCCAGGAATTCAGACTTCACCCCTGCTGAATTCCTGGGAATTCGGAAATTCGGTAATTCACAGGAACCTCCGAATTCCCGAATTCCCGAATTCCCAGGAATTGAGAATCCGCCCCTGCTGAAATCCTGGGCATTCAGGAATTCGGGAATTCGAGAATTCACAGGAACCCCGCGAATTCCCGAATTCCCGAATTCCTAGGAATTCAGAATCCCCCCTTACTGAATTCCTGGGAATTCGGGAAATCGCACGAATTCCCGAATCCCCGACTTCCCGAATTCCCAGGAATTCAGAATCCCCGCCTGCTGAATTCCTAGGAATTCGGGAATCCGCAGGAACCCCGCGGATTCACCAATCCCCGAACTGCCGGGAATTCAAAAATCCATCCCCGCTGATTTCCTTGGACTTCGAGAATTCGAGAATTCGGGAATTCGCAGGAACCCTCCGAATTCCCGAATTCCCGAATTCCCAGGAATTCAAAATCCACCCCTGCTGAATTCCCAGGAATTCAGAATTCACCCCTGCTGAATTCCTGGGAATTCGGGAATTCGGGATTTCCCGGGAACCCCCCGAATTCCCGAATTTCCGAATTCCCAGGAATTCGAATTCTCCCCCTGTTGAATTCCTGGGAATTCGTGAATTCGGGAATTCGAGAATTCGCAGGAACCCCGCGAATTCCGAATTCCCGAATTCCCAGGAATTCAAAACCCCCCCCTGCTGGAACTGGGAATTCGGGAATTCGAGAATTCGCCCGAATTCCCTAATTCCCAAATTCCAGAAATTTAGAATCCACCCCTGCTGAATTCCTGTGAATTCGGTAATTCGGGAATTTGGGAATGTGCAGGAACCCCTCGAATTCCTGAATTCCCATGAACTCAGAAACCTATCACTGCTGTGTTCCTGCGAAATCGGGAGTTCGCCGAATTTCGCCGAATTCCCGAATTCCAAGGTTCCCTGGGAACTTTGGAATTCGCAGGAATTCAAAAAAAAAAAAAAAAAAAAAAAAAATCAATTGACCCCAAAAGAATACACTTCCAACTAATCCCAACAGATGCCAGTTTCAACTAGACCTAGAAGTACGCAATTTCAACTACTGCCCAAAAAGACAATGGCAATTTCCCAGCAACTCGATCTCTCTTCAAGACCCCAGAGGAAGAAGCGCGACGACAAGTGATGAAAGCACCAAAAAAAACATGCATTTCCCAATGCGAACTCGCCAGATTCATCAAAACCATAGGAAAACGCACATTCACAATTAACGCGGCGACCCGCGTCGACCGGAAACCAAACTGAGTGCAGTCACTGATCAGATAAATGTATGAAATCACTTGGGTTTTTCGACTTCCAAGCGATTTCGCACGGGAAAACTGCACGCGTTTTGAACCGTCGAGCGCGCGCGGTTGCCAGCGGCGCGCGATGGCCGACGCCGGGCGGCGGCAACGATGCGGCGACCGGCTGGCCGGGCGAGCGAGGCGGGCGCCTGCGGCCCCGGCGTCGTCGCCGAGCTCCCTCGTCGCGACGAAGATCACCGCCGCCAGCCCTGCGCGCGCAGCCAGCTGGGCAGGCGCTCAGGCCAGGCAAGGGCGAGCGGAGCAGGCGCTATGGGCCAGGGGAATGCAGCGGCGTCGCTCGAGGAAGACCGAGCAAGGCGAAGAGGGCGGGGGGGCGGCGACGGGGAATCTGGCAGGAAAGGGGAAGAACGCAACAATGCCTGGACGGGGGAGGACGCAGGCGAGGGGCAGGAGCGGGCGTTCGCAACAAGGGGGGCGGCGCAATCGCCCCCCCTCGACGCGTCAACCGACGCAGCGCCCAAGCCTGACAGGGCGGTCGGCGCTGGCGCCACGGGCCAAGGAAAAGCAGCGGCGTCGCTCGAGAGGGCCAGAGCAGGGCGAAGAGGGCGGGGTGGGCGACAGGGAATCTGGCGGGGGAAGGGAAAAACGCAGCGGTGCCCGGATGAGGGAGGAGGCAGGCGAGGGGCAGGAGCGGGTGCTCGCGAGAACGGAAGTGACACAGTCGCCCCTCGACACGTCACCTGGCGCATGGGCGCGCCCACTGCGCGGGAACCCGGCCTGCAGAGCCCGCGACGGCGAGACATGCGGCGCGACCTCGCCCGCCCGCCACAACGGCCCCTGCAGGCGGGCGCCTGCGCGCGCGCGCGCGAGGCCCGCTCTCACTGGTCCAGGCGGGGGCGCTTCAAACCAAAGATGGTGCTCACCCTAGCGGGCGACCACGCGCGAACCCCGTTGCAACCCTGCAGGTCAGCGGCATCTGAGGCGCAGGCTGGGGTTCAGACTCTGGGGGGCGCATGTAGTCTGGAGGGCACCCCCCGCCCCTGGCGGGAGTGCCAAAAGACCCCCGGCGTCGGTTCGACTTGCAGGGGCGGGGTTCACACGCCGGCGCGAACCTGACGTTCTGGCGCCTCGCCGCGTCGTCGATGCCCACCCAGGCCACGGGCGCGCGCGGCGGCCATCCCATCGCGACGCGGAGCTCGCTCTTCACCTGGGGGGCGCCACCCCGACGCGAACGCCCGCGCCCCCCCCCCCCCCCCACACGGGGCAAGGGACACGCGATGGGCACGCGACCCTGACCCGAGGCACAGAGGCTATCACTTGCAACGTGCCCAACAGAGCGGGAGGGGGGACATGCCTACGCCCACGGCCAACGACAGACCCCCGATCGCCATCTGCACAGTCGACGACTCCGAGGTGCGGAGCACATGATCGCGAACATCGCCGTCGCGATCGCAGGTGACACGGAGGCGGGCCGCGCCCGCATCGCGCTCGACGCCCGCGGCATCGATCTCGATCGTGGCGGGCGCGACACGGCGCGTGAAAACCATGGCATCCGCTGTCACTGAGCTCACAAGTTACGGCGGCCCGACCCGCCCGCCCGACATTCCCCACCCCCCCCTCCGCGGGGGAGAAACCGGGAGGCAGACAGCAGGCGGCAGCCATCGATTATCTTGAGGTCGAGCAGGCGACTCCATCGCGACGAGCCGTCCGATCGCCTAACGGCCACGCTCGACAGCTGCAAGGCCACGGCAGGGGGCCCGCGCCAGGGGTCGACTGATCGAGCGAGCAGACCATCTGGGACCGATCGACAGATCGCCCAAACATGGCGATCGATCCGGTCCGCGCACAGCGCCGCGCCAACGGCCGGGATCCGTTCGTCGGCTTCCACGCGAGCCCGTGGTCCGCGACGAAGGGCGCCACGCACGGCGTCTTGTGGTACTTGTAGAGGCCGCCGCGCACGCTGCCGGGGCCCAGGCGCATGGTACCCTCGCCGGCCGCGACGCGGTCGGCCTGCCACTTCGGCAGCATCTTCCAGTCCACGCGCTGGTTCGGGCCCTGCTCGTCGACCTGGAACTCGGCGTACTCGAAGACGTCGCCGCTCGGCGCCGCCATGTTCCGCGGGCCACAGGTTGCATGCGAAGGGGGGCGGGCGCGACAGCCCGATTTGCCTGGGCGCGCACTTGAGCCCGAGCAGCTGCCGAAGGGCGCCACAACACCCCCCAGTGCCTCCCCGCGGCCCCCGACGGCTCACGGCGAACTCCCGAAAGCCTCAATCGGGCTCCCCAATGTTCCGGGATGGCTTGCAGCGGCCTCCAGCTGCCGGCCGCGAACCCAAAGTCCAAGACATCGCATCGGCCGCGCAGCAACGCGAGCTCTCTGGAGGGACCCAAGGGACGAGGCGCCACGACCAGGGATCAACACACAAAAAACACATGCATTTCCCCGCGCGAACTCGCTGGATTCATCAAAAACCATGGGAAAACGTACATTCACAGTGAGCGCGGCGACCCAAGTCAACCGAAAACCACGCCGAGTGCAGTCACCGAACAGATAAATGCATCAATTCACTAAGATTTTTCGACTTCCAAGCGAGTTCGCACGGGGAAAACGCACGCGGGTTCAACCGTCGCGCGCGCGCACCATGGCCGGCGGGGCGCGATGGCCGACGTCGGGCGGCGGCGGCGAGGCAGCGGCGGCCGGCCGGGCGGGCGAGGCGGGCGCGCCTGCGGCCCCGGCGTCGTCGCCGAGCACCATCGTCGCGATGAAGATCGCCGCCGCCAGCCCTGCGCGACGCGAGGGCGGCTAGGCAGGCGGTCAGGCCAAGCAAAGGTGATCGGAGCGGGCGCCGCGGGCTAGGGGGCGGCGGCGGCGTCGCTCGAGGGGGGCCGAGCAAGGCGAAGAGGGCGGGGTGCGACTCAGCGGATTAGCGGCAACGGCGATGAGCGCCGAAGTCGGGACACAAGGCCGACGCAGGAATATGACATTGCGAGAGTCTGCCAACTGCGCATTGCACAACTGGCGGAAGACAGCTGCGCAGAACTGAGAGCCCACCCTTTCGGCTAGGGCTCACAGAAAAGCAAACTACGGCACGGCGATTCGCCGCGACTCGGGCGGCCCCACCTCAGCGCGGCTGCGCGGGCTGGTCCCACGGGGGGAAATCAACGCGCGACCCCCCCACGTTAGCAGGGGCGACCTCGCCGCTCTCCAGCAGGGGCGCCGCGAGAACCATTCGGCGGGGCCAACGGTTGTCGGAGGCACCGCTCCCAGGCCGACGCAGGGAAGAAATGCCCGCCCTGTTCGCGGCCGAGCACGGTTCAAACATGGCCCGGGAAACCCGAGAGGCCCCGAGGAGGCCGCAGAGGTGGCCCAGGAGGCTTCCAAGTGGACCTCCACGATGGCGCTGAGAAGCTACACATTTTGCGATTTTCCGTTGGGCCCCGTCGGCCCCGCACCGCGGCGTAAATCGCAGCGGACAAGCGCAAGTCAAGCACGCGCTGCTCACCTGCGAGGCGCCGCGAAGGGGCGGGCTGCCCCCGAGAGGGAGGGGGGGCAGCAATCGACGCGGCATGTGCGACGCATCTCCGGCCGATCGACGACGGGGCCTCAACGACGAGAAAGCGCCGCACCGGGCCGGGCGGGGCGCCCCGCGCCCGATCAGCGACGACGCATCAGCGATGCGACGTCGACGCCTTCCTCGGGGAGATGCTGCCCCGGGCCAATCAAACCCAGGCCAGCGGGGGCAAAAGCGCAACGCAGGAAACAAACCTGAAAATAAACCCAGGCTAACGCACGCCAACCCGGGTCAGCCAGTGGGGGGTCTTGCAGGATCCTGCAGGATCCGGCGTCCTGGCTGACCCCCGTTCGCATTGACTCCCCGTCTCCGAACCCCCGACCTCCCCCCGACCTCCCCCCTCTGGATGTCCCCAGATGACGATCGTCGAGAAGCTGCCACATCTCGCGGCCGCACATGCCGAGCAGCCTGCGCGACAGGACGACGGCGAGATGGAGGGTGCCCCGCCGCTTCGACGCGAGCTCCGCGCGGTCCCCGACAACCTGGGGCGCGCCAGGAAACGCGTCTGCCGCGCAGACAAGGGATGCCGACCCTGGGTTCGTGACGTCGGTTTCCGCGTGGGCCACCCCCTTTTCCCCTCCCGACCCCGCGGGGCCGGCCAGGAAACGGCGATCCCCTGATCCCCGGGCGCCGCTTGGGCGCCGCGCGCCTCCTTCAGCTTCCAAACGCTGAAGTTGACGACGCGTTTCATGTACAGGTCGTGCCACTCCCAGCCGCGCAGCCAGGTGGGGCACGCCCTGTACACGGCCGCCATGGAGGAGATGTCGAGGAAGCCCGCGCCCTCCTGCCCAGAGACGAACGCCGCCCGCCCGCCTCGCCCCCGCCCCCGCCACACATACACAACCACTTAATTAAGCACACGCGCACACACACACACACATATACGCACACACACACACACGCACACACACACACACACACACACACACACACACACACACACACACGCACGCACGCACACACACACACACACACACACCGACACACACACCGACACACACACACACACAACGACACCGACACATACACAATACACACGCACACACACACACACAAAAAAAAAACACGGAAATGCATGAACACACACCAACAGTGAAATCGTACCCGAACCGGATCGCCACCCCACCTGCTCGAAACAGGCGCCAGAAAAAGCCGAGATCTACTCCAGGGCGGGGGGGAGGGGGGGTGCGAGGGCCCGCGCCGATCGGCAAAACAACGGATAAAAAACGATCACAAGCTGGAAGCTTGTCCCTATCCCTATGTTTGGCATCACCTTGCCTCGGTGCTGATCTTAAGGACTGTGTGTGTGTGTCTGGGCGGGGCAGCTCTTTAGAGACCCCCCGCGTCAACGACGATCGGCACCGACACTCGGCACCGACACTCGGCAACGACACTCGGCAGCGACGCTCGGCGCCCACACTCGGCTCCGACACTCGGCAGGCGCACCCACCAGAGTGCAATCTCCTCTAAGGGGGTCCTACGCAGAGAGAGGCGAGCTCTGCCACCCTGACGCACGCAACTTGAGGGCTCCCTCGGTTTCTGAGGGCACGTCCCTGAGGTTGCCATCGCCTTGGGCGTGCCGATCTTAGGGATAGGGATGAAGTTCGGGGCTGGTTACTCCTGGCGTCGCAGCTCCTGGAGTTGATCACAAGCGGGTCTTGCGCG
Source organism: Prorocentrum cordatum (assembly GCA_963575745.1). Taxonomy (NCBI): domain Eukaryota; class Dinophyceae; order Prorocentrales; family Prorocentraceae; genus Prorocentrum; species Prorocentrum cordatum. The sequence goes on from CAUYUJ010001725.1 coordinate 453,127, forward strand.
AGGTGGTACAGCGACCTTGCGCCGTGGCTCACGCAAGCCGCCAGCGCGGCACGCTGCGCCGGGAACGAGGGCGCCGGATGCGCGCGACCTCGCGCGAGCAGCTCGCGCACGCATGTCGGCGCAGGCGACCCCGTTTTTCGGCGTCGCTCAGATGGGTGTTTCCATCCTGGGCGCTGTGTCTCGATTTCGGCCCTCGGGGGCCTGATTTAGGAGGCAACTACTGGGAGGTTTTCGTCGAAAAGGTTACGGAGGATGAAGCCCCATTCGGGAGCTATTACGCCGGAGTGGGCCTCGGATTCAGCGGGAGGCAAGCCAGATTAAGCGGGATGAAGCGGGATTAAGCGGGCTTAAGCGGGATTAAGCCGGACTTCGGACCAGTGCAAAATCAGAACGTGACCTCCCAGGAGTTGCACCCCAGCCTGGTGCCGTGGCGCGGGGGGCCATCAAGGATGGAGCCGAGGCGACACACTACCCCCTCCTCCTCCTCGTCCTCCTCCTCCTCCTCCTTCTCCTCCTCCTCCAGGAGACAATCAAATTTGCGCCACTCCGAGCAGTTTCGCCCCGTTCCGGGCCCGCGCGGATCGATCCGGCCTGAGGATGGCCGCATGAAGAGGGGGTCGAAGGTCGGGGTTGTGGTTCTGTGCGGTGCTGCCTCTTCTTTCCGTGCCGATCCAGCAGGGTGTCGAGCCAGGCCTCCCTGAAGCCATCGCAGGGCCCCGGAAAACGGGGACTTCAAGACACGGGCACGCCTGAGAAATCTGACGGCCAGAGGGCTGGCCGGGTTGAAGCATTCTCCGCCCTTCGGCCTCTCAGGCCAGATCTGGCAGAGACCTGGTTTGGACAATCCTGGTTTCGGGGGCCTTGGGGTCCGAGTAGATGGAGTCAGAGGGTCGAAATTACCGCATCGCCAGTGCATCGGCGATGCATTCACGACATCGCCGATGCGTCGGCGCCGTCGGCGAAGAAAATCGGGCTCCACATCGCGGCGCATCGCCGATGCATCGTCGGTGCGGCGGGATCCTCCGACCCCATCTACTCGAACCCCATCCAGGAGGCCTAGACTCAGGGCCCCAGAGACGGGGACTATCTGATAAACCAGGACACTGGCACGCCTGAGAGAACCTGCAGCCGGCGGGTCGGACCGAAGCACTCCCCACCCATCGGCCTCTCCAGCTGACAGAATTTGGAAGTCCAGGGCCCCAGGGCCCCGGAGACGGGGACTCTTTGATACACCAGGCCGCTAGCGCGCCTGAGAAGACTTGCAGCCAGGGGGTCGGTTTTCCCCCCGCCGGGCCTCTCTGGCCAGATCTGGCAGAGCCCTGGTTTGTCGGCGGCAGGGGGGGGTCAACGGGGGAGGTGCAGAAAGATGCACCTTTCGTCCACCATCGAGGCCCTGGAGGTCGAGCAGGGGATCGACTACAGAATTGATGCACCCCAGAATTTATTTTCTCGTCGAGATCCCAAACAAAAACGTATAACTCTAGTAGATCTACAGGCAGTACCCTCATGCTTCGTAGATTCGTTCGACAAAATACACTCTGGCGTGAATCAAGTCTGTAACTACTCGATCCCATACTCGAAGAGAGCCCCTGTGGGGCAACCCTCGACCCTCCCCCCATTCCCTGGCATCTGACGATCCGACTTTTCAATCCCCAAGGGATCCCCTTCCATTGGTGCACAGAGGAGCTCGACCACAAGAAACCTTCCACAAGAAACCCAACCCTGAGACCCCAGGACGTCGGACGTCGATCGATGTTTGGTGTGGGAACGTCACGCTTTCCACAGCAAAACCGTCGACACCCTTTGAGACCCAGGGCACCCTGGAGGCAAGCAGGGTGTTTCTGGCCATGGGTTTCCACTGCAGTTTCGCCCGAGATCCATTTCTGAGGGCCCAGGGGCCCGAGAACGAGCCCTTGAGGCCGAGATCGAGGAGAAGCGCCCGGATTGAAAAAAGAGAGATCGTCAGAAGCCCGGGTGCCCCTCGACCTCCGCCTTTCGAACCTTCCGCGCAGCAGGTGCCGCCGCGGTGCGGCCGCGGCGACCGACGAGACCGCTGCGGCCTCGACGGCGGCCGCCGCTGCGGCCGCGCCGGCAGCGGCCGCAGCGGCGGAAGGTCGAAGGATCTCGCCCCCCTGCCTACGCTGAGGTCGGGCATGTCCCTCTACAGGCGGGTTTTGAACAAATAAGGAAAAAAAAAACAGACAAAGAAACAAATAGTCAAAAAAAGACTCCAAAATGGTCAAGAATAGTCATAAAATCGTCCCCGCGCTATTTTTTGGCTACTCTGGATCTTCCTCCTGTAGAGAGCCAGGCCCGACGTGCGCCGACGCGAGGGGCGGCTTCAGGGGGGAAGGCGGCTCAGGGGGGGGAAGGCATCTTTGGACGCCCGACATGGGCACCGAAAGAATGGGTACGATGCCCAACAGCAAATGTTGTCCCAAACTAACAGCGGCCGCTGTTGGTCAGGCGGCCTTCTGTCTCAAATGGACACAAGCCGCGGCGGCGCCGACAGCGAGTCCTGTTCAAAATGAACAAGATCCGCTGTTGGGCATAGTACCCATTCTTTCAGTACCCATTTCGGGCGTCGCATCGCCCTGGCATCGGCGGCGCATCGCCGGCAGATCGGCGACGGGCCCCCGATCTGATCTGCGGGTCCACGCGCTCCGGGGCGGAGCGGCCCCTCGGGCTCCAGCCGGCGATCTGTGGGGGTCGGGGGGCAATGCCTCCACTACATGGTTTCCCCTGGGGCCGTAGGCGACCCGAGGAGGAGGAGGAGGAGGAGGAGGAGGAGGAGGAGGAGGAGGGATGAGGAAGAGGGGGAGGGATGAGGAGGAGGGATGAGGAAGAGGAGGAGGAGGATGGGATGAGGAGGAGGAGGAGGAGGGATGAGAAAGAGAAGGAGGAGGAGAGGAAGAGGAGGAGGAGGAGGGGAGGGGGAGAGGGAGGAGGAGGAGGAGGAGGAGGAGGAGGAGGAGGAGGAGGAGGAGGAGGAGGAGGAGGAGGAGGAGGGGGAGGAGGAGGGAGGAGTAGCAGGAGGAGGAGGAGGAGGGAGGAGTAGCAGGAGCAGGAGGAGAAGGAGGGGTCGCCAAAGCCCTTCGGAGAAGCCCTCCAGGCAGCGCCTCCGCCCCCGAGCCGAGCCCCGTCCGCGCTGGCCACTCGCACCCTGGGCTCGGACCTCGGGCGGCCGGTCGGGACGATCCCTGGGCACCGCCAGAGCGCGCCCCTCGGCGAGGCCGCGGCTGCTGGAGGGCACCTCCCGAGGCTGGAGCACCACCGAGGCACCCGACGAGAGCGCCCGAGAGACCTCGACCTCGAGCCCGTCGTCTCCCCCCGAGCCTGCCCTCTCCTGGCTGGAGCAGAAAGCAAACAGCACCGCCCCACCTACAGCGCAGACCGGGAAGTCTGGCGCGGGCGTTCTTGCACGGCATCCGCTGCGGCCCCGGATGGGCCGTGGCGCAGCGTGGGAGGGCCGCAGATGAGGAGATCAAAAGGTACCGGTACCGATACTCCCCAGGCCTCTCCCGGGGTGCGTTCTGACCAGGATTTCGAAGCGAATCCAGCGGTGGCGACCAGAGCCTCCCAGGAGGCCCATGAAAGAAAGGGGATAACGGGGGGAGGGTAGAGGCATGGGTACCTTCTCCCCCTCCGAGGACGCAGGTGGGGCTGTGTCGTCTGTTTCTTGGCCGACTGGCGTGGCCACCGATGACAACGCGCGCCCGAGGGCTTGGGAAGTCCCCGGCATCCCGGGGCCCCGACCCTCCGCGGGGGGCGCCAGGCCGGAGGCCTCCGCGGCCCGGAAGACGGCCTCGAAGGCCTGCAGGTCCTCTCGGTGCGGAGCGAGACTGGCGCCCCGGGGCAGTCCTCCTCCTCATCCTCCTCTCCTCCTCCTCCCCCTCCTCCTCCTCCTCCTCCTCCTCCCTTTCCTCCTCCTCCTCCTCCTCCTCCTCCGCCTCTTCCCCCTCCTCCTCCTCTTCCCGCTCCTCCTCCCCCTCCCCCTCCGCCCCCTCCCCCTCCTCCTCCTCCTCCTGCTCCTCCTCTTCCTCCTCCTCCTCCTCCTCCTCCTCCTCCTCCTCCTCCTCCTCCTGTGGACCTAAACGTTGCTTTTCGCTCTGTGCTCATTGTTGTTTTTCGTGTTGCTCAACCTGTTGTCATGCACCTCCCTGCCACAACGAAACACAAAAACACAGCCGAAGTCCAGCAAAACTGCGGTCATACTTCAGGATGAGCCCCCCTGGGATCAGCGCAGGGGTTGCTACGGAGGTAGAGGGTTATCAGTGGATGCCAGGGTGTGTTGTATTAGGCCTAGCTAGCTTAAGTGGACTACGAATTACCAATTGGCCTAAGGGACGCAGTTCACAGTACGGGCTAAGTGACCGCGCAAGAGCCACTTGGGGCACTTGTAACCCACTTGAAAGCTAGGTTAGTCCAGATACAGCCCACCTTGGCATCCACTGATTCCCCCATCTGTCCCCTTAGCAACCCCCGCGCCGATCCCAGCAGACATGCTCGCGTCGTGGCAAACGTTGGCCGTTTTCGGACTCCCCAGGGGGCCCTCGCCCCGAGACCGTCGAAGAACGACTCGGGATCCGGAGCCGGATCTTCCCTGAGATCCCGCGTAACGAAAACACTGCGGCATCGTGAAGCATCACAAACGGAGCCCTGGACCCCATCCTTCTGCACCATCTTTCGAGCGAGGTCGATCCGTCAGGGTCTCGGGGCCCGAAGCTGGTCGAGAACGCCCGGCTCGGAAGCGAATGAGACGCCAGGATTTCAGGATTCGCTGTTTGATACTACTCGTCCTCAGGGCCCCGCCCCTCCAAACCCCCGAAGTCATGATTGTCTCATACAGTGGAGGCTCGACCACAAGAAACCTTCCACAAGAAACCCAACCAAGAGACCCCAGGGCGTCCACTGATTTTTGGTGTGGGCACGTCACGCTGTCCAGAGCAAAACCATCGAACCCGAGAAGGCCAGGGCACCCTGGAGGCAAGCAGGGTGCTTCTTGGCATGGGCTTCCACCGCAACGTGGACCCCCACATTTCTTGACCCATTCCTGAGGATTGGTTCTTCTTGTGAGCGTTTTTTTCTTCGGGGTTTCGACATTGGGCGGACGAGGGGAGAGGGGGGGGGGGGGCTGGCTCTGGACCTCTGCTTAGTGCGACTGTTCGCAAGAGTGCGGCCTCTAGGGGAGACTCCACCCGCTCGAAACAGGCGCCGAAAAACAGCCAAGATCCACTCCATGGGGGGGCAGAAGGTGGGGAGGGGCCCGCGCCGATCGGCAAAACGATGAATAAAATAACGATCACCTTCCTGCAAAGTTTGTTCGACGATCCTGGGGCCCGGTGATGGCCCCCAGAGAAAAGCCTTCCGCCCTGATCTTCGCCGTGGCCCGAGGTGGTCTGGGCTCCTGGGATGGGCGCCGGGGTTGCTCTGGGGATTGGGGGGCTACCAGTGATCGGCTTGACCTAAGGAACGATAAATAAGGAACGAAGCTCTTTTTTCCAGGGAATAACGCATGAGGGACGACAAATGATAAATAACGCAAAGGAACAATAAATAACGCATGCGAACATAAGGAACGACCGAGCCCCCTTTGAAAAGTATGTGTTCCTTACTCAAGGCGCTCACTGTATCAGTGGATGTCAAGGTGGGACAAACCTGGCCTAGCCTAGCTCATACGTGGGCTACCAATGCACCAAGTGGCCTAGAAGGGCCAACACCCCCAGCTAAAAGTGGTGTGGGCTCCGCCCACTTGGCGAAATGCCACCTGGGAAGTCTGTAACCTACTTACAAGCTAGGCTAGGCTAGGCCAGATAGAACCCACCAGGGCATCCACTGATACCCCCCCATCCCCTAGTACGCCCCCTAAGATCCTTCAGCTCAGCGATCTGGACCCTGAGCGTCTCCATGGCGACTGGGGAGGCGAGGATTACTGAACTGATGGATTTCGGTCTGCCAGGTCGCCGAAATCCATCAGTTCAGCAATCCTCGCCTCCCTGGGCGAGGCGCAGGTGCTGGAGAGCATCCTGCAGCGAGAAGCCCTCCGAGAACCCAGGAGCACGTCCGAACACCTCCAACCGCGAACCTAAAACTCCCGAGTTCTCCAGCGCCCGTCCTGGCAAGGCACCACCTGTGAGCCGCTGGGTCATCGGCCCAGGACTCAACCGCAATGCAAGCACCGCCATGCAACAACAGTGTGTCATGCAAACATCGGGCCGCATCGGATCGTCAGGATATCGGAATCGAAACGGATCGGGCCGTCTGGAATCAAAATCGAATTGAATCGATCGGCTTGAAATGGAGCCTGCCCTAGTGGAGGAGCAAACAAAGATGCGATTGTGAATACCGCGGTTGGGAGAATTGTACCGTAATAGTGGTCGGGGGGCGCCACATAGCGCGAGAGAGGCGTGCCGTAATAGTGGTCGGGGGGCGCATGCGAACTGTGCCATTGGGGTGGGCCCACAAAACATGTGAGAGGGTTGCGCCGGAATGGTCTGGGGTCCGCATGCAAACGTCGCCACTGAAGCCTTCGATGGAGCTCCGTATGGGCCACGAAACGTGAGGGGTGTGCCGAAAACGGTGTGGCGGTGCCGTGCGGGCGCGGCCACTGGGGCCTCCGGTGGAGCTCCCAAAGAAGCCACGAAACGTGTGAGGGCTGTGCCGAGATTGGGTGGGCGGGGCGCATGCGAACACCGCCACAGGGGCCTTTGCTGGAGCTCGCTATGCCCTGTGGGGCCACGAGACGTGTGAGGGGTGTACCGAGATTGATGGGGGGAACGCATGCGAATGTCGCCTCTGGGGTCTTAGGTGGAGCTCCCTGTGTGAGGCCCCGCAACGTGCGAGGGGTGTGCCGAAATGGGCGGGGTGAGACGCATGCGAGCGTCACCACTGTGGTCTTACGTGGAGCTCCCTATGGGCACGGAACCTGTGAGGGGTGTGCCGAAGTGGGCGGGGGGGGGCATGCGAGCGACGCCACTGGGGCCTTAGGTGGAGCTCCCCATAGGGCCACCAAACGTGTTAGACGGTGCCGCAGTGGGCGGGGGATGGCGGGGGCACGCATGCGAACGTCGCCACAGAAGCCTTCGCTGGAGCTCCCTATGGGGGCGCGAAACTTATGAGGGGTGTGCCGGAAATCGGCGGCGGGACGCACGCGAACGTTGCCACTGGGGCCTCAGGTGGTGGGGCCACGAAACGTGTGAGGGGTGTGCCGAAATTGGCAGGGGGGGGCGCATGCGAACGTCGCCACTGGGGCCTTAGGTGGAGCTCTCTATGGGGTCACGGAATGTGTGAGGGGTGTGCCGGAAAGGGTGGCGGGGACGCATGTGGTCACAGCCACTGGAGCCTTCGGTGGAGCTCCCTGTAGGGCCACGAAACGAGTGAAGGGTGTTCCAGAATTAATGGTGAGAGCGCATGTAGTCACAGACACTGGGGCCTTTAATGAAGCTCTCGATGGGGCCACGAAACGAATTGTTTTGCCCCTCATGAGGCTTAAGGACTATGAGGCTTCTGGGGCCACTTTAGGGTTCCCCACGCGGCACGAAACAGGATGCTCGTGCCACAGCACGGACAGCACCGTCCATGCCTGGCGGCGAAACGTGTGAGGGGTGTGCCGGGTGTGCCGGAATGGATGGCGGAGACGCATGTGGTCACAGCCACTGGGGCCTTGGGTGGAGCCACCTATGGGGGCAAGAAACGTGTGAGGGGTGTGCCGACATGGGTCCAGGGGACGCATGCGAACGTCGCCGCTGAAGCCCTCGGCGGAACTCCCTATGGGGGGTTCACGAACACGTGAGAGGTGCGCCGGACTGGTTGACACGCGGAGGGCAGAGGTAGGGATGAGAGGAGCGAGGAGAAGGAGGGAGGAAGAAGGAAGGAGGGAGTGACGCGGGACACTGTCCCTTCGAGACCAAGACCCGAAAAAAACACAGGATGTTGGGAACTACGCAGCCATGCACTTCTCCGCACGGACTCCTCGGACCGGCGCTGGACGCCCCCTCTCCCTGGCGCACGGAGCGCGCCAGGGACGGGGCCGGAGGCGCCGCCGGGAGGCTCCAGCGCCGATCTGAGAGATTCTCGCGCAGCTCCGAAAGTTTTTTGCTCCTGATCGACTCGGGCCCCTATTCCTCGGGGCCCCAGCTTCGAGCCGCCGCATCACCAATCCCTCAGGGTAAGACGAAGCCAAGACGCGGATAAATCCAGGCGAAGATACATCGAGAATCTCTGAGAACCGGCGGTTTGGAAGGATGTCTTGGGCGCCGCGGTCTGCTGAGAGCGTTCTGGAGCGCTCTGAGAGCGTTTCAGAATGCTCTGGCACGGATTTACCCATTTTGGACGCCCGAAATGGATGCGGAAAAAATGGGTGGAACTCGGAACAGCAAATCTTGTTTCCAAAACCGAAAGCAGCCGCTGTTGGGCGGGCGGCTCTCTGGCTTCAAAGAACAGCCTGCGCGGCGGCGCGGACAGCGAGTCCTGCCGGAGAGCACCAAAACTATACACCTGCACCGATCCTGGCCAGGCCGATCCTAGGCTCAGAATCGGTGTATATGTACATGGTTTCCTGCCAAAGGCAGGAAGGCGTATACACCGAGCCTGGGCCTAGGGGCGATCCTGGCCAGGATCGGTGCTGGTGCAGAGTTGGTGCCCGCCGATCCTGCTCAAAATGAACAGGAGCTGCTGTTGAGCACATCACCAATTGTTTCCGCACCCATGTCGATCGTCCGGCCCTTGCCCTAGCCGCGTCCGACGGTCGGCAACTCTAAAGGGTGTGGTTTGCAAAGGGTGTGGTTTGCAACTGGCACCCTGAGGGGCACCCTGGGGAGCGGGCGAGGACCTCGACAGAGCTCTCCGCCTTGCCCCGGGGAGGCCCGACGAGGACAGTGTCGTGCCCCCCAGGCCCCGACGGTGCCGATGGCAAACCACACCCAGGCGTAACCACATCCTTTGTAGTCTTAGGTCGCGCGTGTCCCCCTACAGGCGGATTTGGGACGAAAAATTACACCAGTGCGACCCTACCTAGAAGTTGGAGCCCCTAGGAAAGCAGCATTAGTTGCTATGCTATGTTATGCTTTGCTATGCCATGCTATGCTACGCTATGATATGAAATGGTATACTATGATTTGTTATGCTATGATGTGCTATGATATGATATGATATGATGCGATGTGTTATGGTATGATATGCTATGATATGATAAGCTAAGTTATGATATGTCGTGCTGCGCTGTGCTATGCTAAGCTATGATATGCTATGATTTGCTAAGCTGTGCTATGCTATGCGATGCTGTGCTATGATATGATGTGTTGTGCTGCGCTATGCTATGTTAAGTTATGATATGATATGCTGCGCGAGGCTATGATATGATGAGCTATGATACGCTATGATGCGCTGCGCTATGCTATGCTACGCTATGCTATGCTATGCTATGATATGCTCTGCGATGCTAAAGCTCAGCGAAGCTAAGATGAAGGTCAGCTAAGCTAAGACAAACATGAGCTAAGATGAAGCTAAGCTTAGCTAAGATGAAATAAGCTAAACTAAGATGAGATAAACGACGCTAAGCTAAATGGACATCACTGGGGGAACCGCGGGGGGGATACTGGGGGAACCGCCCGGGGCGCTTTCCACTGCCCGGCCCCTTTAAGCCCAGAAAGTAAGAACCCTTTCTAGGCAGAGCCTAGGTAGGGAATACAAGATACAAAGAAATATTCAAAACTACTCAAAAAACGGTTAAATATTCGCCCCCAGACTAGTTTTTGACTGTGTTTGAAACTTTTTCCTGTAGAGGGACACGCCCGACTTAATTGCTGCCCCGCGGTGCCCCCGCTTCGAGCCGCCGGGTCAATCCAGACCCGGGTCAGTCAGGCCTTGCAGAATCCTGCAAGATCCTGCACCCAAACCTAGGCAAACGCAAAGGATCCTGCAAACTCCTGCACCCGGGCCCGGGTCAGTGCGACCCCAGCCCTGCAGGATCCTGCAAGATCTGGCGCTCTTGCTGACCCCCGTTTGCATTGACCCCCGTCTGAAGCCTCCCGAGAAGGAGGCGGAGGAGGAGGAGGACGGGGAGGAGGGGGAGGGCGAGGAGGAGGAGGAGGAGGAGGAGGACGGGGAGGAGGAGGCGGAGGAGGAGGAGGAGACGGAGGAGACGGAGGAGGAGGAGAAGGAGGAGGAGGAGGAGGAGGAGGAGGACGAAAGGCCCCGCCCCGTGGGGCCCCGGCTTTGAGCCGCCGGGGTCCTCGGCCCACGACCTCACCCACAGGTCCAGGCGCCGCCTTCGGAGGTCCGCGGCCATGGCAAAGTTGAGGGTGCGTTCGGCCGCCGCCTCCGCCGCCAGGAGGGCCTCCTCCTGCAGCCCCAGGAGCTCGGGCGGTCGTCGGTCGTCGATCGAGGATCGACGATCGGGGCTCGAGGATCGAGGTTGGACGGTCGGTCGAGGTCTGTGGATGCTTTCCACCCCTTTCGTCGCCATGGCTAGATCCCCTCGACATCGATGTTCTGATCAGAACGCAACCCCGGAGAGGTCCAGGGGAGCAGAAACCCAGTTTTCTGGCAGTCTGATTTTCAACCCAAGCGTTTTTCCTCGAGTTCGGCTTGACTGAAGTCCTGGCGTCTCAAATTTGCTCGAGCTGGGCGTTCCCGCCAAATTCAGGCCCTGGGGCCCTCACGGATCGATCCGGCTCGAAACCTGGCGCAGAAAGACTGGGTCTGGGATTCCGTTCATTATGTGTTACCACCTTGCAATACTTTCGCTGCGGCGGATCTCCAGGTGTTTCCTCGATTTCGGCCTGAGACCGGCCTGGTAACGGGCCCGGGGACCACCAGAAACGGACCCGGGGCGAAAAACTGGCTCCCCCAGGAGTGGGCCCGGACTTCCAGGGTCCCCGCACTGACAAAAACATCCCACCATCTGTGGGCAAATTGAAGGGGCCCTGGGACACACAAATAAATACACACAAGTAAAAAAGATTCCCCATATTTCCCCATATTTTCTGGGTTTTTGTTTTCCCCCCCACTTCCCATATTTTCCCATATTTTCCTGGAGATCGACGAATAATTGTGTCTGTGTGTGTTTTTTTTCCCTCCTGAGAAGTGGCAGCGCGCCACAGGGGGGCCTGGGCCGGCCCAGCCGGCATCGGACCAGTAAACATCGGGTCGGATCGGGGCGAGAGCCTCAGAGATCAGGCCGCACTATACAGGCACGAGGTCGGGGATCGGAGCGCTTCGGCCGCGCATCCGGTTGCAGGACAGCGCCAGGTGGGCATCCGGCCGCCTCGGGCCTCGTCGGAATATCGGAGTCGAGTTCGATCGAAACATCGGATCGATCGGATCGCAGTGGGCCTGCAAGACTTGGGAGGGGTGGGGCATCCTGAGGACGGCAAGGGGCTCCCGAGAGGGGATCGGCCCCTCGCGTCTCAGGAGGGCCCCGCCGAGAGGCGGGAGGGCTTCTGAGAAGCAGGTACATGGGGGGGGGGGGGGCCATCGCTCGGACGTCCATACCCGTTACATGTTTCGGTTTCGCGCGTGTTTTTGTGCCCGATGATACAATATGCTCCTCCTGGTCCCCGCCGAAAATAGTGCACCCGTCCGAGCGATGCCGAAGGGGAGCTCCCCAGAACGCTGCTCTGCTCGCCCCGCCCCCCCTGCCCTCCCGTTTAAGAATCGGGGTGGGCAGAAAGGTGGGGTTCGGGCACAGGAGGGTTGGAGGGAAAACCGCTCCGAACGGCCCCTGGAAGGAGAAGCGTTACACGGCAGCGTCCAGCTGGGCCCGTTCCCAAGCCCCACCTTGGGATAACCCTCCCTCTATAGAGGCATCCTAGATGGGGTCGCAGTAGATGTGGTTGAGGGATCGTGTGATTGAGGGATCGCGACGCATCGGCGATGCACCAGCGATGCATCGGCGATGCATCGGCGAGGCATCGGCGACGTCAATGTGAAGCGCATCGGGCTCCACATCGAGCCGCATCGCCGATGCATCGTCGATGCAGCACGATCCTCCGACCCCATCTGCTCCGACCCCATCTTGGAGGCCTAGACTCTACGAACCCCCGAACAAAGAGAGGGGCCCGGAGGGAAGTGGGCCCCGCACCCGGCAGGGCCGAGAGAGAAAGGCGGCCCACGGTGCGGCTGGCGGACCACACAGTAACCTCCAGACTTCGGTCGGTCTCACCCCCCAACCTCCGATCCCTCCCGTAGAGGGACAGGCCCGACTTCAAAGCACGACCTGGGTTGAGGGGCCTTTTTGTTCCTTGTTGCTTATGTCTTGTTGTTTTGCTTTTTTTGTTTATTGTTTTGTTTGTTTTTGTTTGGGGGGGGAGGCCTTCTTGGAGGCCTCGCGCGAGGCCTTTGTGTTCATTGTTTGTCTTTTTTTGTTTGTTCTTGTTTTGTTTGTTGTTTGTTTTTTTTTTTCTGTTTTTTGTTTTTTTGGGGGGGGGGCCTTCTTGGAGGCCTCGCGCGAGGCCGCCGCTCCTGCGCCGCACGCCGCGGCACCGCCCCGCCGCCCGCGCCCGCGGGCCGCGGCCGCCCGGCGCGCCCGCGGCGGGCGCCCCGCCAGGGCGGCCGCCGACCGCGCCGCACCGGGGCCCCGCGCCCGCGAGCAGCGCGCCCCACATGAGCGCCGACCGGCGGCTGCTGAGGTGGGGCCCTGGCCTCCCTCTCCCTCCTCCTCCTCCCCTCCTCTCCCTTCCTCCTCCTCCTCTCCCTCCTCCCTCCTCCTCCCCCTCCTCCTCCTCCTCCTCCTCCTTCCCCTCCTCCACAATTACACCATGTGAAAACTCTACTCTCTCCCCTGGTGGCGTCCAGGAAATGCCTGGCCCCCCTCCGCGTACTGGTTTTTTACGCAGGATTCCTGGGAGATGGGTTCTCGCCGCTGTTTTCCCCCACATCCTAAGTGGGGTTCTTGTTTTCTCTGGACACCCTCCGCGCAGGATCTCTCCTCACCCCTTCTCTCTCTCACTCTCCCTCTCATCATCATCATCATCATCATCATCATCATCATCATCATCATCATCATCATCATCATCATCATCATCATCATCATCATCATCATCAGCAGCAGCAGCAGCAGCAGCAGCATCATCATCATTACCACCACCACCATCATCATCATCATCAGCAGCAGCAGAACCACCACCACCACCACCACCACCACCATCATCATCATCATCATCATCATCATCATCATCATCATCATCGCACTCACCACCACTCATCATCATCATGCCTCACCCACCCACCCACCCACCCACTCACGCACTCACTCACTGACTCACTCACTCACTCATCACCGTCTCAGGCGGGAGCCCCGACCCTATGGGTCCCGCACTTCATGTTGATAATCCGAGCGGGTCATCGGCAACCTATAACTGTCGTCACTTATGGAATTCTCAAGCCTGAATGTGGAGGACGTATCAAGCGGGAGCCTCGTCTGTGAGTGAGTTGTGAGGAAGTCTCAGGCGGGAGCCCCCTCCCTATGGGTCCCGCACTTCATGTTGGTAATCCGAGCTGGTCATCGGCAACATGCAACTGTCGTCACTTTTGGGGCTATCAAGCCTGAACTTGGAGGAAGTGTCAAGCGGGAGCCTCGTCTGTGAGTGAATTGCGAAGAAATCTTAATGCGGGAGCCCCCTCCTTATGGGTCCAGCACTTCATGTTGGTAATCCGAACGGGTCATCGGCAACCTGTAACTGTCGTCATTTTTGGGTTCCCCAGGCTTGAATTTGGAGGAAGTATCAAGCGGGAGCCTCGTCTGTGAGTGAATTGTGAGGAAGTCTCAGGCGGGAGCCCCCTTTCTATGGGTCCCGCATTTCATGTTGGTAATCCGAGCGGGTCATCGGCAACCTGTAACTGTCGTCACTGTTGGGCTCCCCAGGCTTGAATTTGGAGGAAATCTATCAAGCGGGAGCCTCGTCTGTGAGTGAAGTGTGCGGAAGTCTCAGACGGGAGCCCCCTCCTATGGGTCCCGCTCGGACCGCGGCGGCGACGGCGCCGAGGAACATCGATTTGCTTGCCCCGACCAGGGGGAAGGGGAGGAGCGCGCGGAGAAGAAGCAGGGGAACGACGAGGACGGGGAAGGGGTAGGGAGGGGGTGATGATGAGTAGGAAGTGGAGAAGGAGGAGGATGAGGAGGAGAAATAGCAGGAGGGGGACTAGGTGAGGGCAGCACGGCGGGCGAGAGGAGAATGTCCGTCAGGGCGAGGAGGAAAAGGGTAAGGACAAGCTAAACAGATTATCATGTGGGGTCCTTCCGTCGGAGTGATGTCTCAAAATGCTGCTCTCGCTGAAGCGCTGGTCTCATTCTCGCGTTTCGAATCGTGCTCCCGATGCAACGCTGGCATCGTTTCCGCGCTTCCGCTCGTTCCGAATCGAGCTCCCAGTGCAGCGCTGGCGTCATTATTTCCAGCGCCATACCACGGCATGGTTCTCGGTCCTTCCGAAGAGGCCCCAAAATGTAACAAATGGCCCATTACACATTCGTTGTCGATTCGTTGATTTTTGAGGCCGCGGAAGCCCCCCCCCTCTTTGGGGCTCAAGCCCTTCTGGCCCAAGCTTCTGCTGAGCCAGATCACCTTGTGCTGTTACCATTTGTGTGCTGGCTTGAGAGCCTCCTTCTGGAGGTTAAAGCAAGGTCTCACGATTCTTTCACCACCTCAGCCATGGCGCCTGCTTCCAGTGCTGTGGCTCCTTGGAGGTGCTCTGCAGCTGCTCCTGCTGACGACGACGCCGCTTGGACCGCTTTCTCGGCTAACGGGAAGACGTGGACATGTGGCAGTTGCGGTTGCAAGCGTAACAAACGGTCGTGGTGGTTCTGCAAGCATTGCAAGAAGTACCGTGCTGCATCCGACCCCGGCACGTATGCCCCCCCCTCGTGGGGAGGCAGTTGGCACTCGAGCGGGGCGGGAGGACACAGCGGCTGGCCTGGCCTTCCGCTACGCACTGGACCTCAGTTCGACTCGAATGCAGGTCGTGTCGGAGGCGGAGGCGGTGCTGGCCACGGCTGGGGTGCGCCTCAGCCCGTGGATCACGGCAACACCTCCATTCCCGAGTTGGAGAATTTGGTGGATATGCTCACGAAGTGCGGTGACACGATGGGGGCGAGGAAGCATCAGTCCATCCTGGACCAGAAGCGCCGTGCTGCCGCAGCCCCAGCTGTTCCGCTGCAGGCCAAGGTCAACAAGGCGTTCCATGACCTTCGCCAGCTTCGTGAGCGTACCGACAAGGCCTGCAATGTCTATGAGAAGATGGAGGCTGAGTTGGCTGTGCAGCGGAGCCGAATTCAGACCCTCACGAATGAGCTCAAGCAGGCGGAAGAGGCGCACACGGCCCTGGTGGAGCAGCTTCACAAAGAAGTCGCACCTCCTTCGGCCCCAGGCCCGCCTCCTGCCGCTTGTTTGGACATTGCGGCCATCATCCAGGGCAAGGCTGAGGAGATCCCGATTTCGATCGATTCACTGCTGGCACCTCAGCATGACTACGAGATTGCGGGTGACGACCTCGAGGAGGCAAATCGCAGGGCGCAGGAGCTCAAGCAGTCGCTTCAGGATGCAGTTCGTAAGTTGTTTGGAGATGCGCTGGTCAGGGCCAAAGCCTCCCAGGCAGACCAGAAGAAGATGCTCGAGAGGCTCGCCGCCAAGAGGAGGCGCCAAGACGGAGACGAAGCAGCAGAGCCTGCCGCGGGAGACGGGGACCCCGTTCCTCCTGCCGCCGCCGCCGCCGCGGGGGGCGACAGCGGGGCTGCTGCTGGGGCTGCCTCCTCAGCCCCCCAGGCCGAGGCGCCAGGGGACAGCGCTGCGGCAGATCCTGATCGTGCAGATGCTCGAGCTCGTGCTGAACGCCTGCTGTCACAGGCTTCCCCCCCCGCAGCCGAGGGGCAGCGGGGGGGCACTGCGACAGCCTGAACATTTCCGCCCGAGCCACCCCGACGGTCTTGGGCCTGTTTTTGCGGGCCAGCCGTCTTACTTGTCTAACTTTAGTCTCTCGGCCTCTCGGCCTCACCTCCGTCGTTTCCTCCGCTCCCGTGGTGCGTGTCCCTCAGGCTGTGGCCTGAAGGCTGCTGTCCGTCACACTCGCTGGAGGGCCAAACGAATTTTGTCTGGTGATGGTCAGAGGTTCGACTCCCTGCAGGTTACCCTTTCCAAGCCTGCCGATTTTGCTCGGCCTAGCCCAGCTTACCCAGTGTTGGCTGCGCCTGGCTCTCAGTACCCGATTGAGGTGGTGCCTGGCCCCAGGATCTCCCAGGCTCCCCTCCCGTGCTCTTACCCTGCCCCTCCTGGCTTCCTGGAGCCTGAAGGGATGAGCTCGATCGCTTTGTCTGTCCGAACTCTCAACTGCAACAGTTGGGGTACCCTTAAGAAGATGTTACCTCACACGCCTTCAGCGGTCCTGATGGTGCAGGAACACAGATTGGCGGGCAGTGAAGAAGTTGCCCAGGCCTCCTCCTGGTGTGCCCGTAATGGCTGGAAATCGTTGTGGACCCCAGCTACTCTCACGGATAAAGGCACGTCAGGGGGCACTGCTTTGCTTGTGAAAAGCTGGCTAGGTCTGTTTCCCCCTCCTTCTGGACACGCTATCGTTCCTGGTCGGGCCACTCACGGGATCATTCAGGTTCCTGGTGGTCTCAGCTACCACATGTTTTCGGTTTACCTGCATGATGGGGAAGGTTTGACTGAGCGTAATCTCGAGCTCTTGAGTTGTGTTGGCACCTGTGCTGCTACGTGCTGCTCCAGTTTTGCCGTGGGAGGAGACTTCGACGTCTCTCCTTGCGAGCTGGAGAACAGCAAGTTTGTCTCTCAGCTTCAGGGCCAGACCATCATTCCTGGAGGTCACACTCATTTTGGTCAGGGGGTCCCCTCCACCCTTGACTACTTCGTTTGCAGTGGGGGGCTGGGAAAAGCCGTGGACTCCTGCTGGATCGATCTGACGACGGAGCTTAGTCCCCATCGTCCCGTGGAGCTTCAGTTCCACCGATCCCCTGCCACCCTCAAGGCCCTCAGTTTTAGGAAGCCACCGCCGCTGCCGAGAGACCGAGTCATAGGTCCGATGCTTCCCCCT
The DNA here is from genome assembly GCA_963575745.1 of Prorocentrum cordatum. Classification (NCBI taxonomy): domain Eukaryota; class Dinophyceae; order Prorocentrales; family Prorocentraceae; genus Prorocentrum; species Prorocentrum cordatum. Next base: position 470,170 of record CAUYUJ010001725.1, read on the forward strand.
CCGTGCTGGGATCATGTGATCTCGCGAGCTCAGGCTGGTCTTGATGCTGTCGCCGCAGGCGACGCCGAGGCTGCCCTCAGCCACTTGTCGCCGGCCTATGGAGCGTGGGCCGATAAGGCGGAGGAGGAGCTGGTCCACTTGTTGGGGGCGGATCTGGTGAAGGCAGGATGCAGGAGCAAGGGGCCTCAGCTCGTGTGGCGCAGCTTAGTGGGCCGAGATTCTCAGCCAAGGTATCCCGAGCACCGCGCCATCTGCTGGCTGGTGGCTCAGTTTCGCGCGTTTATGGGGCTGCTGCGGGCCGACCAAGGTAGTGGGAGCCAGGCCGCCAGCTTGCATGCTTTGCTTGCCAGCCCTCCCCCCGCGATTTCTCGGCACTCTAGCAAGTATGCCACTTCATTCAGCCGTGTTAAGGATTTTACTGCTGCTTTGCAGGGCGATCTCCGCCAGGCCCCTTCTGAGCAAATTGTGAAAGGTGATGAGCTCCTGTGCACCCTCATCACTGTCTTGGAAGGGGCCAACGGGGAGTATCGGTCCCAGGCGCAGTCTGACTGGAGAGCCTGGCTCACGGAGGGCCTCGATCAAGGGGCTCGTCGGGTGCACGCGATTGTCCGTGACCCCACCCCCTGGGTCCCTACCACGACCCTCGCCAGAGATGGGTCTGTTGTTGCCGACCCCCTCTCGCTGTTGTCCCACGAAGGCACCAAGTTTGCCAAGTTTTGGAATGTCGGAGCTGGCAATCCTGCGGGTTGCACTCTGGTGGAAGCTCTCCCCAGGGCCGATCCCGCTCAGTTGCGGGCTGTCAGCAAGAAATATAAGAGAACCTCGGCTGTCACTTATGACGGGTTTGATTGCCGTCACTTTCACCTTCTGTGTGATGACGGACTGGTCGCGCTTGGCATGCTCTTTCAGCTGATGGAGTCGGTTGGCCAACTTCCGCGCCAGATTTCTGCGGCGTTGCTTGCCCTGCTCTCGAAACCCAGCGGTGGCTACAGACCGATAGGGGTGTTCTGCTCCTGGTATAGGGTCTGGGGACGCCTCAGGCGTCCCCTTGCCTTACACTGGGAGCAGCAACACCCCCGTCGGTACTGGGCTGCGGGGGCGTTTCGTGGAGCTGCGGATGTGGTCTGGCGTCAATCGTTTCGCTCTGAGACGGGGACCTCTAGAAAGGAAGAGAGTGCCAGCGTCTTCTATGATATGCTCAAGTATTATGAGACGATTGACTTAGACGTTTTAGAGCAGCGTTGTCACCAACACAATTTCCCGACCGTGCTGACTAGGCTTACCCTTTATGCGTATAGGTGTGGCCGCTTTGTCTCCATCGCTGGCCTCCTGGATGGGCCGCACTTTGTGCGGAAAGGAGTCATCGCGGGCTGCAGCATGGCCACTACTCATATACGCATTTATGGTTTGTCTTCGTTCGATAAGCTCCCCTCTGTTCCCTCCGTTGATTTTGACATATATATTGATGATACTGGAGTGTCTTGCACGGGGTCCAGAGAACATGTTATCTCGTCCATTGTTACCGTCTCTCTCGCTCTCCATCATGCTATTACTGATGAGAATGAGATGAATTGTCAGCTTGCTCTTGACAAGATTTGTACCGTTGCGTCCTCCAAAGGCCTGGCCACCGCACTGGCTGCGGCCCTGGGACAGTTTGGAGGCAAGTTCACTGCCTCGACTGTGAACCTCGGAGTCGACTACTGTGCTGGCACCTCGGTCAGGGCCTCAGGGCGGAGCTCGAAGCTCAAGAGCCGCGTGGCGCTGCTCTGCAGGAAAGCCCGTCGTCTCAAGCGTCAGGCAGGTTACCTTGGTCGCAAAGCCCTCAGAGTTTTCGCCGCGGGCCCCCTCCCTGGAGGGGCCTATGGGGCGGACATCCTGGGGGTGAGCGACCAGGTTCTCCTAACCATGAGGCGGCAAGCTTTCAAGACTGTGAGGCCTTTTGCTGCAAGTAGGTCTCTCACGGCGGTCAGCCTCCTGTCGGATGACCCGTGCTGGCGAGCTGCTTCGGCCCCCATCCTGCGTTGGAGCAAAGAGGTCTGGCTGGCCCAAACTCGTGAGTTCCCCTGGCCCATTCCTCATAGGGAGCTCCGAGACGGCTTCAGGAGTGTGTTTGCGCTGCCTAGGGTTACTTGGCCTACTGTTAAGGGCCCCGTGTCTGCCCTTCGCCTTACCCTCCTTCGCCTCGGTTGGACCATGGTTGACTATGCCACTATCTTGGACGACCGTGGTTATCGTTTGCAGCTCGGCCTGATTCCCCCCAAATTGTTGGAAACTATGTGCAAAGAGGCCTACCTGCGTGGGCTCGAGCGGGATCTTGGGGGCAAATGGGGGCTCGATTGCAGGGCGTGTCTGGACATTCCCAGAGCTGCTTGTGTCAGTAAGAAGTTCTCACCAGCGCAGAGGGGCTGGATTCGGGCTTGCTCTTGCGATGCCATCTGGTCTGCGGACAAGGCCTTGGCTTGTGGGTATCAGGTTGACCCGCTTTGTCCCCTCTGCTCTGCTGCGCCCGACTCAGTGTTTCACAGGCTTTGGCAGTGCACGGCGACGGAAGTCCAAGAGTCGCGGACTCAGCTGGTCCCGGCCTCAGTCGTGCAAGACGCCATCGCCGTGTGGACAGCTCAGGTGGAACCTGACCCTCATGTGCGAGCTCTTTATACTAGAGGAGCTTTCGCTCATCCCGCTGATGTGTTGCCGCGTCCTGTTGAGGAGGGAACGAATGCCCTTCAGTTCGTTTGGCATTGCGACGAGCTTCCTAGCCCTGAAGGCCCCAGGGTCCCAGTGAACGGGGAAATGTGGGGGCACGTCTTCATTGATGGGTCCTGTCAGCGCCACCCGATCAAGGAATTGTCTAGAGCTGCCTATGCGATTACTATGAATGCTGAGGATGGCACGTGCCTTGGAGAGGCGAGAGGCCCTGTCTGGGCTCATCTTCCTCAGACGCCTCAGGCGGCTGAATATGCTGCCAGATGTGTCGCCGCACAGTTCTTGGTGTTGCCGACCACAATTTATTCGGACTGTGCGAACGTTGTGTCTCACAGCACATTGCCCTTGCCTGAGAGGTACTCGGGCAAGAGGTCTTATTCAGGAATGATCATGTGTGCCAACAACTTTGAGGGCCGCTTTTTGGAAGGAATTGTTAAGGTCAAAGCTCATTTAGATGTGCACCAGGAGGGCATCTCCGAGAGAGAACGTTTCCTCAGGCGTGGAAATGCTGATGCGGATGTGGGGGCCAAACATGCCCTTCAGCTTCACCCATCTGACCCGACCGAACTTGCCAATGTGGACAAGCTTGTGGAAGCGGCCAGGGGTTATTGCATCCTTGCTGATACCTTGCTTCCTCTTTGGCCTAAGCTCTCTCTCGACGTTCCCTATCTCCCTCCTCCTCCTGCTGAGCATTTAAGCTCCCGCAGTAAGGTAGGCCATCGTTGGGAAGTCTGGGCTGACGTCTGGAGGTGTGCGGTGTGCCTCCGCGGGAACAGGGGCTCGTCACGGCCTCCCCCTGGAAGGTGCCCCCAGGATTCTAAGCTGCATGCGGCAAGGCAAGATGCTCTTGGGCATAGGACTGTTGCCTTCGACTGCTCTGACAAGACAGTGCTTTTCATATGCCTAAAATGCAAATGCCACTCCACAGGTGGCAGGATTAGAGGCCTAGGCGAAGTTTGCAAGAAGCCTACCCGTGCGGGCCGTCAGGGTTGGGCCGCCTTGTGTAAGGGAATTCACCCGCAGTACTCCAAGTCCAGCAAAGGTGTCACAGTTGATGACACCTCGCTAGTGCGTTGCTTCAACTCGTATTTGGTTTCGAATCCTCAATTTTCGGAGGTAGACGTTTCTAGCTCTGCGCCCTCTGGCCCGTCTGGCAGTGCTGCCAGCGCTGGAGGGCAAGAGCGTCCCAGCTTCACAGTTCCAGCTATTGCAGCCACTGCTTGTGCTCATGCCCGCAGCGTTGCGCCCAGCTCTTCCTCGTGTGATGTGGTCGCCTCGGCCTCAGCCACCAGGGAGTGCTTGAATCGCATTGCTGCGTCTCTCCGCTGCGAAGCGGACGATCTGGGAACGGGCGGGACTGTGGAGGCGGGGTCGGGGGATTCGGATTGAATTTCTGCGTTCTCGCCTGCCTTTCTCTTTTGGCAGGTTTGAACCTTTTGTTCGTGCGTTGGCCTTCGGAGCCATTCCTTTTCTTTCGGTTTCTGTTCTCAATCTTATCCTCGGCCGTGCTTTGCTTCCTTGGCTTTCAGGCTGTTGTGGCTTAGGTTGCTGCTCGCGACCTAAGCGGCGTCCGCCTGTCCGCTTAGGACGCTCTCCGCGTTGCGGATTTTTTCCAGCTGAGGGTCAGCTGGTGCCTGTCCTCGCCTGTCTTTCGCCTCCTGTGACAGGCTTGGCTCTTGTTCGGCGAGTTTATTTCTTTTTGTGCACTGTCTCTGGCATGTCTGCCAGACAGTGGGAGCCCGAGCCGAGGGTCGATCCGTGCGGGGAGGGGGCCATAGTGGGCGCTCCGAAAGGAACTCGCGAAGCCCCCTCCCCAAAGCGGCTCTCGCCGAGGCGAGGTCTTTCAGTGCTGGCAGGTCCCGCCCTGCCAGTTGTCTGCACTATGCGGTGGGTCCGTGGAGATCAAAAAAAAAAACCCTCTTTGGGGCGTCGCCACACCATGCTATGTCAGCCTACGCGTCCTCATTTCCGCGCTTCCGCGCTTGGGTTTTTGTTCAATGCTCTCGCTGAAGCGCCAGTCTCATTTTCGGGCTACCGCTCGTTCCGAATCGTGCTCCCACTGCAACGATGGCCTCATTTCCGCGCTTCCGTTCGTTCCGAAACGTGCTCCCGCTGCAGTTATTTCCAGCAACATGCCACGGCATGGTAAAATCACGACGTCGGGGGTCTGGGAGTGTGAGGGCCCTGGGATGCTGGCGTCTCTATCTATACTTTCCCGGCGGCGAGCCCAGAGGGGAAGCGACAAAGGCTGGCCTTTTATCGGCGGGCGCCGGGGCTGTTCAGAGAACTCGCGCCTTCTGACGAGCCTTGTTAGCCTTGTCCGAAGGGGCAGGGGGTTTCTCAGAGGGCACGAGGGCTTCTGAGAAGCCCCGCCGCCTTCAGAGAAGGGCCCGCCCCCTCTTTAACTGTAGGTCGGGGAAGTCCCCCGACGGGCGGATTCTGAACAAAACATTAAAAGCTGCCCAAAAATATTCCAAACAAAAATTGAAAATGCTGAAGAAATCGTCCCTGAACTTTTTAAAACATTTCCCCCAACCATCCTGTGGTTTGGGGTCCTCGTGTTGAAGAGACAGCGCCCCGCGTTCCTTCCTCCTCCCGCTGCCCCCTCCCTCCTCCTCGCTCGCCATCAGCATCGGCATCATCATCATCAGCATCATCATATGCAGTAACAAAATAATAAGCAGCATCGCCATCATCATCACCATCAACATCAGCAGCATCATCATCGCCATCATCATCATGATCATCCTCATCATCGCCATCACCATCATCATCATCATCATCATCATCATCATCATCATCATCATCATCACCGATCTCGGCACCGCCCCAATTAGGTACACCCCATTGTGGCACCTCTCACGAGGATCGTGGCCCCATAGGAGCTCCACCGAAGGCGCCAGTAGCAAAGTTCGCCTGGTTGCCTCGGGCCATTTCGGCACACCCCCCACGAGGATCGTGGACCCATAGGAGCCACACCGAAAGCGCCAGTAGCAAAATTCGCATGGCGGCCTCGGGCCATTTGGGCACAGACCTCACGAGGACCGTGGCCCCATAGGAGCTCCACCGAAAGCGCCAGTAGCAAAGTTCGCACGGCGGCCACGGGCCACTTCGGCACACCCCTCACGTGGATCGTGGCCACATAGGAGCTACACCGAATGCGCCACTAGCAAAGTTCGCATGGAAACCTCGGGCCATTTCGGCACACCCCTCACAAAGATCGTGGCCCCATACGAGTTCCACAATAAGGCGCCAATGGCAAAGTTCGCATGGCGGCCTCGGGCCATGTCGGCACACCCCTCACAAGGACCGTGGCCCCATAGGAGCTACACCGAAGGCGCCAGTAGCAAAGTTCGCAGGGCGGCTTCGGGCCATGTCGGCACACCCTTCACGAGGATCGTGGCCCCACAAGAGCTCCACCGAAGGCGCCAGTAGCGAAGTTCGCATGGCGGCGTCGGGCCATTTCGGCAAACCCCTCACGAAGATCGTGACTCCATTGGAGCTCCACCGAAGGCGCCACTAGCAAAGTTCGCATGGAGGCCCCGGGCCATTTCGGCACACCCCTCACAAAGATCGTGGCCCCATACGAGTTCCACAATAAGGCGCCAATGGCAAAGTTCGCATGGCGGCCTCGGGCCATGTCGGCACACCCCTCACAAGGACCGTGGCCCCATAGGAGCTCCACCGAAGGCGTCAGTAGCGAAGTTCGCATTGCGGCCCCGGGCCATTTTGACAGTTTGGCCTCGCGGCGCGGGCGACCCGCTCGCGTCGCTGGGACCCTCTCGGGGCGACCAGTGCGCGTCGCGGAACTCCATGCCGCGTTCTGCCCAGCGCCTCGCTCGCCCCCGTCGTCGCTCTGCCCAACGGCCACAGCCTTGCCCGCTATCAGCCAGTTTGCTCGCTCTCTCTGCTCCGCGCAACGGACGACCCGCGCGCGTCGCTGGGGCCCGTTCGGGGCGACCAGCGCGCGTCGCGGGGACTCCGTGCGGCGCCGCGCCCGCAGCCTGGGACATGGGCGCGCGCGAGCAATAAGGGAGAAAAAACGGGAAGGAAGCGGGCGCGATCCTCGTGAGGGGTGTGCCGACATGGGCGTCGACACTGATGCACGTAAACTCACGCGCGCGCAGACTCATCCACAATCAGACTCAATCGCGCTCAGGCTCACCCGCTCTCAGTCTCCCGCACTCAGACCGACCGTCTTTGTTCGTATTTTGCACCCCGCCACGCACTTCGGCACGCCCTTCACACGGTTCGTGGCCCCATAGGGAGAGCGGGCGAAGATGATATTCACAATTGCGGTATTCACAACTGCATATGGTTGGGTCCTTCGCCAGCATAATTGAATATTCCACCTGTGGAGGGACACGCCCGACTTACACTCTGACTTTCCCCACGGGCCCACCGCCGATTGTCAAGCCGGCCATCTTCGCCCGGCCTCGGGCGCCTGGGGGCCTCGCAGATCGCCAAATGGCCGATGCATCGGCGATGAGGTTCGATCCTCCGACCCCTTTTACGCACTCGGAACCCATCTGGGATGCCTAGAGCTGGGAAAACCAAAAAAGGTACCAATACCGCTACTGCCCGGACCTCTCCTTGGGTGCGGTCTGACCAGAATTTCGAGGAGGATCCAGCCATAGCGACAAAACCTCCCAGGAGGTCCAGAAAGGCAAAAATGGGGCAAGGGTAGCGGTATCGGTTTGTGTTCCAACTTTCCTCCTCCTCCTCCTCCTCCTCCTCCTCCTCCTCCTCATCATCATCATCATCA
>CAUYUJ010001725.1:480137-495137 GCA_963575745.1 Prorocentrum cordatum
ATCCTCATCCTCCTAATCATAATCCCTATCCCCATCCCCATCGTCATCAGATCATCATATCATCAAAAATATTGTCCTGAACATCCTCATCCTCATCCTCATCATCCTCATCATCCTCATCCTCAGCCTCAGCCTCAGCATCAGCATCAGCATCAGCATCGTCATCCTCCCGATCCCCTAAGCCCCCAGGGCACCGCCTCCGAGCCGCCGGGCCGAGTGGCGCCGAGGCTCCCCGCGGGGGCGAGCCAACAGCCCCGCGAGGCGCGCCGAGGGGCGGCGGTAGCAGCGAGCCGCCGCGGCGGCGGCCGCGGCGCGGCGGCCGCCCGGCGGGGTCTGCGCGGTGGGCGGCCGCCGGTTGGGCGGGGCCGGCATGGCGGCGCCGCCGCGGGGCGCGGCACAGAGGGGGGCCCGAGGTCCTGGCGTCCCAAGAGGAAGTTTGCAATTCTTTGGCGCGGTGCTACATGTGTATGCGAGTTTGGGATATATATATATATATATATATATATATATATATATATATATACATATGTACACACACATCTATATATATATAGTTTGGCGAAGTGCGATGGTCATGTTCAGCATGCGGGTCAGAGTGGCTTTCGGGATGACCAGGTAACTTTCACTGCGGCTGCACGTCTAATGCTGCGCCCCAGGAGCGGCAGAAGGACTTACACACGGAGATGAAGCCACGATGTTCTCGAGAGTACACCTTTCGCGCGGGCTCGCAGCACGAGGCTGGTCTTGCGGACTGGGGGGCCGTAGTCATGTCCGTGGTTGGGCGCGTACGTCCTCTGTGGGATACCCATCAATCACACCAGCCCTTTGGGCGCGGGTGGACTGACGGGCTCTCGCTCTCACATCTGACAAGAGCCCTCCTCCCTTCGGGGAGGGGTGCCCTCCCCCAGCAGGCCTCGAAAGTGGCGACAGTTTCACAGATCGCAGCCCCCCAGGGATGGCGAGGTCAAAGGCAGGGGGGAAGAGAGGGACGGGAGGGGGTGGGAAGGAGACGCGCGAGCAGCGCTCTATTCAAAACGAGAACCCAACGCAGGAGGGTTGGGAAATAGCAAACAAATACTCTAAAAAATCGTCCCAGCTATAGTTTTGCTATTTTTTGAATATCCCTCCTGTAGAGGGACGTGCCCAACTTAAGCTTAGATGGTCTCAGCCATCGCGCAAAAAATGGCCCCAAGGTTCGCCCAGGGTTGGCCTGGGACGACATGCAGCACATGTCTCGAGGTACCCAGGCAGCCTCCCACGGAGACTTCAAGGAGGCCAACATCATGAAGCACCCCATCACGTTCACGATGATCGCCGTCTCGCCTGCTTGCTTCTGTATCGCTGTGAGGCCCCAAGGTGGCCACAACATGGCCCAAAAAAGCCCTAAGAGAACCCCAACGGCCCCAATTGTACTCGCCGCCAAGAGGGGCGTTCTGGCCTTGAGTGGGGGGCTGATTCGACTACCGAGGACCCTGTCCTCTGTTGTTGACCTCAACGATGGCTCCACGAGGGCCTGAAAGGTTCCGTAAAGGGCCCCCAAAGAGCACAAGAAAGCCCCGACGGCTGCGAAAATTGCCACAAAAGAATCCCAAGGTGGCTCGAAGAGGCCTTCAAAAGGCTCCAGAGGTTCCCAATTGTCTATTACTGGAGACTGATCGGACTGTTCCACGCATGCTTCCCACGATACTTCTCACGACAACTCGCCTGAGAATCACGCCTGGATGGGCTGGTGGGGATGCGCAACTCGTCAAGAAGCACCGTGGCCCCCGTCGCTCCAAGCCATTTCCCCTCCAAGGAGTGAGGTCAGGGCTCGAGGTGACGCAACGCCAGATCGTTCTCCCACACAGACCCTGCTGCCCGCAGGAATGGGTACAGAGACTCTGTCTGACCATCCTAGCCGCGATAGGAGGTCGAGGAGGAAGGGAAAGCCTGCGAAAGGTGCGGGAGGACACAGCAAGGGTAAGGAGAAGGCCCAAGCCAAGTCATCCTCTTCCCTCCCACCAGCGCGAGCGTCATACTCATGGGAGTGCAGGAGTTGCGGGTTAAGCGTCAATGTCAGACATTCGTGGTGTTGGCGTTGCAGATCTCATGTTTTTTGCGCTGCCTGGTGCATCACGGTCGGACTGATTGCAGACCTGAGCTGTCGGAGGGGCAGTCGGCATGTCCGGCTCCCCCAGCGCGGGCGCAAGTACTCTCAAGGGCTGGGGTCAAAGACCAAGCCCCCACCTCGACGGAGAGGAACTTCCCGCGCACAGGACGAAGTCCCTGACCAAACTCTCCAAAACTACCTATGCAAGAAACGCTGTACAACAGACGCGTCGCTTGAATCGAGCAACACCCCTCAATTAAAATTGAGCTCTGTGATATTGACGCACTTCCTCCCTCGCTCCTCACCCTCCCGGGCTCCCCTCACTCCCGCGCCCCCGAAGGCCCAACGCAAAACTACCCACTCTAAAAACATCTACAGCATGCCTAGCAGACTGCAGGCAAGACCAGACATTGGGTCAACATAATTACACTTCCCCTCGGGCAGATGTCCGCCCACGGAATTGCGAGTGCGCAGCTCACCCTCCCGCTGAAACACAAAACGAACATGCACGGCAGAGCGAGATCACTGCCGCGAAGACGGCGTGCGTGACCGCAGCGAGAGCATACCTCCGTGCTGGCGACTGACCCCCCGCCGCCTGCGCATCCCGGCCCGACGCGCGCCGCGATCAGGCGCACGAGAACTGCGACAGCACCAAGGCGGCCACTGCCACCGACGCGCGGAGATCTGCGATGCGGGCACGGGCGCCCTTGGACGCAACGTCCTCGCCGCTGGGCGCCGTGGTGGTGGGGCAGTCCACCGACACCGTGTCGTCGTCTCCCGAGTCGGTGTACACCACGTCGGTCATGCTCAGCGGGCACTTCCCGCACTCGGACTCCTTCTGGAGGTAGTACGGGTTGAACGAGCCGACCCCCGACTCCTGCGCGGGCGTCGTGATGCCAGTGCGGACGTGGATCGCGGCGATCGCGAGATCGTACGCCGCTGGCCCGTTGCGCGGGCTGAGCGTGGTCGCGCTGAACGGGATCGACACGAAGCGGGCGGCTTTCAGCACGTCCAGCTGGCAGAACTCCGCGTCGTTGTAGAGCCACTGGATCTTCTCGGCCGCCGAGTCCCAGGCCGCGTCGACAACCACAATGACGTCTGGATCCGCGGCGACGATGGAGCTGACCTTGACGCATGCCCAGTTGCCGGGCTCGTCCGAGAACACGTTGGTCAGGCCCGCTTCCTGCATCAGCATGTTGGGGGCCCCCGAGCCCGCCCCCACGTAGACCTCCTCCTCTTCGCCGTCCGCCACGGCGCAGCAGCGCCCGACGCAGTCGAGCCAGACGGTCTTCAGCGGGGCGCTGGCCATGCTGGACGAGACGAGGGCCGCCGCATTGTCGAAGTCCTCCTTCATCTCGTCGATAATCGGCTGCACGTCCACCCCGAAGATCTCCCCGAGGGTCTCGAGCTCCTCGTAGACGGTCTCCTCCGAGACGGTGTCTGGGCGCAGCGAGCTGTCCTCGCAAGCGTCCTCTAACAAATACGTCCCGTGACCCATCGCGTTCAGCTGCGGGCGGCAGGTGGTCCAATCCGCGCCGTACTCGGAACCGTCCCCCGTGCACGACATGTTGAAAACGCCCCGGGTCGATCCCGAGGAGGTTGTGTACAGCGCCCTGAAGGCCGAGCTATACGACGCAACGATCAAGTCGGGGTTCAGGGCGACAATGTCGGCCTCGTCAGGGTAGGACGAGCTCAGGACCGGGATGCCGGAGTACGCGGCCGCGTACTTGGGCCAGATGGAATCGTCCAGGTAGGCGGTGCCCACCATGCTGCCCTCGAGGCCCATGGCGAGCAAGAACTCAGTCGCACCCTGGTTCATCGTGATGACCCTGGTCGGAGCCGCGCTGACGGTGTTCGTCACGCCGCAGTTCGTGTAGGTGACGGGGTACGCTGCAGCGCTGATCGGGGCCGCGCCGAGCAGGGCGGTGCCGGCGAGGGCGAGCATGGCGCCGCGAGGATCGCTGCCTGGAGCAGAAGCGGCTGCGGACTGCTGCGGGGGGCCGCGGCGCAGGTCGGAAAGCCTTCGGCCAACAGCAGTTGCCTTGAACCAAAGTGGCTTGAGCCAAACTGGCTACGGATGGCATTGTAGGTCTCATTGGCAGGCGGAACCACAGCATGATAACATGAACAGCAAGCCCAAGGCCCACAGATCAATTATCCTGGCGAAGGACCCAACCATAAGCAATTGTTCGTAACGCGTTGTGGGTGCCGCTTTCGGTGGGGCTCCCTATGGGGCCACGAAACGCTGCCGTGGGTGGGGGAACCGCATGCGAACTGCGCCACTGGGGCGGGCCTTCGGTGGAGCTCCCTATGGGGCCACGAAACGCTGCCCTGGGTGGGGGAACCGCATGCGAGAGCAGCTGGGGCCTTCGGTGGAGCTCCCTATAGGGCCACGAAACGTTGCCCTGGGTGGGGGAACCGCATGCGAGAGCAGCCACTGGGGCCTTCGCTGGAGCTCCCTATGGGGCCACGAAACGCTGCCCTGGGTGGGGGAACCGCATGCGCGAGCAGCCACTGGGGCCTTCGGTGGAGCTCCCTATGGGGCCACGAAACGCTGCCCTGGGTGGGGGAACCGCATGCGAGAGCACTGGGGCCTTCGGTGGAGCTCCCTATGGGGCCACGAAACGCTGCCCTGGGTGGGGGAACCGCATGCGAACACCCCCACTGGGGCCTTCGGTGGAGCTCCCTATGGGGCCACGAAACGCTGCCCTGGGCGGGGGAACCGCATGCGAACACCCCCACTGGGGCCTTCGGTGGAGCTCCCTATGGGGCCACGAAACGCTGCCCTGGGTGGGGGAACCGCATGCGACAGCCCCACTGGGGCCTTCGGTGGAGCTCCCTATGGGGCCACGAAACGCTGCCCTGGGTGGGGGAACCGCATGCGAACAGCCACTGGGGCCTTCGGTGGAGCTCCCTATGGGGCCACGAAACGCTGCCCTGGGTGGGGGAACCGCATGCGAGAGCAGCCACTGGGGCCTTCGGTGGAGCTCCCTATGGGGCCACGAAACGCTGCCCTGGGTGGGGGAACCGCATGCGAGAGCAGCCACTGGGGCCTTCGGTGGAGCTCCCTATGGGGCCACGAAACGCTGCCCTGGGTGGGGGAACCGCATGCGAACAGCCACTGGGGCCTTCGGTGGAGCTCCCTATGGGGCCACGAAACGCTGCCCTGGGTGGGGGAACCGCATGCGAGAGCAGCCACTAGGGCCTTCGGTGGAGCTCCCCATAGGGGCCACGAAACGCTGCCCTGGGTGGGGGAACCGCATGCGAGAGCAGCCACTGGGGCCTTCGGTGGAGCTCCCTATGCGGCCACGAAACGCTGCCCTGGGTGGGGGAACCGCATGCGAGAGCAGCCACTGGGGCCTTCGGTGGAGCTCCGTCTGGGGCCACGAAACGCTGCCCTGGGTGGGGGAACCGCATGCGAGAGCAGCCACTGGGGCCTTCGGTGGAGCATCCTAAGGGAACCGCATGCGAGAGCCGCCACTGGGGCCTTCGGTGGAGCTCCCCATGGGGCCACGAAACGCTGGTCCGGGTGGGGGAACCGCATGCGAGAGCAGCCACTGGCTGCCCTGGGTGGGGGAACCGCATTCGAGAGCAGCCACTGGGGCAATCGGTGGAACTCCCTATGGGGCCACGAAACGCTGCCCTGGGTGGGGCAACCGCATGCGAGAGCAGCCACTGGGGCCTTCGGTGGAGCTCCCTATGGGGCTACGAAACGTGTGAGGGGTGTGCCGAGAGCAGAGGCAAGGAGGGGGAGGAGGGAGGAGGGAGGGCGCAGCGGAAGGAGGAGACGCGGGGCACCGTCTCTTCAAAACGAGGACCCAACACCACAGGATGGTTGGGGAAAAATGAGGAGTCGCAGGTGCCCAAGGTGTCGCCTCAGATATTGAAGCTGCAGAGCACCCTCGACATGCTGAGGAGCAATGAGTCTAAGCAGAAGGGAGCGGCTGAGAAGAGTACGGAGGAGGCGATGGCATCGATCGAGACAGTCTTAGGGTAAGTTGCGCGAGGGGCGTGGCAGTGAGAACAGCGGGTCGCAGTTGCAGCAGACAGTGCTCACAAAGCTGATCAAAGCAAAAGCAATGTTGGGCTCAGGCAGATTTATATCAACAAACAGACCGAGGCCCCAGAGGGCATGGACATTGAGCGTGCGTTGCTCGTGGCAGATGTGCATGCAGCCAGGCAGACGCCCGCCGAGCTAGAACAGACGGTGCAGAGCTTGAAGCACCCCTCGCCGCAAGTTGACAAATATCCTGATCCTCCCGGACTGCAAAGGCCTATGCCAGCCGGGAAGGGCATGGCGATGGAAGCTATCAATCAGTACGGCGCAGAAGGAGGTCGGATGGATACACAAGCCCTCTTGAACAGCAGAAAGTTCCTCGGCACGGATCTTGGCCCAGCGTAAGCCCAGCAGCTGTGGGTACCTATGCAGCAACTCGCTCAGCAACACACGGAATGGAGCACCGTGCGTGCTCACAGCTAGCCCTTTTTGCTGGGTGTCTATTGACTTCGGCTCGGGCCAAGGTGAGGAGATGGTGGCTGCCAGTACGAGAGGGGACTCGGAACTTAGTGAAAATCCCAGAGCTCAGGAGATCCAGAAAAGAGGCATTTGGACGGATCCCCCTAAGGTCATCTGGAACGGAAAAAGTGACAAAAGATTGCATGTATTATCAAGCAGGTGTTCACTAGTAGCCACGTCACCTCGAGCCACTCACACAAATGACAGTATCAGGTGGATCCTCTCTGTCCTGTTCTACAAGTGCCGGGCTGGAGGCCGGTGCGGCGCTCTGTCCTTTCTGCGCGTGCGGGCCTCTGTCATTTCTCCAGCGTGTGGCACAGAAGTTTCGAGTGCAAGCACTTCGAAACGAAGAGGCAAGAATCCGTTCCGCTAGAAGTGGGCGGAGGCAGACCTTGCTTCTGGAGAATGCGATCCTCTCTTCGACAGTCTCTGGCAGCCCGTGCCTCACAAAATATTGTGGAGCCTCCGTTGAATGGGACTGTGCTGTACGCGGGCTCTGATGGGCCCCTTCCCTCTTTCAAGGTTGGGGTTGGCGACCACCTCTCTTCCGACGGGTTTTGTTCTGGGTGCGCTCACGAGCTGGTGTCACGAGTTGACTGGGCAATGATTGCTGCAGATGGTCAAATGAATGCTCAGAAGGCGGCGTGCGGCAACCTGCCAGGTTTTCCACTGCAATCGGCCGTTTTGATGTCCGAATGCTGCGGCCTCCTGCAAGCCCTGCAGCACCTCTCGCACGACCGTGGAGACGAATATGCGGACCCTAGTTTAATTCAAATCGATTGTAAGTCGTTGGCTAATGGTGCTGAAAATCCGTCTCAGGCTACCTCGGACTCTAGCCCGTTAGCTGAAGTCTGGCGGTTCCTTCTCTCTGCTGGGTATCGACCTTCGTGCCTTCTGACGGACCACGCCACCGGGGAGAATTTGTCGGGCAGGCCCTGCGGCGCAAAAAAGGAAATGGCAAGGCAGATGAGTACGTCAAGGACGGCACAAAAATACATCCCCGAATGCTGGAACATATTCACCACTATAGGATATGATTGGACGGCTGGGGTGAGGTGGCCCTCGGCGTAGCTAATACTCTTTATGATGTCCCAAGGGCCCAGGAGCTGGTTGGGAAGCTGGACCGCTCGGTTTCGACAACCATGGAGCCTCAGACCAGCAGCAGTCGCGCCTACCGTGTGCTCTGGTCTGGAACGGGACCCGCTGGAGATGCGTTTGATGCGCGAAGTGCTTCACCGAGAAATCGGCCCTGGGAGGTGTGCACAGCACTGATCCCGTCCTTGAGAAAACTCGGGGACTCGCAGTTCACCCCTCCCCACAATCTGTGTGTGTGCAGAGTGCTAGAGAGGACCTCCCTCTGGTGTACTGCATGAAGTGCGGGGAGTCCACTTCGGGACAGGCCCGAAAGTTGGGTGGTCCGTGACCGAAGGGTCTCACACAGCAGAGGAAACATATTCTGAACGGGAAGCTTCCTTGGCCGAAGAGCAGACACGTCTCAGCACCACGGCATCTTGGCTCTGTCTTTTCCCGAAGAGGAGGGGAGGAGAATGGTGGGCCAATCTCAAGCACATGTGATTAAACAATGTTCCATTACAATTTCCCGCCAGCCCCTTCGATCATGGATTGCTGAAATTTCGAGAGAACCAACGGAACACTCGTCAAGAAATAGAAACCGGGGGGATGAGAGAACCTGAAGAGAACGGAAAGGGGGAGACTGAGAGGGAGAGCCAGAGAAGAGAGACAAATAGAGGGAAAGAGAGAAAGACAGAGACAGAGGGCACACAACGCACGCACACACAAAAACAAAACAAACAAACAAAACAAAACATGCGACCCCCACACACTAAGAATACTTACGTTTACGGATGCATATGCGTACAGAGAAAAGAGGAAGCGAGAAAGAAAGAGAGAGGGAGAGAGAGAGAGAGAGAGAGAGAGAGACAGGCCAAGCGTGAGCGACAGAGGAGGGAGAGAGAGGGCAAGGAGGGAGCGAGGGAGGGAGAGAGGGAGAGAGAGAGAGAGAGAGAGAGACCGAGCGCGACAGAGAGAGAGAGAGAGCGAGAGCGAGAGCGCGAAGCCGAGCGAGAGCGGCCCGCCGGGCGTGCGGGGCCTCGCCGTCGGGCTCGTCCGTGATGTCCGCCCACTTGGCCCCCGCGGACGCCGACGCGCCTGTGCCCGGCGGGAAGGCTGGGGCGAGCACGGGGCTGGACCTCAACGCTGCTTTTGCTGTGGTTGTCGTTTTGTTGTTCGTCTTGCTCTGCCTCTTCTCCTGCACCTCCCTGCCACAACGGAAAAAAAAAGGCGACACGGCCCAGTCCAGCAAGCCAGCGTTTACGTCCAGCCCTGGGCGAGGACAAATCACGGCGGAAGACTGTTCTCCGTTCTTCGCCGCATGACAGGCCGATCCCTGGGAAGGGGTCCAGACCTCTGCTGGTCCACTTCCTGGAAGAAAAAGCATGACGCCTGGGGTCTTGGCGGCCAGATTAAGCGCTCCTGAAGCAGATTGGAGGGCCAGTGGGCCAGATGAGGCCAGGCCCAGGAAGATGAAACAGTAGTAATGAAACAGGACCACGCTGAGATGAAGCTGGCCTTCGACCGCGGATGTACCAGCGCCGATTCTGACCTTGGCCTGTAAGTCGGGTCTGTCCTCCTGCAGGGGGATGTTTGACGGAACATTGGAAAGAACATAATAATACCGAATGGTGGGAAAAAATACTTAATACTAATTTTGACTATTCCTCCTGTAGAGGCCTCCTAGATGGGGTCCGAGTAGATGGGGTCGGAGGATGGCGCCGCATCGACGATACATCGACGATGCATCGGCGATGCATCGGCGATGCATCGGCGATGCACCAGCGATGCATCGTCGACGTCAGCGATGAATCGGCGACGTCGACGTGAAGCAAATCGGGCTCCACATCCAGCCGCATCGGCGATGCATCGGCGATGCGGCGCAATCCTCCGACCCCATCTACTCCGACCCCATCTAGGAGGCCTAGACTAACTTTACCTCCCAGAAATGCACCCCAAGGAGGGGTCCCTTTTCCCCGTGGCAGCCATGGGCGCCTTGCCGGCGGAACAAAACACGGCACAAGCATCGAGTCGGGCCTGTCCGCCTCGAGGGGGATTTTCGGGGGAAGAAATTCTCAATTATAATAATAAGATCAGTACTGATAATAATTATTGTTGCTATATATATATATATACACACATACATATATAACAAAAAACGTACTCAAAAATTGTCATAACAAATACTCAAAAAATCTTCCCCTGACGATTTGTTCTACGATTTTTGAATATATCCTGGAACCTTGCTGTCCGGGCGTCGCAGATACTTTTCGAAACGGGAGCTCTCGCCGGGCCTCGGGCCCCGGCACCCCCACAACTCAGTTTTGCTCGAACGGTGGCGCAGAGAGGTGGGGCCCGGGGCTGTGGCCGTGATTGAAGGGGCCCTGGGGCACACAAAAAAATACACACAGATAAAAGGATTCCCCATATTTCCCAATATTTTCTAGGTTTCTGTCTTCCCCCCCACTGCCCGTATTTTCCTATATTTTCGGGGGAATCGACGATTAATTGTGTCTGTGTGTTTCTTCCCCTCCTGAGTGATGTTTAACCATGTTGCAAGCGGTTCGTCACGTCGTATCTCGGGGACCGCATCCTGAACCACGCATCATTAGGGGAACAAAAAGTGGCATTAACATGAAAAAACTCTGAGGTCCGCGCACATTTCTCGGATCGGCGCTGGACCCCCTCCCTGGCGCGCGGAGCGCGCCAGGGGCGGCGCCGGAGGCGCCGCCGGGGGGCCCCAGCGCCGATCCGAGAAATCCGCGCGGACCTCCGAGTTTTTATGTTTATGTCACTTTTCGTTTCCCTAATCATGACATCGAGGAAGACAATCGTCGAACGCAAACGCGCGGCCACGGCCGCCATGCCCCGGGTGAGCTTGAGCGGCTGCGCCGTGCCGCCAAGCCTGCCACTGGCCACGGGCAGTGGGCTGCCGCCAATGCGCACTCGGCGTGCTCAGCCCCACTTGGCGCCTGGACCCCGAGGCGGCTGTCCACCGCCGCGCCGCTGCTGCAGGCTGCACTGTCGCTCCGGGCCGGCCAGCTCGACCCCGCCTCGTGGCGCAGCACCGCTGACGCAGTCCACGCTGGAGCTGGGCGCGCCGTCGGGCCAGTGGCGGCTGCGCTGCGCGGCTTGCGCGAGCTGGATTTGGGCGGCGACGTGGGACGCTGGGTCGGCGTCGCCCCACGCGTGGCGCCCAGCAGAGCGGCCGCGACGGTCCACAGAGACCATTGCCGCGAAGTGGATTGGCCAGGCTGGCAGTTGCCCGCGCTGCGGGCTGGCCACCGCGGACCTCGGGCATCGCCTCTGATTGTGCCCGGCGTGGGATGGCCCGCGCCGCGCCGCGCCGCGAACGGAGCTGCTCCCAGGGACGCCGGGGCACTGCGGCAGCTGCTGCCGGCTTGGGTCGCGCTGACCGGTGTCTTGCCGATACACCGCCGCTCCTCACTGCCCTCGCGGAGGCGGCCAGGAGGGAGGGAGGACTCGCGGCTCCCGCCCCGGGCCGCGTTGCTCCTGGAATAAAAAAAGAAAAACACCATACATGTAATTTTTAGTTCCGCGCTGACTTTTTGGATCTGCGCTGGCCCCCACCCTGGCGCGCGGAGCGCGCCAGGAGCGGTGTGGAGCGACGGGGCATGTCTCCACCACGCCGGCCCTGGGGAGACCACAAGGCAATTACCGATTCCACTACTGCCCGGACCTCTCCTGGGGTGCGTTCTGGCCAGAATTTTGGGGCGAATCCAGCGGTGGCGACCAGGGCCTCCCAGGAGACCCAAAAAGGGGGAAACGGGCGAGGGGTAGAGGTAGGGGTACCTCTTCCTCCTCTGAGACCCGCTGCCAGCGCACGCGGCCCGGGGCCTGTGCTGCGCGGGCGCCGGCCCGCCGAAGACCTCGCGGGGCCCGTGGACGGGCCGCAGACGGCGCAGCGGGCCGAGGTAACTGCCGCGCAGGCGGCGACGCGTCCTGGAGGAGGAGCATGAGGAGGAGGAGGAGGAGGAGGAGGAGGAGGGGGAGGAGGAGGAGGAGGAGGGGGAGGAGGAGGAGGACCAGTGTAAACCAAAGGGCCACCAACGATCTTGGAATACACCTTTCCTCCAAGCTACCTCTTCATCGGCCCCTACCACGGTTCATTTCCATTGAGGGATCTGCCTCGTTGGAAGACAACCGTCTGAAGACCTCATCACCACGAAGCAACGTAACTGTTGCACCCGCAAAATCCTGAATCCTTCCAAAAAAAACAATGATGGTACGTTGATCGTGAGAATCCGTGAAACGCTTGTTAATGTAATGAACGAATGTGCGCGGCGCTAAGGCGAGAGCCACAATGTGAAAAGGAACCGTCCTCAATCCGCGAAGCTCTTGCACTTGTGTAAAACGAATGTGCGCGACGCTAAGGCGAGAGCGACATTTTGAAAACGGGTGATCATCATTCCGTGAAGCTCTTGCAAATTTTTAGAACGAATGTGCGCGGCGCTAAAGCGAAAGCCACACTTTGAAAAGCACCCGCCAAACATCTGTGAAACTGCTGCCAACTTGTAAGCTTCAGAATCATAAATGGTCTCAGGCGAGACGCCCGGCCCGCCCTAAAAACTGGCCTCGGGGTGCGACGGGGCGAAGAGATTCAGAAGGAATGGAGGAGGAGAAGGAGGAGGAGGAAGGGGAGGGGGACGAGGAGGAAGAGGAGGAGGAGGAGGAGAAGGAGGAGGACCTGGCATCGGACAGCCAGAAGGGGCCCACAAACACACAAATAAATACACACGAATAACCGGATTTCCCATATTTCCACATATTTTCTGGGTTTCCGTCTTCCCCCCCACTTCCCATGTTATCCCATGTTTTCAATGGAATCGACGATGAATTGTGTCTGTGTGTTTTTCCCTCTCCCGAAGAATGTCGTGCGGGCGTGCGCCAAGATCACGGCCAGCGCCGACGTGCGGGAACGGGAGCACGCCGACCCCTGGCAGCAGCTGGTGGACGCCGTCGGCAGCGGGCGGCTCCGGGCCCGCTTGGTGCCTGCGCTTAGGTCGGGCCTGTCCCCCAGCAGGGGGAGTTTGGACGAAAAATGATATTTTGTTTTTATCTTAAAAATCCACAAATAGTCAAAAGATGCCCAAACATACTCACAAGTCCCAAGACTATTGTTTGACTATGTTTGAATATTCCTCCTGTAGAGGGACAAGCCCGACTTACGCCTGCGCACGAAAAGTAGGTGGAGGCGCCGCGTTTGGGCGTGAGCGAGCGGGACCACCTCGGCAACGCCGCGGCCGACGGCAACGCAGGCGCCGCTGCTGCCCGACGAGCCCTGCCACCAAAGACGCTGCGCGAGCGCCGCCTTTGGTCAACGCGAAGGATCCTGCAGGATCCTGCAAGATCCTGCACCCAAACCCAAGTCAATGCGGCCCTGGCCCTGCAGGATCCTGCAAGATCGGGCGCTCTGGCTGACCCCCGTTTGCATTGACCCCCGTCTCAAGGCTCCCGATGGGGCTCCAGCTGCTGGGAGCCGGGCAGCGCGTGGCTGCGGACGCGCAGCAGCCCGCTCTGGCGGCGGCGCCACCGGCCGCGCGCCGCCGTCGGGGTTGGGCATGCCCGGGGTGGCAGGAGCCAGGCAGGCACCGCTCCTCCTTGGTGAACTGCGCTTGGCTGTGGGCAGCACGGCAGACTTTGCGCATCTCGGTGCGCAGCGCCGCGCGCAGCTCCCGAAAGCTCCAGATTGACCGGCGCCCTGCCAGGCGCCCGCGGCAACTTTGGACGCCCGAAATGGGTACGGAAAGAATGGGCACAATGCCCAACAGCAACTGTTGTCCCAAACCAACAACGGCCGCTGCTGGGCAGGCGGCCTTCTGTTCCAAATTAACACAGGCCGCGGCGGCGTGGACAGCGAATCCTGTTCAAAATGAACAGGAACTGCTGTTGGGCATTGTACCCATTCTTTCCGTGCCCATGTCGGGCGCCCGCGGCAGCGCGCTGCGTCCGTCGCCCGCGCGTCGAGGAAGCACGGGAGACCGCAGGATGAGGAGCCCGACCTCTGACCCCTCGCGGATGCCCCTTGCCCGGAAGCTGGCATCTGTGCCTCTCCGTCGGCAGCACGTCTCGAGACTAGGACTCCAGGGCTAGAGTTATGTCGGGCGTGTCCCCCTACAGGGGGATTTTCGACGAAAAATACAAGATACCCCACAAGTACCCCAAAAAGGTCAAAAAGTATTCCAAAAATGGTCCCCAGGCCATCTTTGTATTATGTTTTGATTATTTTTGGTGTATTTTTGATTTTTCGTCGAAAATCCCCATGTAGGGGGACACGCCCGACGGCTCCAGGGCTGGAGGCAGCCCAGAGGAGGCCGGAAAAGGTGGGCCGAAGTGGCACGCAGCATCGCCGAGGCCTCGGCGATTCGCCGGCGATGTCGGCATGGAGAGAATCGGGATCTGGATCGCACCGTGTCGCCGAGACATCGGCGGTGCGGCGCGTTCCTCAGACCCCATCTCGAGGAGGAGAAGGAAAAGGAGGAGGAGCAGGAGGAGGAGGAGGAGCACCCATTCGGGAGGCCCGGAAGCATAAAACATCCCTGGCCACTCCTCTTGGGCACTCTCCTGGCCCAGGTCCGTCCGCCCCGTCCGTCTGCAAGCTTCTGCCGAACCACCGCGGTCCGCACTGGCGTCATCCTCGATGGTCGAGCCTCGAGCCCCGGTACGGCGGCCTGGACATGCCTGAGGGGGAACCATACTCTGGGTTTCTGAACTAAGCGTGGGGGAGGACCTCCCCGACGGGGGTCAACCTCGCCTCGTCGTCGCGCAGCGACGGGGGTCGGAGCGCCTTCGGCGCGCGGTGGCTACCCGCGACGGGGGTCGACGTGGGGCTGTCGGCGGGGGTGACGCCCCCCCGGCACTTATAAGAAACTCGGAGTAAGTTGGCGGCGCCCCCAAGGGGGTGGAGGGAGGGGGGAGGGCTTCTCAGAAGGAGGCTGCTTCTCAGAAGGCGCCTGCCGTACATTTATAGATGAGGCCCGCGCCTTCCAAGAAGCAGGGGTGCTTCTAAGAAGCCCTCCCCCCTGCCCCCACCCCCTTGTGAGCGCCGCCAAGCGGTGGAGGAGGAGGAGGAAGAGGAGGACGAGGAGGAGGGGGAGGAGGAGGAGGAGGAGGAGGAGGAGGAGGAGGAGGAGGAGGAGGAGGAGGAGGAGGAGCAGGGTGAGGAGGAGGAGGCGGCGGAGGAGGAAGAGGAGGAGCAAGAGGGGGGACCGGCTCAGGGTGGGAAACGTCGACCTGGAACCGGCGGCACGTCGACGACAGGTCGGCGACGGGCGTTCGCTGGCAAGTCCGCCCGCTCCTGGGC
>CAUYUJ010001725.1:510270-515270 GCA_963575745.1 Prorocentrum cordatum
CCCAGCAAAATCAAACGCGGCTGACAGTAGTGGTAAAGTGATTCCTGGGAGCGGGGAAAAAGGGGGGAGGAGAGGATGAATAAGAGGACCAAGAGGATGAGGAAGAACAGGAGGAGGACGACCCAGACCACCGACGAGCGAAGGAGAGGGAGGAGGAAGGGTTGGAGGAGCTGGAGGGGAACAAGGACAAGGACATGGCGGAGCGGAAAACGCGAAGAGTTCATTGCCAGGCGAGAAGATGTTTGGGGGAATTACAGCAGCATTAGATAAACAAGCGCATTCCACTTCTCGAAACCTAATTTCTCGCAAATGATCTGGATCTGGCGCGGGGGATTTACGATCCCATCCATCGAGACAACCATGTGTTCCCAGGACGTGTGCGAATAGGCACTCTGCGAGTACTGGAACACCCTCGGTGATGGCGGAGGCCTGCGGTCACCCTTTCCTCTGGCCGAGGCGACCGAGGCTCCAGGCCGGCAGCGGCGCAGGCGGCAACGGCAGCCCCCCCCCCTTCTTCCCTCCGCTGGGGAAGCCAAAGGCACCGATACCGAATACTTCCCGGGCCTCTCACGTGGGTGCGTTCTGACCAGGATCTCGAGGCGAATCCAGCGGTGGCGATGAGGGCCTCTCAGGAGGCCGAGAAAAGGGGAAACGGGAGAAGGGTGGTGGTATGGTTAAGGCGGGCGTGTCCCCCTACAGGGGGATTTTCGACGAAACATGAAAAGTACCCAAAAATATCCCAACGTGGTCCAAAAAACCTCAAAGAAGAGTCCCCAGACTATTTTTTTGACTATTTTGGAATTCTCCCCCTGTGGGCATGGGTACCTCTCCCTCCTCCTACTTGATGGCATGGGTACCTCTCCCTCCTCCGATCCGCGGGGGGCGGCCCGCTCCTGGGCGGCCTCGGCCTCGCTGCTCGCCTCGCTCTCCTCCTGGCCGCGGCGGGCCGCTGCGCGGGCGGCCAACGGCGGCCACGGCGGCCACGGCCGGTGGCCAGGGCGGTCGCGGAGACCACGGATTACCAGCCAGGAACATATCCCTATCCCTATGCTGGGCATATCCTCACCACGATGCCAATCTTGGGGATTCCCTTATTTGGCGTGTCAATTTTAGGGATTGGGATACGTTCGAGGCTGGTAAACGGAGGCCTCCTGGCCGCGGCGGGCTGGTGGGCGGAGGCCCGTGGCCGCGGAGGGGGGAGGAGAGCGGAGACGAGGGAGGTGACTACCTACCAGACCACCCCAACCCAACCCGAAGACCCGAATTTCGGGTTGGGTGGGGTATGGGCTTCAGATGTGTTTTTTAGATGTTCTCCGACCCCCCCCCACTGGAAATGGAGGGCAAATCGAGACCTTCAGGTTGGGTTGGGGTGGTTGGATGGGTGGTGAGGAGAGGGCAAGGCAAGGCAAAACTCTGGGAAGGGGGAGGGCCAGCGCGCGAGCGAGGACAGGCGGGTCGCGGCGACCGAGTCGGAGCACCGCCCCCTGCAACGGCGGCGGCGGCGCACCGCGTCCCCCTCCTCGTCGCCCTCCGGCGCCGCTCCCTCGCTGGAGGCCTCCGCCCCAGCGACCTCGGGCCTCGCGTCGGCGGCAGGGGCGGCCAGGGGGGCGGGGCTGCTCGTGCTTCCGTGGGGCGAGAAAGCAGGTCTCAGACGATGAGGTATGTGTTAGGTCGGGCATGTCCCTCTGCAGACGGGTTTTGGACGACAGATGAGCAATGCCCCCCAAAAAATGCCCCCAAAAGACAATCAAAAAAACACGCCCCCCGACAATTTGGTTTACTATGTTTAACTACTCCTCCTGTAGAGGGGCATGCCGGACTTACGATTTGTGCCATCCAGGGGGGCCCTCGATTTGCGTCTCTGGGGCCCGGTCCCCGGCCCTGGGGCTTCGAGGAGGAGCCCGGGGGAAGAGCTGGCCCTGGGGCAAGGGTAGGGACATCTCTGGGGCCGCGCGTGGAAACAGAAACACACCGGCGGATGTCGAGGAAGGATGGGGTGATGTCCTGTCATTGCAGCCATAGTTGGGGCATCCCTGGTCTCGCTGGTTTCCATTCCTCCTCCTCGTCCAATTCCTCCTCCTCCTCCTGCTCAACCTCCTCCTCCTCCTCCTCCTCCTTTTCCTCTTCCTCCTCCTCCTCTTCCTCCTCCTCCTCCTCCTCTTCCTCCTCCTCTTCCTCCTCCGCCTCCTCGTCCAATTCCTCCTCCTCCTGCTCAACCTCCTCCTCTTCCTCCTCCTCCTCCTGGGGAGGGGGGACCAGCGCCGCTCCAAGAAGTCCACGCGCGGCTCCGCGTATTTACTTGTACGCCGATGCTATGTTTCGAAGCGTGACAGGAACAGGATGAGAATATGATGTGATTGCTTCATAGTCCTCGTAAATAAGAATATGATGCGATAAGTTATCCTCTTTCTCCCCTTCTGTGTCGCCCCCTCGTATTCCGCATCGTCCACTTCATACTCCTCACCCATCTGCCTTCGTCCCTCAATAGTTATTCCCCATTGCTTCATCTCATCCCCCCTCGTGCGTACTTCATCCACCTCACCCGCCTCATCAGCAACATCATCAGCATCGGAATCATCATCATCGTCATCGTCATCATCGCATCATCAGCAGCACCACCAACGTCATCAGCCTCATCAGCACAAACACCACCACCAACATGACCATCACCATCAACACCACAATCACCATCACCACCTTCACTAGTATCATCAGCATCATCAGCAGCATCCTCATCATCAGCATCATCATCAGCAGCATCATCACGGTCGTCGTCATCATCATAATCAGCATCAGCAGTATCATCATCATCCTCATCATCATCATCACCAGCAGCATCATCAGCACGTGCATCATCATCATCAACATCATCATCATAATCAATATCATCACCAGCATCATCATCAGCAGCATCATCGTCGCAATCGACAAATCCAGCATAACCAGCAACGTCGTCAAACCCGCATCGCCAACACACCATGATCACAATCACCACCATCACCACAACCACCACCATCACCGTTATCACCACCAACAACACCGTCATCACCATTATCACCATCACCACCAACACCATCATCACCGTCACCACCACCAGCATCATCATCATCAGCAGCAGCATCATCAGCCATCATCATCATCGTCAGCAGCATCACCAGCAGCATCGTCGTCATCACCACCACCACAATCACCACCACCAACACCAGCATCATCACCATCACCACAACAACCATCATCATCATCATCATCATCATCATCATCATCATCAGCATCACCACCATCATCACCATCACTACCAGCGCCATCAGCATCATCGCCATCATCACGATCATCATCATCATCAGCATCCTCATCATCATCATCGGAAACACCATCACCACCACCAAAATGCCACCATCATCATCATCACAAACACCACCATCACCAGCATCAGCATCAGTCTCATCAGGATCAACACTAGCGTGATCATCATCGCCACCATCACAACCACCACCACCATCCTCATGGTCATCACCACCACCACCATCATCGTCATCATCAGCAGCATCGGTACCATCACAACAATCACCACCACCATAATCACCATCCACACCACCACCATCATCACAATCACCACCACCATCATAACCAGCATCGTCGTCAAACCAGAATCGCCAACATCATCAGCATCCGGTTCTTGTCGTCATTTGCACGATTGAAACCATCCAGAACCCCTAATCGTGCATTTCGTTATGTTCACCCTCCCTCCTCCATCCACCATCATTCTCCTCATCCTCCTCTTTCTACAGATCCTCATGATCCTCACCATCAGCCACTTCGCATTGTTACTGCTCCTCATCCTCAACATCCTACGCATCCACCCACCTTCTCCCCATCCTCTTCTGTCTGCTCCTCCTTCCTCCTCCCTCCTCCTTCTACTCATCCGCCTCGCTGCCCCCCTCCTCCCCCCCCCGCCCCCCTCGCTACGTCATTCTGTCTCTGATCCAACTATCCCTTCCCCAACCCCCGTCTCCGCCTGCCTCGCTCGTACCCCTCCTCCTCCTCCTCCCACTCCTCCTCTACTCCTCCTCCTCCTCCTCCTCCTCCTCCTCCTCCTCCTCCTCCCCATCACCATCACCACCCAACCCAACACCACAGTCAGCATCATCACCATCAGCATCGTCATAAACACCATCACCATATAATCAACATCACCATCAACATCACAATCACCATCACCATCGTCATCACCACCATCACCACAATGATCATCAGCATCATAACCACCCGCCATCACCATGATCACCACCAGCACAATCACTGCCACAACCACGATCACCACAATCATCGCCACTATCATCACCATCCATCACCAATATCACCATCACCAGCAACACCATTAGCTTCATCATCATCACCATCACCACCTTCACCATCATCATTATCACCACCACCATCAGCATCACCACCGACCATCACCACCATCACCACCACCTCCATCATCACCACCAACACCATCATCGCCATCACCACCACCATGATCATCATCCTCATCATCATCATCATCATCCTCATCATCATCATCATCATCATTGCCACCATCATCACCATCATCACCACCATCATCGTCAGCATCACCAACAGAATCATCGTCATCACCACCACCACCAATCACCACCACCATCACCACCATCATCACCATCACCACCACCACCACCATCATCATCATCAGCATCATCGTCATCATCACCACCAACATCACCATCACCACCACCGCCATCAGCATCAGCATCATCACGATCACCATCATGATCAGCATCCTCATCATCATCGGAAACACCATCACAACCACCATTACCCCCACACACCACCATCATCCTCAGCATCATCACAAACACCACCATCACCAGCATCAGCATCAGTCTCATCAGGATCAACACTAGCGTGATCATCATCGCCACCATACAAACCACCACCACCATCCTCATGGTCATCACCACCACCACGTCCATCATCGTCAT
>CAUYUJ010001725.1:520270-587770 GCA_963575745.1 Prorocentrum cordatum
CGCGGGGCCTCTGAGCCCCCTAAGATTAGGTCGGGCGTAGCCCCCGACAGGCGGATTTCGGACGAAAAAAAAAAAATGTGACTACTTCTGCATACTCCCCCTGTAGAGGGACAGGTCCGACTTAACCCGAAGAGGCCCCCTAAGAGGCCCCGATGCTCCCATCGTGCTTGGGCACCACATCTCAAAAATGACCTCGAGCACCCAGAAAAGCATCGAGACGGCGTCGAACGAGCATCGCCTCCCGGAGCCCGACGCGTGCAAACCCTCCGGTTTCGGCACTTTTTTTCGTGCTCGAAACTCTTTCTGGTGGTCGAGGCTAAAATAGGTTGGAACATCATTTCCCTAGGAGTGGGGTACCTCAATGGACTCATCCCCCAAGGCAGGCAAGAGGCAAGAGGAGGAGGAGGAGGAGGAGGAGGAGGAGGAGGAGGAGGAGGAGGAGGGAGGTTAGAACGCAAGGATCCCAGATTCATGTCTGTGCAACGTCAAAAAGAGAGGAGGGCGGAGGAAAACCAGGGAGGAGGAGGAGGAGGAGGAAGATGAGGAAGAGGAGGAGGAGGAAGGATCGAGGAGGGACCGAGGAGGATGCCCTGCATAAAAACGGGCACGTCGATCCTGAACCGTCGATCCTCCATCCGCCCTGCACCCCCTCCCAGGAGAGCATTGAACATCGATCGGCCTCCCTCCCGCAGAAGCAGGCCCCAGGGTTGGGTCGGGCGTGCCTCCCTACGGGGGGGATACTGGACGAAAAACCAAAAATACCCCAAATAGCCAAAACATACTTTGGGAAAATCTTCCCCATACTATCTTTTGGGCTATTTTTGGATGTTCCTCCTGTAGAGGGACAGGCCCGACTTAATCCCAGGGGGGGGGAACAGAATTGGAACCGACGAGCACGACGAGCGAGAGCCAAGAGGGGCGACTCGAATGCGAGCCCGACTGACCCGCCGCGCGACCAAGAGAAGGCCCGATCGACCAGGAGGAACCCGTTCGCTTTTTATCATTGATGCATTTCCTACAGGGACGCCAGCGAAAGGGACTTCTGAGACCACCGCGGCGTTGCATTTGCGACCTCGAAAAGTGCGAGTGAAAGCGTCATGCGACGACCTTGCGGGCGAAGCCGAGCGGACTTGAGAAATCGGCATCGCCCGTCTCAAAAGTCCCTTTCCCTGGGGTCCCTGTTGGAACCACATGAACTATTCGTGATAGCGCCCGTGACTGGCCCCGCAACCCCGCCCCCCACCTGTGAAAAGGCCCAGGGGCACACACACACACAAATAGACACAAATCCCAGGACTCCCAGCATGCAAAATTTAGTTTTCCGCCCCATTTCCCACATTTTCCTGGGAGTCGACGAAAATTGTATCTATATGATCTTTCCCCTCATGAACCTCCCTGGTCACGTCACGACTGGCACCGGCGCCGTCTGAGAAGTGCCATGCCAGGACATCCCCGGACGACGCCGGCGCGAGTCGTGACGTGCGTGGCCCCCTCCCCCTCTCCCCCCCCTAGTCAGGCCCGCTAGCGCCAGGGGATAAAAAAATGGGTCTCGAGGTGGCCAGAAAGGAAAACAGCTCGGTATGTAAACTGTCGGTGGTCCGCGCAGATTCCCCCTCCCCCCCTCCCACACACCCCTGGTTACGCCCGCTAGCGCCAGGGGATCAAAAAAATGCTCTCGAGGTGACCAGAAAGGAAAACAGCTCGGCATCTAAACTGTCAGAGGTCCCCGCAGGCTTCTGGGATCGGCGCCAGTTCCACTTCCCTGGCGCGCGAAGCGCGCCGAGGGCGCCTCCAGCAGCACCGCCAGGGCTAGCGCCGGCCAAAGAAATCCGCGCCGAGCTCCAAAAAATGTTGGAGGAGGAGGAGCAGCAGGATGAGGAGGAGGAAGATGCGGAGGAGGAGGAGGCGGAGGAAAAGGAGGAGGAGGAGGAGGAGGAGGAGGAGGGTCTGTGCCGATTGCGCGTCTAGATGGCGACATCCGACAAGTGGCTTCGCAGGCCGAAATCAAGGGAAGGGACCTGGGAGTCGAGCAATCAGATTGTCAGAAATCTGGGCTCAAAGATCGCCCCAGCGAGAATTCTGCACAACGGAGTGGTCAAGAAGTGGCAAGTGGCAAGTGGCATGACGTGGCGATACATCGCGAGCATCGTGTGCTGCTCCTTCCCCACGTCCAACCCCGCCTTGGCCCACCCCTCGACCACTTGCCACAGAAAGACAGATTGGGGTCCGCGGTTGGCCGCAGATCTCAGAGATCGACGACGATGTGCGAGGCGGGAAATCATCCACATACAACGCCTGGAAACCGACTTCCTGGTGCCCCAGCGGGCGGTGGACATGGATGTAGTTTGGCCCCCGAGGGCCCGCATCTATCCAGACCCACCGCCTGTGAAGGTCCGCGAGGATCGATCCCCCAGGCGGTGGACATGGATAGATCCCCGCCGACGGCGATGCTGCCGGAGCGCGGCCTCTACCACGACCTCAGGCTTCTCCTCCTCGAGCGCCCGGTCGGTGGCCTGGCGCACTGGGAGGCTGGGGGGGGGGCGGGCGACGAGTCGGACGGCCCGTCATGGCCCCAGCGCTGCGTGCCCATACACGGGGGACTCGCTGTCCTCCTCCGCCTCCTCCTCCTCCGCCTCCTCCTACTCCGCCTCCTCCTCCTCGCCTCCTCCTCCTCCTCCTCCTCCTCCTCCTCCTCCTCCTCCTCTTCCTCCTCCTCCTCCTCCTCCTCCTCCTCCTCCGCCTCCGCCTCCGCCTCCTCCTCCTCCTCCTCCTCCTCCTCCTGCGCCTCCTCCTCCCCTCCTCCTCCTCCTCCTCCTCCGCCTCCTCTCCTCCTCTCCTCCTCCTCCTCCTCTTCCTCCTCCTCCTCCTCCTCTCCTCCACCCTCCCCCCCCATTCCACCACCCTCCTCCTCAACCTCAGCCTCAGCCTCAGCCTCATCCTCCTCCACCTCCTCGTCTCCTCCTCCTCCTCCTCCTCCGCCTCCTTCTCCTCCTCCTCCTCCTCCTCCTCCTCCTCCTCCTCCTCCTCCTCCTCCTCCCTCCCTCTCATTCCACCACCCTCCTCTTCCCCTCCTCCTCCTCCCTCCTCCTCCTCCTCCTCCTCCTCCTCCTTCCTCGTCCTCCTCCACCCTCCACCCTCCACCTCCTCCTCCCTCCCTCCCCTCTCCTGCCTGACCCGACCTGAGCGCCCGTGCAGGGCGGGCGCCTTGACCACCATCTCGAAAGGCGTGGCCACCCCGCTGCTCTCCTCGACTACCTCCGCGCGGCGGGCGCACGACGAGGAGGAGGAGGACAACGACGACGACGACGACGACGACGACGACGACGACGACGACGAAGACGACGATCAAAGATCGAGGATCGAGGACCGAGGATGGAGCATCGAGGATCGAGCGTCGAGGTTTTTGATGGGCCGAGTGCCACCAGATCCGCCACAAACCTATAAAAAAACCGGATGATCTCTCGCGTGGCCTCCCGCAGGCCCTCCCGTGGGGTCTCCCAACGGCACTCCCCGGGTGCTCTCCCGTGTGATCACCGGTATGGCTCCCCGCGTGGTTTCCCGCAGGCGCAGGGTCTCCAGCGTGGTAATCCATATGCTCTCCCGTATGCTCTGCCGCCTGCTCTGCCGTACGCTTTCCCCTATGGCCTCCCGTGTGGTCTCCCGTATGGTCTCACAGGTGCTCTCCCAGATGCTCTCCCGTATACTCCCCCGCATGCTCTCGGGCATGGTCCCCTGCACGATACCCAGGATGGTCTCCCATCCACTCTGCCGAATGGTCTGGCAGATCCTCACCCGTATGCTCTCCCGTGTGGTTCACCGCATGGCCTCCAGCACGGCCTCCCGTATAGTCTCCAGCACCTGTTACCAGAATGCCCCCCCCCACGCGCCACTAGGCACGTAGAACTGCACTGACGGGGACGACGGGCTGAAAGGCGAAGTCCCCCAGACACACGACCCACCAGGGTCAAATACCAGGCCACCAGACCCACAACCCCAGAGTGACGGATCCTCTACCGACGTCCCCTCCGACCCTGCCTCGGACAGCTTGAAGGCTCGGACTACCATGTCCCACTCTCTCTTGGCAAACCGAAGAACATCCTCGCCGACGCCAAAGCCATCCTGAAACTCATGACGCTCCCGGGAAGTATTCTTCTTCGGCGTGGAGTCAAAACTGCCGGGCCCGATAGGGGGGAAATCAGACCACACGCCCCAAGGCGGCTCCAGGGACCCCAGCGGCCCCACCCAGAGGCCACCCTGAGAGGCCCCTCAAAGGCCCCTACGAGGCCCCGACGATGCCCCGAAGAGGCCCCAAAGAGGCCCATGCGCCCCCAAAGATGGTTCGACGAAGCCTCTTCGGAAGAGCTCGGCTGAGCCATCGCGCTCAGAGCGGCCCCAAGAACCCCAGCGGGCCCACGAGGGGTCCCTGAGAGGCCACGAAAAAAACTCCAAGATGGCGCAAGGGTCGGAGAACAAAGCTGCGGCGAATGCTAAGGAGTGGTGCTGAAGACCCGCGCCAGTTCAGACAGTGTACTGAACTGGAGCGGGCCCGAAGCTCAGACCTCCTTCCTGCTGCGCTGCTGCGCTGCTGCGGTGGCACGATGGCGGGGCTGCCGCGGTCAACTGGATAGTGATGTCCGGGTGCTCCAACAACGAGTCTACGCGCAAAACCGTGTTGTAAGGTTCCACGATCACTGTGGCGATCTGCGGGCACGCCCACACCGAGACCCTGGTCTTCTTCCCGTGGCCCACCGACAAGCGCTCCAGCAGCAGGCAGCCAAGCCCTGAAGCGGTGCCCCCGCCGACGGTGATGAAAATCATGAACCCCTGGAGCCCCGTGCAGATGCCGGCAAGCTTCCGAATGCGACCCAAAACCAGATCAACAATCTCCTTGCCGATGGTGTAGTGGCCGCGCGCATAATTCTTGGCCGCGTCCTCCTTCCCAGAGATCAAGTGCTCGGGGTGGAAGAGCTGGCGGCACGTACCTGCGCGGACCTCATCGACCACGGCGGGACCATACGCCACGTACCTGCGACCTCGTACCTGCACGTACCTGCACGTACCTGCGCGTACCTGCGGGGTGGAAGAGCTGGCGACCTCGTGCCTGCACGTACCTGCGCGTACCATACAACGAGGAACGTGCTCCCCAGCACCCGTCTCAGAGAAGAACGCATTGAAAGCGCCGCCGCCGCCCCTAATTGTCTTGTCGGACGGCATCTGCCCGTCAGGCTGGATGCCATGCTCGAGGCAGAAAAGTTGCGCGGGGTGGTCGAAGTCAAATAACTCACCGCCCAGGGCTAACTGCACAGCCCCCAGAACCAACATACGCAACGCCAATACTGCACAAGGCGGAATCCAACGAGACACATATGGCCTCATAGAGGGCACGCACGCTCGACTGGCCACGCAAGCCAGCCTGCCGTGCATGGAAGTACGGGCCGCTGCCCCACTACGCCCTCGGCATGCCCAGGCCACAGCCCGGCACATGCACGACGCGATCTATACCCACAGTGGCCACGCAGATGCACAGACTGGAATTGCATACGGGATCTCTTCAACTAAAAAGTTGAACCAACAAAATGTTGGTGGGGACCGACTGCCAGCCTACGGATGCCGAAGTTCGCCACGCCGCAGCACGGCGCCGCCGAAGCGTGCCGTCGCGGCCGCATGACACGCCCTGGCGTCCCTCCGCAAGAACGCCACAAGCGCGGTGTCTCATCATTGGTCGCTGCGCACGCTGGAAGCCACCGAAGCCGCAGCCGGCGCCAGCGCGATACACCTGCACCCTCGCTGAGGGAGATGGGCAACTGCAGGGGCAGAAAAGTTGTCAGCTAGCGTTGCCTATCTGAACGCCTGCCTGGCCGATGTGGATGCAGACCGCCTCACGAATGGTGCTGAGAATATCCGCCGATCAGGCGTGTGAGTTTAAGAAAGCTACAACCTGAGCTTCAGCTTTGCTGGGGGGGGCCAGGGGTCTCTGCCAGGGTAGGGGGTGGAGGGGGGGGGGGTCATCGGGTCCACGCTTTCCCCCCCCCCCCCCCCCGGGAATCCCAAACCGCCCCAAGACGGGCCAAAAGGCGCCCAGGAGGCCGCCAAGACGGTCCAGGAGGCGCCCGAAACGGCCCAAGAGCATTCCTGGGGTAGGGGGGAGGGGGGGGGTCATGGGGTCCACCGTTTCTCCCCCCCCCCGGGAATCCCAAATCGCCCCCAGACTGGCCCAAAGGGGCCCAGGAGGCCACCAAGACGGTCCAGGAGGCGCCCGAAAAGGCCCAAGAGCGCTCCTGGACGCCCAAGATGGCCTGAAGACGGCCCAAGAGGCCTCCAAGACGCCTGAAGGAGATCCCAAGAGGATCCCCAAGAGGGCCCCAAGAGGGTACAATAATAAAGTTGCTAATAGGTTTGGAAGCATTGTAACATTATCGCCTTCTCCGTCTTAGAAGCGCCGAAGACGGTCTAAGAGGCCCTCAAGATCGCCCCAAGACAGCCCAAGAGGCCCCCAAGAGGAGCCAAGACGGTCCAAGAGGGCCCCAATATAACCCCAGACGACCCCGAGAGGCCCCCAAGATGGCCTCAAGAGGGTGAATCCGAACGGACCCTTCGAGTCCTCCACCCCAAGATGACCCCAAGAGCCCCCAAGATGCCCCCGAGGCGCCCCCAAGGGGCCTCCAGAGGCCCCCGAGAGGTCCCCAAGAGGCCCCCAAGAGGACCCCGAGAGATCCCCAAGAGGCCCCCAAGAGGACCCCGAGAGGCCCCGAAGAGGCCCCAAAGGCCCCCAAGAAGCCCCAAGAACCAAAAGGCCCCCAAGAGGCGCTCACTCGCGTGCTGCCAGGCCAGAGGTGCACGGCCTCACTTGGTATTGCTCGGAAGCGACAGCGATGAACGAAGAACCTTCCACCAGTCGCCGTCACTAGTCGTCGGTCGTCGGCCGTCGGCAGCTGTTCGCCGTCAGTCGTCGTCGTCGTCGTCGTCGTCGTCGTCGTCGTCGTCGTCGTCGTCGTCGTCGTCGTCGTCGTCGTCGCCGTCGGTTCGTCGTCATTAATTCCTTCGTCGGTCGTCGTCGTAATTATCCCGCTCGTCGACCGTTGGTCGTCTGTTGTCGTTGTCATCGTCCATTTCAGCAACAAGAGCATCAGGAGCGCCCCGGATCGGCGGCACTGGCCAGAGGCCACTACAATGTGTATATATATATATATATGGACAGGCGGGTGGCTTGGAGGAGAGCTGCAGAAAGACTGCCGCGGAATGTGGCAGCTTCAATGGACAACACTTGGGCCAAAATGGTGAACATTTTGTATTCGGCGTTCCGACACTGGGCGGAAGGGGGGGAGGGCCAGGGGGTCAGGCTCTGGACCTCTGCTTAGTGCGACTGTTTGCAACAGTGCGTCCCATGGGGGAGGGGCCCCACCTGCTCGAAACAGGCGCTCCGACCCCACCTGGGAGGCCCGCAAAGAAGGGCCGAGGCTTCTGGAGCGTCAACGGGGGCGTTGCGCGGTGTGCACGGTTTCCCCCGGAACCGCAGGCTACCGAGGACGAGGAGGAGGAGGAGGAGGAGGAGGATGGGGGAGGAGGAGGAGGAGGAGGAGGAGGAGGAGGAGGAGGAGGAGGAGGTGGGGGAGGGGGAGGAGGGCAAGCTAGGTGCGCTCGCGTCATATCTGACATTCTACCCCTCCCTCCCATCCCTTACCATGGCGTAGATCCCCTCTCTACTCGCACAGTCGGATGTCGAGCAGGGCAATGATCCCGAAAGGGTACGCGATGTATTGTAGAGCACGGCATGGCATGGCGTAGAAGAGCACCGCAAAGCGTAGTATCAACGTAGCATTGCATTGCATGCCGTGGCATGGCACGGGAAATGACGCCAGCGCTGCAGCGGGAGCACGAGTCGGAACGAGCGAAGCGCGGAAATGAGGCCAGCGCTTCAGCGGGAGCACGATTCGGAACTAGCGGAAGCACGGAAATGAGGCCAGCGCTGCAGCGGGAGCACGATTCGGAACGAGCGGGGCCCGAAAATGAGGCCGGCGCCTCAGCGAGAGCAGCATTTTGGAAAAAAATGCAGGCGAAAACCCAACTCCGGGGAATCCTGTGTTAAAAAACATACGCGGGGGGGGGGGGGGGGGCTAATACTTTCAGACCGTCATCAGGGGAAGAGGGAGAGTAGTATTCATATTGAGTAATTGTGGAGGGGGAGGAGAAGGAGGAGGAGGAGGGAGGAGGAGGAGGAGGAGGAGGAGGAGAAGGACGGGTCTCCAGCGCGGTGGCCCCTGACAGCCATTGGTCTGACTTGTGTTCAGCCCGCGGCCTCAGAGGGCCCGACCCACTGCACAGGGTCAGTCTCTCGTCCCTGCTCAATATTCCTCCTCCTCCTCCTCCCTCCTCCGCCTCCTCCTCTCCTCCTCCTCCTCCTCTCTCTCTCCTCCTCCTCCTCCTCCTCCTCCTCATGTCTCATGATTCCACGGCGGGCCGCAGGCCCAGGGTCCAACAGCGGGCCCCAGGCTCAGTAATACTTTGGAATATACCTCCTGAAGAGGGACAGGCCCGACATAACGGTAGCGGAGGAGGAACGTCAGGAGGCCCCCCGGCGTAGGGAATCTCCGCCACGAGAGGTGCGCACGCGGCCTCAGGCACCCGAGTCCGGTGCACCGAAAAGGCTCTGGACTCGAGGGAAAGCGTTTGGACACCGGCCGCAGGAGGGTCAGAGGGCGGTCGAGCAGCGGCGGCGCGCGCCGACGGCAAGGGGAAGCACCCGGATTGAGAATTATCTGGCAATTATGACATAATACGAAAAGAAGAAAAAGAAGAAGTAGAAGAAGAAGAAGATAGAAATACATAATTGAATCAAACAAGAAATTTTCGTTTGCTATATATATATATATATACACAATACAAAGAACAAAAATATATCATTCATTTTTTAAAACGAAAAGAAAACTCTGGGTCGGTGGCCTCGTCGCTCCGAGGCGCACGCCTCCCCCCCCCAGGAGGCGGCGGCGGGCGGCGGGGGAGGAGCCTCCGGCGTCGCCTCGGGGGATTTCTCGCGCTTGGGGCCGGCGCCCTGGCGCTCGGCCTCGGGGCGGCGCTGCGTTGGCGGCGGCGCTGGGGCGGCGGAAGATGCGGCGATGACGACGGCAGCGAGGGCGACGACGACGACGACGTTGACGACGCCCGAGACGACCACGACGACCACGAGCACGACGCCCGCGGCGACAGTCACAACGACCACCACGGCGATCGCGAGGACGGCAAGAGGCTCGCGGCGAAGCAGCGTCGAGCATCCAGGAGAAGGACGAGGAGGACTCGCAGAGAGGAGGGGGGGCCTGAGGGAGGAGGGGGGGAGAGAGAGGAGGGGGAGGAGGTGGACGAGGAGGAGAAATGGGCAGGAGGGGCAGGAGGGACGAGGAGGAGCAGCAGCAGCAGCGGGAGCAGCGGGAGACAGATGAAGAGGCGGTGGGGGGATCTGCATTTCCCGTGGGACAGAGTTTGCATCACATAGCTTGCACCACAGAGCGTGCACCGTCGGCGGTGGACAAAGCTCCCTTTAAAAAACCTCCCCTTGGTGAAAACGGCCTGGGACCGAAACCGACGGACCTGGACCCGCAAAAATGACGGCCGCGGCGCCCTCTCGCGAGCCGAAAACGGCAAATTCGCTAATCGACGTGTCAGGGTAGGAGGTCTGTCCACCCCAGAATATTATACCACATAGTTTGAACCACATCCCGTCAAGCAAAACATGCACGCACACTCGTTTGTCCAGAGAGATTATGCTGCACTCGCCCAGTGCAGCAACAACAAAAAAACACGCGCGCAGATGTTGACATCGGACCCACCCACAAGTCCCCGGAGCGACCCAACATAACATACGGCATACAGTCGGACTTGATTGGAGAGGACACGCGAGAGGACAAAAGACCCTTTCCGAGGGGCACACTGCCATAGGAATGTAGGAGGCATGGGTCGCGAGACGCAGGACACAAGGGTACCCTTGACTTGGCAGGCTCGACCTACTAATCAGGGCCGACGGTAACCTACATCCCAGATTTTGCCCGCGAGCACTCGCTGAAATCATGGAAAAACCTTCGGGCTTCAGCCAGATCGTCCAACCCCGTCTTTGGCGGCGCGCACGAGCGGGTGGGGGCAGGGGGAGGGTTTCTTAGAAGGAGGCTGCTCCTCAGAAGGCGCGGGCCATACATCCGTAGATGAGGCCCGCGCCTTCTAAGAAGCAGGGGGTGCTTCTGAGAAGCCCTGTTTCTAAGAAGGCCCGCGCCTTCTAAGAAGCAGGGGTACCCTTGACCTGGACACATCACTTGCACCACATCCGGCCACGCAAAACCAGCTGGCCCATCTGCGCGCGGACGCGCGCGCGCGCCGGCGCGGCCGCAGGGCCGCGCCACCACGGAGGGACAGCCCGTACACAGGCCAGCAGCGGGCACAGGGGGGGGCGGGGGGGGCGCAGATGACAGGAGGAGGGGGGAGGAGGAGGGAGGAGGGGGAGGAGGGGGAGGAGGCGGAGGAGGTGGAGGAGGAGGAGGAGGCGGAGGAGGCGGAGGATGGGGAGGAGGAGGAGGAAGAAGTGGAGGAGGAGGAGGAGGAGATGCGCTTGACGAGAGCAGGCTCTCGCACAGCTCCGCCTCGGCCGCAAGCCCGGCACAGACCGAGATCGGCTTCGCAGCGGGGGAGGGGAACACCTCGGTTCACTCCGGCATGCCGCCACCCCCCTCCCGCCGACGAAATGAATCGCTTCAGATATCGTAAGAAAGGGCAAGCGCGCATTGCCCTGCTGCCTCCTGCTTTCCTGACCGACAGATCTGAACAGCAGGCGCTTCTCTTTCATTGCTACAACCAGACCAAGCACGTCAAACTCAAAGCCAAAGTGAGGTGACACGTATTCCACCAAATTGCTAGCCCTACGCATCAGCCTTGTCATCCTCTGCCGCCCACCCCTCCTCCTTATCATCAAACAGCGTCACCATCCTGCTCATCCAACTCCTCCTTCGCCATACAGTCCGCAGCATTCTTGGCCGCCATACTCCTGATACATACCCTCGTTATCATTACCCGTCTCATCAGCACACGGTTACATCACATGCAAATCGTCCCCACATGTTCAACATTCGTATCCATCACCGCGCCACCTTAATGATATTAATCAGCAGAATCAGCATCATCATAATGATAACCAGCACGATCAACAATAACATTAACATCAACGTCAACATCAACATCAGCGTCAGCATAAGAAGCATCATCATCAGCAGCATCAGCATCGTCATCAGCATCATCATCAGTATCATCATCATACTCATTATCAATATCGCCACACTATCATCTGCCTCCCCGTCCTAATGACCACACCCCTTCATACTACGCGCGCCTACTGCACATCGTGGTTGTCATATCGACACACTGCCTCGCAGTCACCGCGAGGACCGATACAATGAAAACCCAAATCTTCATTATTCGTAGTACCATCATCCTAAACATCGTCGTCCTTCAAGTAATCCTTGTCATCCCACCATCAAGATAAACATTACCGATATTAACCTCATCAGAAAATCCGCTGGCCCCCGTGTGGCGCCATCAAGCTGCGAGGAGTTGGTTTCAATGCCGTGCACCACTTTCAGTTTCAAGTCTCCAATGTTACAGTCCTGCCTTCCGCCTCCTACTTCAAATTGTTGAAATCCGCGGGAGGGGGGGGGAGCCGAAAACCATCCGGCGCCTGGGGGGCAGAACAGGGCAGCAGGCGCCGGGCGCCCTGGGAGGGCAGCGGCGGAAGGCTGCGGGCGACGAAAATCGAAGAGGTCGGGGCGCAGCCCAGGCGGACAGGCCCGCGCGGGCAGCCGGGCGAAAGTGGGAAACCGCCGATCCTCACCGTGAGGCCGTCATCCCATAGCACCAGCAGTGAGAGAAAGTCGCGGGCGCACCACCCACTACAAAACTCTCGCGCGAAATCCGTGGGGAGACACAGAATCCCAAATCGAGCTGATTTCGCAGAGCTCGCTCCCTGCATGCCAGCCGCCTGGCAGCCCAACATCCCATGAACGCTCGGAAGGGGCCCACCATGTGGGAACACACGCGAGGCCCATCCAGGAGTTGATGAAGCCAGGGGAAGCAAACGCACGAAAACAATGGGCACCTGTCAAAGAAATCCCCACCACTGATATGAGCATAATGTCACCCTGTGAATAACAAATCCGTGGTGGGCGCGCGCTGTTTTTTGAAGTGTTTATATTAGTTATTTCTTACTATATATATATATGTATATATATATATATACAGACAGACAGACAGACAGACAGACAGACAGACAGACAGACAGACAGACAGACAGACAGACAGACAGACAGACAGACAGACAGACAGACACACACACATACATACATACATACATACATACATACATACATACATACATACATACATACATACATACATACACATATGTGAAACATACCTTATACATATTAAACATAACATACATACAAATATATGGGGAAAATAACAACAAACATATTTTTTATCTATAAAAATTCCGTGTTCGAGCAAATCGCGGGGTGGCGCCCGCCAGATTGAAAATCAACGGCAGCGGCACAGGTGATCAACGCCGACGCCCAGCCGCCAGCGAGAAGGCGACAGACAGCACAGACTCGGGGGGGGGCGGGAGGCAGCGGCGAGCCAGGGCGCCCCTCTTTTCTGTCGAACCGATGCGCCAGGGTGGCGACAACTGCCCCGCGGGCCTGCGGGCAAGGCGGGCTGGACGAAAGGGGGGCGTGGCAAAGTGGGGATTTGCCAAGCAGCTCACGTCGCTGATTTTCCGGGCGCCTCCTGGCGCCGAAAGCGGCCATGCGTCGAGGACTGGCCCCTCGGCGGGGCGACCGAAACCAGCTGCGCGCAGCAGGTTTCGCAACCGCCCTTTTCTTCCCTGGGGCTTTCCGTCGTTCGCCACGGCGGAAACGTGCTCTGAAGGAAGTGGACCCTGGAACCTGGAGGTCGCCCTCGGTCGCTACTTGCCCTCTGGCGCGCGCGATTACATATATACATATATATACATATATATACATACATACATACATACATACATCCATCCATCCATCCATCCATCCATCCATCCATCCATCCATACATACATACGTACATACCTACATACATACATACGTACAGACAGACAGACAGACAGACAGACAGACAGACAGACAGACACACACACACACACATACATACATACATACATACATACATACATACATGCATGCATGCATGCATGCGTGCATGCATGCATCCATACATACATACATACATATATACATACATACATACATACATACATACACACAGACAGACAGACAGGCAGACAGACCTATACAGATATATATATATATATATATATATATACATATATATGTACATACGTACATACATACATACATGCATGCATGCATGCATACATGCATACATACATACATACGTACATACATATATATGTATATATACATATATATATATATATATGTGTGTCTATATTCATTTATATGTATATATATATATATA
Source organism: Prorocentrum cordatum (assembly GCA_963575745.1). NCBI lineage: Eukaryota > Dinophyceae > Prorocentrales > Prorocentraceae > Prorocentrum > Prorocentrum cordatum. Next base: position 533,810 of record CAUYUJ010001725.1, read on the forward strand.
TAAGAATGAGCGTGTTCTACCGCTGCTGGCGGAAAACCGGGGGGGGCACTACCGGTTCGAACCCCTCCCCCCCCCCCACCGGAAAACAGGGGGCGGTCACTACCGGTTCGAACCCCTTCCCCCCCCCCCAAGCTCATCCTGAAAAAGGGGTGGGGTCACTACCGGTTCGAACCCCCCCCCCCCCCCCCCCCTCGAAAACCGGGGGGGGTCACTACCGGTTCGAACCCCCCCCCCCCCTCGAAAACCGAGTGGGGGTGCGGACAGTGGTGGGGACGGTGTTGGTGGGGACAGTGGTGAGGGGATAGCGGGACAGTGGTGGGGACAGTGGGACAGTGGGACAGTGGTGGGGACGGTAGTGGTGGGGACAGTGGTGGGGACAATGGTGGGAACAGGGGGGGACAGTGGACAGTGGTGGTGACGGTGGTGGTGGGGACAGTGGTGTGGGGACAATGGGAATGAGGTGGAAACAGTGGGACAGTGGAGGGTACAATGGTGGTGGGGACAGTGGTGAAGGCGGTGGCGAGGACGGCGGTGGGACAATGGGACAGAGGTACAGTGGGGACAGTGGTGGGGACAGTGGGGACAGTGGTGGGAACAGTGGGACAGCTCAGTGGGACAGCGGAGGAGTCAGTGGGACAGTGGGGACAGTGGGGATAGTCGGGCAGTGGTTGGGGCCGTGGAGACAGTGGGGAGAGTGGAACCGTGGTGGGAACAGTTCTGGGGACAGCGGGGACAGTGCGACAGTGGTGGGGCCACTGGTGGGGACAGTAGGGGCGGTGGTGGAACCAGTGGGGACAGCGGTGGTGAGGACAGTGGTGCTGGGAACACCAGTGGGGGATGTGATGCGGACGGTGGTGGGGACCGGGAGTCGTTTGCTGGCGGTGAGTAGGGGGGGGGGGTTCGAACCGGTAGTGACCCCCTCCGGTTTTCCGGATCCGAAGGGTAAGGGGGGGGGGGGGAGGGGTTCGAACCGGTAGTGACCCCCCCTGGTTTTCCGGATCCGGAGGGGGGGGGGAGGGGAGGGGTTCGAACCGGGTGTAGTGACCCCCCCCGGTTTTCGAGCGGGAGGGGGGGGGGTGGGGGGGGAGGGGTTAGGGGGGGGGGGGGGGGTTTGCCAGGGGAGAGGGGGGGGCGGGGGGGGGAGGGGTTCCAGCAGGGGGGGGGGGGGATTTTCGGAAGGGGGGGGGGGGGCGACCCCCGGGTTCCGGAGGAAAAAGTTGGCAATTTTCCACAGTAAAGCGGCGGTGGATCACGCTCTCTCATATATAACGTGGGGCCTATTCATTGGCCGGGGGGGCACCCCTTTGTTAAGCACAAGCTGACATGACTGGCCGATCCTGCCAGACACCTGCCCTGCAACCGAACATGCGGGCGTGGAAAAACAAAAGAAATAAAAACAAAACAAAAACAAGTTCCACGCGAGATGCAGAATCACAGTCGTGCGACGCACGCTCGGGGACACGAGAGACCGAAATGTACACGTGCACAGATGAGATGGCCACACCGCTGAATGCCAACACCTCGCGACACACTGCGCCCCACAGGGTCCAGGTCACGGGGATGGAGGGCGGGCAGCCTCCGCGAGGAGACCTTCGCGGGCGCCTAAACTTTGGTCGGGCATGTTCCCCTACAGGCGGATCTGGGGCGAAAAATTACAAATAGTCAAAAAATATGTTCAAAAGAATCGAAAAATCGTCGCCATACTTTTGTACTATTTTTGAACATTCCTCCTGTAGCGGGACAGGTCCGATTTAAGCCTGGACAAGCGGGTCGGTCCAGGCGGCTGGGCGGGCAGGACACACAATTGTGTACTTCGGGACCTGGCCGTTCAACTCAGCGAGGGCGTTGACAGGACGAGCACGTGTCAAGGGAGGCAACTGGAAGAAGAAGGGTTGCGCGTTCAGAAAGAGTGTGCACGGCAGCGGGGCGCATGCAGCGACGCCAAGGGCCCGCCTGGGGCCAGACTGAGGCGGTAGAAGGCGGGTGCAGCGCGACCAGTGCCAGCGCCCCAGGAGAACACAGCAGGGAGGCAGAACAGGCGACGCCCGGGGACACGGGCGAACCCGAGACTGGCAGAAGAGAAGAGGGGTGCGACAGCAACGATCCGACGAAAGAGCGGAGGCAGGACACACACACACACACACACACACACATTCACATACACACACACACACACACACACACACCATATATATATATATATATATATATATATATATATATATATATATAATAAAAAAAAAAAAAAAAAAAAAAAAAAAAAAAAAAAAAAAAAAAAAAAAAAAAAAAAAAAAAAAACGCGCACCGCGCGCGCGCGTCCCTGACCAGCCCGCGCCGCGCGTGAGCCTGCATCGGAGTACCCTGCTTCTCACCATCCGCCTGGGCGGAGGGCAACACGGGAGGAGGACTGACTCTAGGAGGCGGCAGGCAGGAGCAGGGGAAGGCGACAGGAGGACAGGAGCAGGAGGAGAACGCAGGAGGACGAGGCACGAGGAGGGGGGGGGCAATGAGAAGCAAATAGGTGGAGGCTGAAGAGGGAGAGGGCGGGGGGAGGAGAGGCAGAATGGGGGAATCGGAGGGGGTGGAGAGGGAAGAGGAGGAGCAGCGGTCACACACAAGCGCTACGGTCCCACAGAGCTGTGCAAGCACATGAGGCCTGCCCGAGAAAGCCCCAGGAGGCCCTAGGAGGGCACAGGCAGCGCCAATCCCCAGGAGACCGCAGCGAATCTCAGGACAGCACGTGGGGGCCCCAGGGGCGCCCTGTTGCTCGTACAGTCGCCATGCTCACACAAGCCCAGGTTCGCAAAGTGCTGGCGCCCAAATGGGGGTTGTATAGGGCTTGTGCACATGAGGCGCCCCGTGAGCCGAGAAACGCGAAACAAATGTGTCCCAAAACAGGTAGGTTCGGATGCGCAGCGTGCCCGTGACCACGCGGGCCAGAACAAATACAGGAACTGCGCCGAGACAACCAAAAAAACGTGCGATGATGCTGGGGACGATCGGGGGCTCAAGTGACTGACTTTGTTGCTCGTGGCTCGGCTGTCGCGAACTGCGTCCGACTGGAACTCAGGACCGAGTTCTCTGCGCAAGCAGCCGGGAGGCGTGCCTCCTAAAGCCGGTCGTCACAGGCCGGGATGAATGTTATAGCAATACCGCAACACACGGCTGAAGGAGCAGGACGTTTTTAGGACAACAAACAACGGAAGTCCTAGAGTTGCTGCCCGCACAGAGACGATGTTGGGTTTCCGCGCTGCGCAAATGGAAACACTGCACTTGATATGATATTGCCGAGCTCCGTCCCACGAAGAATTGACTGTGGGACTGGTCCGCTGCACGGAATACCTTGCAAGGTCTAGTAGCCTCAGGGAGGACGAACCACTACAACAGACTGGCTCCCCACACTGGGGTTGGGGAGATACTGACGATCCAACAACGTCATGTACACCATTCAACTTATGTTGCTCCCATCGTATTTAAGGACCACATCCCAATAATAATGTTGATCGCCCGGAAAAGTGTCGAGAGGGTGTCGAAACAGGGTCGAAACAGTGTCGGGCGAGTGCCCCCCAGGGCCCGACACGGGGAAGCCCTCGAGTTTCGGTACAGTGTTGGTGCTCGAAATTATTTCTGGTGATCACGGCTAAAGTAGGCTGGAACATCAGAACATTCGAAACGATCAGTGGAGGACCCACGGATCCAGGCTACACCCCCCACGAAAAGCGACGATCCATCAGCAATAAGGCCGTCCACGGCGACGGAGCTGCCGAAGGCCAGCCGACCCGACCGCGAAACCGATACCGGCAAGCCTTGCGCAGCCTGGAAAAGCGCGACGACGCAGCAACGGCACAACAACCGGCCATACCAAAGGAGGAAGGGAGACAGAGAGGAAGAGGAGAAGGAGGCGGAGGAAGAGGAGGAGAAGGCGGAGGCGGAGGAGGAGAGGAGGAGGAGGAGGAGGAGGAGGAGGAGGAGGAGGAGGAGGAGGAGAGGAGCTTCGCTCTCACCCATTCAGTTCAATGTCTCAGAGGAGGAGCTCTTTCCGAGCTCTTTCAGGCCGCCACGTCGCGGCACGACCGCGCGGGCGCGCGCTCGGCGACGCCAGCGGCGGCCCACGGGCAGGGCCGCAGGCCCGTGGCGCTCGGCGGGCCCACGGGCGCCCCAGCAGCCGGATCCACACGACGCCGGCGGGGAGGCAGTCCAACAGACGGGGCAGCCGCCGCAGCTGCCGACCTGCCGTGCATGGTCAGCTGCGCCGGCCCGTCCTGCAGCCCAGCGGGCGGGGAGGGCGAGGGAGACGGTGGCGCCCTGCGGCCGGCAGCTCTGGACGGCGGTCGGCTCCTCGACCTGGACCGTCGGGGGTGGCGGGAACCAGGGCGTATGCTGATCGGCCGCCATCCCCGCTGGACGGCCGCGCAGCCAAACCTCCTCGCACAGTTCTCTGGCCCTCCTCTGCCTCATGCGCCAGGCCCCTTCTGGCGTCATGTCCTCGAAGAGGGCGCGGAAAGGCTCCGTCGCGAGGAATTCGGATACCTCCTCCATGCAATGGGTCATGCAAGAGGAGGAGGAGGAGGAGGAGGAGGAGGAGGAGGAGGAGGAGGAGGAGGAGAAGAGGTAGGAGGAGGAGGAGGAGGAGGAGGAGGAGGAGGAGGAGGAGGAGGAAAGGAGGGAGGAGGGAGGGGGGAGGAGAAGGAGGAGGAGAGGAGGACGGAGGAGGAGGAGGAGGAGGAGGAGGAGGAGGAGGAGGAGTGCGAGGGGGGAAGCGAGAAGGAGGAGGCCTGCTCAGAAGGTTCGGAAGTCTACCAGCCTTCCGAGACGCTTTCTGGTCCTTCCCCGAGGGCACAAGCAAAAAAAAATCTGGGGAGGCGCGAGGGCTTCTGAGAAGTCCCGCCGCCTTCTGAGAAGGCCTTCTCCTTCTCGCTTCCCCCCCACCCACCCTCGTTCGCCGCCGAGTTTTATGGCAGGGAAAACAACCAGGAACATGAGATCGAGAGATCCGCTGCCCCTTCTCCACAAGCGGCGAACCTAGTCGTGTTCGCGCCCTCGCGGTCTGGATTCGGATATACGTTCCGCACGGGGCATCGTCGAATTAGCCTGACGAAGGACCCAACCATATGCAGCTGCGAGTACCCGCAAGGGAGATGAGACGAAGGAGGAGGGGGCGCACAAACTCCGAGTAGCGCACGCGGTATAGCCTTCTGCCACGAAACGTGTGAAGGTGTGTGCCGACATGAGTCGGGCGGACGCATGCGAACGTCGCCATTCGGGTCTTCCGTGGAGTTCCTTATGGGGCCACGAAGCGTGTGAGGGGTGTGCCGAAATAGGGGCGGCGGTGCCTTGCGAACTTTCCCACTGGGGCCTTCCGTAGAGCTCCTTCTGGGGCCACGAAACGCGTGAGGGGTGTGCCGAAATAGGGGCGGCGGTGCCATGCGAACTTTTCCACTGGGGCCGTAGGTGGAGCCCCCTGTGGGACCACGAAACGCGTGAGGGGTGCCGAAATAGGGGCGGCGGTGCCATGCGGACTTTCCCACTGGGGCCGTAGGTGGAGCTCCCTGCGTAGTGTGGGGCCAGGATACGTGTGAGGGGTGTGCCGAAATGGGGGCGGCGGTGCCATGGGAAGAACTCAACGGCAATGAGAGCGGTCGCAACGTGGGGAAGAAGACGGAGAAACCAGGCCGGCCTTCGAAACCGGCTCCACCAGTCTGGAATGGCAGGGAAGCTCCTGGGCACCATGGGGCGGCGGGGGCGGCGGAGGGGCAGAAGGCAGGGCCCCCCCGTCCTCTCGCCGCGCAAAAGATCCACGGCGGACCGCTTCCTTCCTCAGGGGTGCCCCCACGGGTCCGAGCCCCTGGGAGTCCACGTTGCGGGGGGGGGGGAGGGGGGGGGGGGGGGGGGGGGGGGGAAACAACGAAAAAGCACGGCGTCGGAGTTCTGGGGAGGAGCGGGGGGGGGAGGGGACGACGGAGGAGGGACAGATACCAGCGGGGGGGGGAGGGGACGACGGAGGAGGGACAGGTGCCGATGCCGCTGCTCGCGCCGGAGGGCCCTCGGCGCCACGGCGGGAGGTCTCCCCGAGACTCTGGCCAGAGTGCGCCCCAGGAGAGGAGTCGACTGAAGGGGCCCACAAACACAAAAAAAACACAAATAAAAAGATTCCCCATATTTTCACATATTTTCTGGGTTTTTGTCTTCCCCCCCACTTCCCATATGTTCCCATATTTTCCTGGGGATCGACGATTAATTGTGTCTGTGTGTTTCTTCCCCTCCTGATCGACGTTGAGGGGGGGGGGGAAGCACCAACAACAAAAGAACACGACGTCGGAGTTCTATAGGGAGGAGGGGCGGGTGCCAGTGCCGCTGCGCGCGCAGGAGGGCCCTCGGCGCCACGGCCGGAATCTCCCCGAGATTCTGGCCTGAGTGCGGCCCGGGAGAGGAGTCGACGTTGAGGGGGGGGAGGGGGGGAACACCAACAACAAAAGACACGACGTCGGAGTTCTACAGGGCAGTTTTTAATACATAGGATTTTGAAAAACTTAGGATGTTTAACGGCACTGTGGGGCATTATTAAAAACGGCACTGTAGGAAGGAGGGACCGGTACCAATGCCGCTGCTCGCGCTGGAGGGCCCTCGTCGCCACGGCCGCGGAGTCTCCCCGAGGCTCTGGCCGGAGTGCGCCCTGGGAGAGGTCGGGGGAGAGCGGCGATCGTCGGACTGGGAGGCCAGGCGAAGGTGAGGACGGCGGGCGTGAAGGGGCCCTGAGACACAGAGGTAAATACACACAAATAAAAGGATTCCCCATATTTCCCCATATGTTCTAGGTGTTAGTCTTCCCCCCCACTTCCCGTATTTTTCCATGTTCTCCTGGGAATCGACGATGAATTGTGTCTGTGTGTTGCTTCCCCTCCTGAGGGTGTGCTGACTCGACCGCGGGCACGGCACGAGCGTGCCTCGGGCGTCCCCCCCGAGGGGGGGGGGGCGCCACGAGGGAGCGCGCGGCAGACTGGGCAGGCAGCCCGCCAGCAGGGCGCGCGGGCGACGGCCTCGCCACGAGGGCAGCCCCGGGGAGCGGCCACGGTTGCCATGGTAGCGGCGCTGGGCCACGGTCGAAGCACTGCCAGAAGGAGCCCTGAATATAAGGAACGAGGTCCCTTTTTTCCCACGAGTTAGACTTTGATTTCCCAGCGAAGGCCTAAATGAGGAACGAGGCCCCTTTTTTCCCATGAGTTAGACTTTAATTTCCCCGCGAAGGCCTAAACAAAAAACCTCAGACAGGCTGCAAAACGGGTCAAGGAACACTGAGCCCTTCCCCCACGAAAACGGCTCCTTCTCCACGGGCCCTGCTGCAAGAGGAGGAGGATGGCGACGGGAGGGAGGAGGGAGACGAGGAGGACTTCTTGCAACAGCAGCCCCGAGATGACTTCTTACAACGACACGAAGATCGGGACAAAATCGGATCGGGATAACTCGAAATCTCTGAGAATCGGCGGGTTTGGAGGATGTATTGGGCGCGCCGCGGCCGCTCCAGAGCGTTCCGGAACGCTCTGAGAGCGCTCCGGAACGCTCTGGAGCGATTTATCCCGATCCTAGCCGTGTTTGACTTCTGGTCACAAGATCACAAGCGCAGGTCATGCCAGCCGGACCCCAGAGACTTTCGAGCACGTGCTGGCTTCGCACACGATTCCTGACCAGCTAGAGTCCCGCCGACGCAATACAAAAACCACAGCGGGGGCAGCATTTGCGCGAACGAACAAACAGGCTTGACACCCTTGATCCGACGCTGGAGCTTCGTTTCTGCGGTGCTGGATCCAGAATCGGCATGTTATGGCATGCTGAGTGTCTACCCTGCACCACCTTGCTGCTGCGAAATACCTTCTTCGTCAGGGCTCACATGGGCCTTCACCTGATACATTCCTCTACCCCTGTTAGGCCACGTGCTGGAACATCGAAGCATTCCAGGATGAGCATTATGTTTGGCCATACTCGCGGCAAAATATGTTTATTTTAGTTGAGCCGTGTGAGGAAGACTTCCCTGGTGCTGCAAGCTGCAGGGAGCTGGATGAAGAGAAAAAGAAGGGAGGAGGGAGGAACGAGAGGAAGTGAAGAAGGGAGGAGAGAGAGGATAGAGGATGAGGATGAGGGGCGCGGAAGAGGGGGAGAAGAGACGGAGGACCCCTCCCCCCTTCCTCCATCCCTCCTCCCTCCACACATTCCTCCTCCCCCCCATTCCTCCCTCCCTCCGTCTTCCTCCCTCCTCCTACTCCTCCTCCTCGGCCTCTTCCTTCGTCCTCCCTTCTCGTTGCCCGTTTGTTTGCTGTCCGTAGCCATGATGGCTCAAGACCGTGGCGTGGCTCGGGGGCCCAGCGACGGCCAGGAGCTCTGTGGCGCAAGGACTAAGCTGCCCATCCATTTCTCATTGCACCGGCCTTGCAGACGTGCTGCAGCGGATTTTGGCGTGGATTTCTGCGTGGATGTTTGCCCGAAGCGGCGAGCGAAAAACGAAGTGAATTTCGCGTGGATTCTTTTTGGTCTTCATTTCTGGCCCCCCAAAAAAACGCAATAAATTCACCTCGAAATCGGGGACGAAATTCTCCAGGACACCCCGGGCCCACCCTATGGCTTTCCGAACGAAATCAGCTCTGCGATGTTGGCGCCATGACATTTCTCCAGTGTGTATATGCAGCGCGGGTATGCCCGCACAGTTTTCTCAGCAAGAGCGACTTCGCTGAATCAGCCCTCCAAGGAATGCCCCTGGCACCGTCTTCCTCTTGGGGCAGCGGGCCCGCCAGTGGACACAGGCAGAAACGCCAAGCGTGGGTGAAGCCATCGTACTGCAAGCACTGTTGATCACACTCAACAGGGGGGCGGTGATGGAATCGGGCGGACCATGGCAGATGCTCGCTGTGTAAGCAAACCAAGTCATTTGCGTTCGCTGGCAATCGCGTGGTTTGGAGAGCGAGGAGTTCGATGCGTTGCGGGAGACGCTCCGAAGCAAGCAAGTGGCAACATCTGCGTCCCCGAACCTACGACCCCTTCCGAATTACTCTGGATGTGCGTTCTCGAAGCTACGGTCCATTGTGAATTACACGGTGTGCGCGTTCCTCAGGCCGTGCACCATAGTAAATTACGCAACATTCGCGCCCCTGAGGCCACTACCCTTAATGAACTACGCCAATTTCGCGCTCCAGAGGCCACGTTTCCTAGAACATTCCGTTCTTGCTCTTCTCGTATCCTCCCTGCTCCTCCTCATCATCCTCATCTTCCTCCTCCTCCTCCAAACCCCTCGTCCTCCTCCTTATCATGAACTCATCGGTTCTGGATGGACTCATGGTGCTGCAAGTCCTTGCACAGCCCGTCGACTTTCTGCAGTGGAAACATCATACGCAGCATCAACATCAGATTCATCGTCAATCACAGTATCATCATGATCGCCATCGTCATCATCATCAGCATCATCAGCATCATCATCAGCAGCAGCATCATCTTCATCCTCAGCACCATCATCATCAGCATCAGCATCATGTTCATCAGCATCAGCATCATCATCAACATCATCCTCATCATCATCATCAGCAGCATCATCATCATCGACAGCAGCATCATCAGCATCAACATCATCAGCAGCATCATCAGCACCTTCGGTATCGTCATCATCATCAGCAGCAGCATCAGCATCATCAGCAGCAACATCATTATCAGCATCATCAGCATCATCTACCAGCAACAGTATTATCATCATCACCATCAGCATCATCACCTGCAGCATCTGCATCACCATCAGCATCATCAAGATCAGCGTTAACAGCATCAACATCAGCATCAGCATCATCACCATCACCGTCACCGTCATCATCCTCAACATCATCAGCATCATTAGCATCATCAGCATTATCATCAGCATCAGCATCATCATCGTCATCATCATCAGATTCATAATCTTCATCAGCATCAGCATCATCATCCTCAGTTTCGCCTTTACCTGCACCAGCGCCCGCAGCAGTATCATGAGCAAGATCTCCATCACCATCGGCATCAGCGTCAGCATCATCAGCATCACCATCGGCATCAGCATCAGAATGTCTTCAAAACGGCGCCAAGACATCCGAAGATAGCTCTTATGTATCCCGGCTGACGGCAGGGGGCGAAGCCCTTAGGGATATCGGCATCAGCATAAACTGTTGGAGATCCGCGCGGATGTCTTGGATCTGCGCTGAACCCCCCCCGCCGGACCGCGCCAGGGGCGGAGGCGCCGCCAGGGGGTTCCAGCGCAGATCCCAGAAACCAGCACGACCCTCCGAGAAATGATGCTCATGCAATCTTTTTGGACGCCCGAAATGGGCACGTAACTAAATGGGGTACAATGCCCAACAGCAAATGTTGTCCCGAACCAACAGCGGCCGCTGTTGGGCTAGCGGCCTTCTGTCTCGAATGGACACGGGCCGCGGCGGCGCGGACAGCGAATCCTGTTCAAGATGCACAGGAACAGCTGTCGGGCATTGTACCCAGTCTTTCCGTACCCATTTCGGGCGTCCAGACCGCACGACCCTCCGAGAAATTATGCTCATGCCATCTTGTTCGATGTCTACGATTTCGAAGCTGCTCGAATCTGACCGAGAGCGGCCCTGGCGGGCGGGGTGGCGGCGAAGAGCAGCGGTCCTCCTGGGCCTGCGCAACGTCCCCGCCGCCGTCCTCGCGAACCACCGGGGCCGGCAGGGCCGCCGCCGCCACACTCCTCCTCGTCCTTAGTCCTCCTCCTCTTCCTCTTCCTCCTCTTCCTCCTCCTCTTCCTCCTCTTCCTCTTCCTCCTTCTCCTCTTCCTCTTCCTCCTCTTCCTCCTCCTCCTCCTCCTCCTCCTCCTCCTCTTCCTTGTTCCTCCTCCTCTTCCTCTTCCACCTCATCCTTCTTCCTCCTCCTCCTCTTCCTCTTCCTTTTCACCTTCCTCCTCCTCACCATCATCATCCTCAACATCATCCCCACCAGCACCACCACCTATCAGACCACCCTCATGATCGTCATCGCTGGCGCCGTCATCGCCAAAAATGTCCCGCTTTCACCTAACCGTAACCACCATCACCTGTAGTCGTCGTCAGCACCATCAGCATCATTACCCCCCTGATAACCACAATCTCCATCATCACACCATCATCACTGCCAGCATCGCCACCATCAGACTCACCAGTATGAAACACAGTGGAATGAGAATTCTCATCCACGCCACTACCACAATGATCATCCACATCACCGTCATCCGCATCTTCACCATCATCATCCTCAGCATCACCACAATCACCGCCACCACCACAACACCACCGTGACCACGACCACGACCACGACGCCGACGACGACGACGACGACGACGACGACGGCGACGACAACGACGACGACGAGGACGACGACGACGACGACGACGACGACGACGACGACGACGACGACGACGACGGCGGCGGCGACGACGACGACGGCGGCGGCGACGACGACGACGGCCGCGGCGGCGACGGCAACTGAGGACGAACGACGGCGCGGAAGCCCTGCTGGGCGCGGCGGCCAGGACGCGTCTGTGGCACGGGCGGGGGCCTCTCCTTGGCGGCCGCTGCGGCCTCCGGCGGCGGGGAGGCGGTGAGGAGGGCGAGCAGAGAGTTCTCGACCAAGCATCGACGAGGGCAGAAAAGCTCAAGCCAGCGACCATGGAGCCAAGATGGCGGGGCAAGGAGGCCAGAGAAGAAGGCGAAGAGGATAGAGAAGAGGGGGCAGGATTGCTTGGGATTGCGACTCCGAGGAGGCCCGCGGCCTGTCAGAAGGGGGCGGCACGCAGCGATCCGGCAGCAACTGGTACTCCGCAGGCAGTCGGAGCGGGCGCCGAGGTCTTGTGAGAGACACCGATCCCCCCCACGCTACAATCCCCAGGCTCCAATGGGGGAACTCGCCATCGCTCGGACGTCCATTCCGTGTGCTTTTTTCGGTTTCGTGCGTGGCTTTTTCGCCACATGATCAAGGATGCTCCTCGATGGTCCTCGCCGAAGGAAAAATGCACACGTCCGAGCGATGCCAAGCCAACGGGGAAAAGGGAGGGGGGACAGGGCGGAGAGGGCAGGGGCAGGCGAGGTGCGCTCGCGCCGCAGATCTGACATCCCACCCTGCCTCCCATCGCTTCCGAGTGCGTGGACTGGCTCTCCATCCGCCGACCGACGCGTGACCCGGAAGTCAAACAAAAACAAGCCATCGTGTCATGCGCAATCGGAAAGGGGGAGCTGCGTACAGAGGAGGGAGAGAGGAGGGGAGAGGAGTTGGCGAATGAGCAGAAGGATAAGCAGGAGAAAAAGGAGGAGGAGGAAGGAGGAGGAAGGAGGAGGAAGGGGGACGAGAGCGACCAGCGACAGCAGGAACTGGAGCGGAAGGAGCGTGAGGAGCAGGAGGACCAAAACAAGGCGAAGGAAGGGGAAGGAGGAGGGATGGAGCAGACAGCGAAGGAGGCGGAAGTTATACAAGGCAATTCCTGGGAGGCCTTTGCCAGAAAGAATATGTATCTAGATACTACGCCAGACTGAAAGGACATTGAGACAAGCAGACAGATCGCGGATTGCGCCCGTTCAAACCCGGGAATAAGCTGTACAGAGCCGCACGAAGCGGGATAGAGGACACACCAGCGCCGATGCTACAACCAACCTCCCACGAGCTGCACCCTGATGGAAAGAAATGGACGGGGAAAAAAAATCCATGCGCCAGCCTGGTTTCCACAACCATGGTGTGCATCGTCGGCATCACCACCATCATCGGCACCAGCTGTATCGTCAGCATCAGTCTGGTTGGCACCAACAGAATGATCATCACAATCATGTTCACCATGATCAGCAGCAGCAGCATCGCCATCATCAGCATCGTCGTCGCCATCATAATCATCAGCGCCATCAGCATCAATATCATCTGCATGATCACCGCCATGCAGCGTCATCTTCAAAATCAGCATGGTAATATTTGTTGTCATGGTCGGCAGCGCCAGCTTCATTAGCATCATCCAATTCACACGCATCATCGTCGTCATTGTAATGAAGAGTATCATCAGCATTACCAGCACCAGCATCGTAATAACCTTCACGATCTGCATACACTCTCAGAGGCGCCGCCACAACGTACCGTAGGCATCAAGCAGCTTGCCCAGCTCTGCCCTTGCAGGGGATATTAAGGTTGACAAGCAAGTGTTCGGGACGATGTCCTGGAAGTCCTTTATAATATGAAAAATATGCATCAATTTCACGATCGGGGATCTCGGGGGGTTGTACTTCCCGACATGGCATATACATATACACTAGAAACATCGCGCGCTTCGCGCGCGCTCAAGTTCTAGCTAGGCTCGACAGGCTAACGCATGGAATATCATTGTTGAAGTGCCTTGTGCATCTAAAAACCTTGACGTCCCTGCGCAAACCTCGGAAGCGTATAGAAAAGCAAATGTGGAAACCACAAAATCATGTCTTGCCGGTTTTCGATAATTGGGGCCCTCGAAGGCTTCCTGGGATCTGCCTTCCATGGAGCTGGGAGCCTACTTTTATCTGCTGTGCAAAAATAAGCAGGGCTAGGTTTGGGGGAAAAAAATCGTAAACTGCAAAATAACTAATGGAAATTACCGATTTGGGCCTCTTCGGGCGCTCCCGGGACGCCTCTCGGAGCTCTGTTGGGGCCTCTTGGAGGCCTCCCGGGAGCCTGGAAAGCAGTCGGGAGTCTGTCTTGGGCTGCTTGGGAGCGTCTTGCGCCGTCCTTTCGCGTCCTGGGGGCCCCTTGGGGGCGTCTTGGGCCGACCTGGAGCGTTTTGGGGGTTCCCTGGAACGCCCTGGGGCGCGGTACCCGGAGTTGCCCCCAGACGTTCCGGAGGTGTGGGACGCTCCCCGGGGGGGCGTATTTTCACATATATATATAATATATATATATATATATATTATATATATATATATATGTGTGTGTGTATATATACACATGTGTGTACATCTCCATATGTATACGTATATATTATATATATATACACACCTACATACATATGTGTATGTATGTATGCTCACATACATGTATACATGCATAGATACATACATACATACATATGCATGCCTGCATGCATGCATGCATGCATACATACATACACATACATACATGCATGCATGCATGCATGCATGCATGCATGCATGCATGCATGCATACATACATACATACATACATACATACATACATACATACATACATACATTACAGACATGCAATCATACATACATACGTACATACATACGTGCGTACGTACGTACGTACATACACCCACGCATACACATACACATACCCGCACACATACACATACACACACACATACACATACACATACAAATACACATACACATACACCTACACCTATACCTTCACCTACACATACATACATACAGAAATGCATACATACATACGTATAAACCAACAAATACATGCGTACACATGTACATACGTACACCTTACATATCTACAAATGTACATATATATATATAACTAGCTACATCGATATACACATATGCATATATATGTATGTACATATATATATACATAAACACATATGCATATAAATGCACTTATACATATACGTGTACATATTCAAATAAATATATACACACGCACACAAAGTACGTGCTGAGACTATGTATGCGCGGCCGGACGGAAGGGCGGACGCACGCGCGCGTGTGCATGTTCCTGACTGTGCGCAAACAACTGCGCAAAATATCAAGTCAAGAGACACCAACCATGCGAACGGCATGGTCGACGAAAGCAACGAAAAAGAGCGACGGGAGCGTCGGAAATAACCAACCAGCATCATCAACATGACCGACCGAAACGATCCGCATCTTGAACATAACCGCCACCAGCATCATAACCATACACGTCATCATCTATCCCACCATCAGCATCACGACTGTCCATGCATCTCAACGTTAACAGACCCGTACGAGCGACGAACAGAAGCGGGTCTTACGCGAAATGGCATAGCGACCTTACAGCGCGGGATACTCGGGCCGCCAGCGCGGAACTCCACATTAGAAACGAGGGCGCTGATGCGCGACCTTACGCGAGACGCTTGCGCGCCAATGCTGGCGCAAAACGACCAGATTTCCCGGCATCGCTCACACGTGTTGTGCCTCGCGCGACGGCGACCGTGGCAGGCTCACTGATGCAGCAGTTCAGGGTCGGCCCCGAGCTGGCGGTCAACGTTTCTGCCGTTCTCTCGGGTCGGGCGAAAGGGGGGGATAGCAAAGGGGGGGTTTGAGAATCAGCTCGCGTAGCTGATTTTCCCGGCGCCTCCCGGCGCCGGAGGCGGCTATGTATCGAGGAATGGGCCCCTCGGTGGGGCCGAAACCAGCTGCATGCAGCAAATGTCGTAACCCCCCCTTTCCCAATCCCCCCCTTTCGCCCGGCCCGATTCTCCCACACCCTTCCCCCCCGCCACGTTCCACAGCCTCGCTCCTCTGCCCGGTTCCTCTCTGTCCTTCCTCCTTCCGTCCCCCGCGGACGGCCGCCCGTCCGGCGTGCGCGCGGGGCCCCCCAGACGCTGCCAGGGAACCAGATCCGAAAGGGAAGGGGGGGGAGGCGGCCACCTTACCACCCTGAAACTGCAGACCTCGGTGTGGACGAGAGGTGGAGGGCGGCGGGGTCACTCGGCGGCTCGAGCTGAAGTCGCGGTGGACGGCGGGCCTTGCGTGTAACGTTGCACGCGGCGCACCCTGCCCGTGGCGCTGCACGCGGTGGCACATGGCATAGCTTGTACGCAGCGCTGTCCAGGTCAGTAACGATGCACAAACTTGCTAAGATTATCCATGTTGCCTAGTAGTCCTCATCAATACTGGCGCGCGCCCGCTTGGCATGTCCGTACTGGAGCTGCTGGGTGCGCCTGTTAGAAGTACCTGTCGGGAATGGTAGGCCGTGGTTGATGTAGCACTCGTGTGCAACTGGCTTGCCGTGAGAGCCCAGGAGGTGCACAGAAGTACGTGATATCGCCTACGAGAAAATTATGGCAGTTCAACTTGAGCGCTGATTTTCCAGATTCCGCTCGTCGTTGTTGTAGTTCATGGTGTACACCTTAGTGTGCGTATACTAGTCAGGTTCTAAACCGTACTGCCGCCCGTACAGTTTGGCCGCAGTGGCCTTTTCGATACCACCGATCGTAGGGAGCCATGTGTCCATCTCGAGCGCGACGTAAGCGTCCTCGTCGGGGCCATAGGGCGTGCAGCAATGGACCCGCACAGCGGACTCGTAAGGCTGTCTCACAACCAGGATGTAGGTTGTTCCTGGTCGCATGCCAATATCCGTCTCGTAAAGATTGCGATGAACTTGTCCGTGGCGTGGACCCTCTAAGCGGTCGTCTACCTGTACACGTTGATGCGCTTGTTGCACAGATCCTTCAAGTAGTAGCGGAAGGCCGGGCTGCCACTCCTCCTCCTCCTCCTGCTCCCCCTCATCCTCCTCCTACTCCTCCTACTCCCACTCCCACTCCTCCTCCTCCTCCTACTCCTCTTCACTCTTCCTCCTCCTCCTCCTGGAGCCTCCTCCTCCTCCATCTCCTCTGCTCCTCCTCCTGCTCCCCCTCCCTCCCACCCAATCCCATTCCTCCTCCTTCCTCCCTCATCCCACCTTCCCTCCCCCTCCCTCCCTCCTCATCCCCCCTCCACTCCCTGCTTTACCCCTCAGTCATCATCATCAGCATCATCATCATCATCATCATCATCATCATCATCATCATCATCATCATCATCATCATCATCATCAGCATCATCCTCATCATCATCGTCGTCGTCATCATCATTATCATCATCATCATCATAATCATCATCATCATCATCATCATCATCATCAGCATCATCATCATCATCATCATCATCATCATCATCATCATCATCATCATCATCATCATCCGTCCTTCCTTCCTTCCATCATTACTTCCCTCTTACTCCTCCTCGTTCCTCCTCCTCCTCCTCCTCCTCCTCCTTCTCCACCTCCTCCTCATCCTCCTCCACCTCGTCATGATAAGAATCGTAACACCTAAGATTCCTCTCTCTCATTTGTCACAACTCTTGATCCACCACCGTGCCTGCACGGAGTTGGCGTGTTCGATTGCTTCTCTGTTGTCTGGAAGGTTGCTCAATATTCTTGGGCCGACAACCCCCTACTCGCACGCACCCCACTGAAATCGCCCCCCCTGAATTTGCTCTCTTTCCGGCCTCCGAACAGCCAGGATAAACTCCAAGACAACCAAGAATCCACCAAGACGTTCCAAGATGGCCCGAGACCAATCAAGAGGCTCCCAAGACGGCCTCAAGAGGATCCGAAGAGGCGCCCAAGACGGCCCAAGAAGGCTCCAAGACGCTCATCATGAGATCGAGGAGGCAAAAACCGTTGATCGTCCTGAGGTTTTTGAAAAACATTGAAATTCTCAACCTTTTCGGGTTTGGGACCGCTTACGATGAGCCTCGTGCGCTGGGTGGGTCCGGCGAGGTTTCGCCACGTTGCCGCCCGTTGCCACCTCGTGCGCTGGGTGGGTCTGGCGAGGTTCCGCCACATTGCCTCCCGTTGGAGCCTCGTGGCCGCCTCGTGTGCTGGGTGGGTCCAGCGAGGCTTCGTCACGTTACCGCCCATTGCCAGCTCATTGCCGCCTCGCGGCTGCCTCGTGCGCTGGGTGGGTCACGCAAGGTTTCGCCACGTTGCCGCCCGTTGCCGCCTCGTTGCCAGCTCGTGCCCTGGGTGGGTCCGGCGAAGTTTCGCCATGCCCGCTGCCACTTCGTTGCCGCCTCTAGCTTGCACCACGTATACTGTACCACATCGCTTACACCACATACCTTGCACCAAATAGCTTACACATCCACAGTGTAAGATAATGTTATGTTTGGGCCCACGCTGAAAAAAAACACTGCTTGTACTAGTATAACTCCTACTCAGTTTCTCCTTCCTCACTTTCCCCTCTCGCTCCTCCTCGCTCCTCCGCCCTCCGCCCCCGTCCTGCTGGGATGAAGACCACCACCACCACTCGTAGGAAGGCCCATTGATACAACGGCGCTGTCTCTCCCGCCCAGCCCACATCCGCTTATAGTCGGATCCTCTGGACCCCCCCAATGCGAGGCGGGGATTTATCCATATCCACCGCCTGGGAACCGGCGTCCTGGTGCCCCAGCGGGCGGTGGATATTCGGGGATCCTCTGACCCGGGTCAATCCAGACCCGGGTCAGCAGGAAACCAAAAACTGCAATGCAGGAAAAAAAAACTGCAACGCAGGTCCTCGCAAACCCGGGTCAGCCAATACGCGCGGCCGCCTCGCGGCCACGAGCGGCTCCCTAACCCGGGTCAGCCAGAGGGGGCCTTCGCAGGATCCTGCAGGATCCGGCGCCCTGGCTGACCCCCGTTTGCACTGACCCCCGTCTCGAGGCTCCCGAGATATGGATAACCTTTGGCCCCCGGGGGCCCGAATATGTCCATATCCACCGCCTGCCGATGCCCCCGAAGTTGATCCTGCGGGCGGTGGTCATGTAGAAATTCCGGGTTCGGACCATCTGGACCCCCACGTGAGCGCTTTTGTTTTTCGGCGTTTTGACATCGGGTGGAAGGGGGGAGAGAGAGAGAGAGGGGGGTCTGGCGCCGGACCTCTGCTTAGTGCGACTGTTTGCAACAGGTGCGTCCAATTGGGGAGGGACTCCACCTGCTCGAAGCAGGCGCCCCAAAGCAGCCAAGAGCTCCTCCTCCTCCTCCTCCTCCTCTCCTCATCCCCTCCTCCCATCCTCCTCCTCCTCCTCCTCCTCCTCCTCCTCTCCTCCTCCTCCTCCTCCTCCTCCTCCTCTTCCGCCTCCTCCTCCTCCTCCTCCTCCTCCCTCCTCCCTCCTCGGGGAGCGGGACCAACGGGGGGGTAAGCGGCACAACTCACGCACGGCGGGTTCGTGTCGTGCCGACTTCGGCGTCGGTTCCTGACACCGCGGGGATCGTTCAGCCTCGAACGATCGGCCGTGAACCGAAACGTCAGATCGTTCCACGTCGACCGATTCCGGGCCACCGCCGGCGTTCGACGTCGAACGGCGAGGTCACCGCCAGTCGAGACGACGCGAACCTACGGTAACAGGGGGGTAAGCGACATGACTCACGTAGCTGGTTTTCCTAGCACCCAGAGGCGACAGCGCATCGATGAGCGCGCCCACCGGCAGGTCAGAGACCAGCCGCACGCAGCAGATGTCGCAAACCCTCCTTCACTTCTCCCCCCTGGGGATAAACGTCAGGGGGGGGCCGGTGCAGGGGCGAAACTAGACCTGGAACTGGCGATACATCTCTGATAGATCGGCGACAGGCCCTCCGATAGCAAAGCTACACGTTCCTGGGCGGGGAGGGCTGATTATCGGGTCCTATATCGGCGATCCGTGGGCGTTTGGGGCCGATGCACATACCCCGTGAGCCTATCACCCCCAAAGGTCGGCGCTTCAAAGATGGGGCCCGGAGGGATGGGCACCTATTTGAGGCACCTCGTCCTCAGGACCCCATCCCTCAGGACCCCATCTTTGAACCACCGATCATGCTTCCCCTGGTCAGTCGTCAAAAATCGGCCCCCTGGACCTTTCCTGGGGTGCGTCCTGCACAGAAGCTCGAGGCGGATCCAGCCGCGACCACGACGGCTCCCCGTGACGACCAAACACCTCCAGAGAACGAACCTAGATCCTCGAACCTCGAACTTCTGAGGCCATCCCCCCCTCCCGTCCGAACCTGTACCACGGCCACACAAAAGGAGCCGTGCAGAGGGCGGGAATCGACTGACCCGGGTCAATCCAAGCCCGGGTCAGTCTGGCCTCGCAGGGTCCTGCAAGACCCTGCAGGATCCTGCGGGATCCTGCACCCAAGCCCGGGCCGGTGCAGCCCTGGCCCTGCGGGAACCTGCGAGATCCGGCGCTCTGACTGACCCCCGCTTGCACGGACCCCCGTATCTGGAGCCCCGAGGGGCACCCCCGTATCTGGAGCCCCGAGGGGAGCCCCCATATCTGGAGCCCCGAGGGAAACCCCCTTTTGGGCCAACCGACCCACGACGGTACGACGACACCACCCTGGGAGCGCCCGGCGCCGGCGGCCTTGCGCTTGGCCTTTCGCTTCTGCGACGCGGGGGTCTTGCGCTCCTGCAAGGGACGGGCGCCCGAGAGCGGGGGGGGGGAGGAGGAGGGAGGGAGGAGGGAGGGAGGAGGGCAGAGGAGGAGGAGGAGGAGGGAGGAGGGAGGAGGCAGGCGGCAGGAGGCAGGAGAAGGAGGGAAGGAGGAGGAGGAGGAGGAGGGCATAGGAGGAGGAGGAGGAGGGGGAGGAGGGCAGAGGAGGAGGAGGAGAAGGAGGAGGAGGAGGAGGAGGAGGAGGCAGGAGGCAGGAGGCAGGAGGCCAGGAGGCAGGAGGAGAGGAGGAGGAGGAGGAGGAGGAGGAGGAGGAGGAGAAGAGAGGAGGAGGAGGGGAGGGAGGGAGGGAGGGAGGGAGGGAGGAGGGAGGGAGGAGGGAGGAGGGAGGGAGGGCAGGAGGGAGGTAGGGAGGAGGGAGGAGGTAGGAGGGGAGGAGCAGGAGGAGGAGGAGGACGAGGACGAGAAAGAGGAGGAGGAGTGGAGGAGGAGGAGGAGGAGGAGGAGGAGGAAGGGAGGAGTGAGGAAGGAGGAGGAGGAGGAGGAGGAGGAGAGGAGGATAGGGAGGAGGAGGAGGAGGAGGAGGAGGAGGAGGAGTGAGGAGGAGGAGGAGGAGAGGGAGGAGGAGGAGGAGGAGAGGCGGAGGAGGAGGATAAGAGGGTGGCCCCGCAGTTTCGAGCGGAGGCCAGGGGAGGGGGCAGGCAGGCGGAAGGGGACAAGGGCAGGAGACGGGCGGGGGGGAGGGGAGCCAGGAGGAGGAGGAGGGAGCCAGGGGGGGGGGAGGCGAAGGAGGAAGAGGAAGGGTGGAGGGAGGGGGAGGAGGGAGGAAGTGGGGGGGGAAGGAGGGAGGGCGGAGGAAGCGGTGCATGAACGAAGGAGCACGGAGGTGGAGGAGGAGGAGGAGGAGGAGGAGGAGGAGGAAGCAAGAAGGGGAGGAGGGAGACAGGAGGAGGGAAGGAGAAAGCCGGAGATGAAGGGAGGATCAGGTGGTGCTGGAGGAGGGATGAGGAGGATGAGGGGATGGGGAAGGGGGGAGAAGGGAGAGAGGAGCATGGATAGGATCCACTGGGCGGCACAGCGGTGAAAGGACAGAAGCCAAGGAGTCTCCCACCAGCCCTCTGAGCGCAGGTGGCTTCGGGTCACTATGATTGCAACCCCCTTATTCCCCTTCGGTCGGCCCCTCACTCTGACCTCTACCCTGGTTCTGGACAGGTGAGGGCCCGACCCGTAGCAGCCGATGATGGCTCCAAGAGGGCTTCTCATAGGCTGGAATATGTCCTCCAAGAGTGTACAATATATCCCGAGGTTTCTCAAGACGGCTTGCGAGCAAGCTTCCAGGATGCCCCGCGAGGCACCCAAGACGGCTCCAAGTGGCAACGGGGCATCCCAAGGACGCCCCCGAGAGGCCAAAATCTTTGAAACACCAAAAGGGTGCTCAATGATTTGGGTAGTCTCACCTCTTCGCTCGCGATGGGCTTCTGAGGCATCAAGATGCCTCCGAAATCGCAAGGGGGCGTCAAGAGGGAGCCAGAAGTACGTCAAGACCGCCCCAAGAGCGCCAAAGCGAATCCCAAAGAGGCGATTGCTCGGTTCCGACGGGGGGGTCTCATTGGGTCCGCCTCTTTTGATCGGCAAAGCCATTGAACCAAATAAGGTTATTGACAACAATTCGCCGCTCGGCGGCTCTGATCGACTCGATCCGCTTTGTCGGCCCCAGGAGGGGGTCTGGGAGCCGGCCTCGAACAGATTCGGGCTGGGCGGGAGGACCGCCGCTGTCTCATTTGGCTGAGCTCACTGGGATGCCTGTGGGCCGAGATGGCACCAGGATGGCCAAGCATGCCCTGCGATGGCCTCCACGATGGCACGAGATGGATCAAAGCTGCGGGCGTGCTTCAAGCGTTTCTCCGGGTGGCCTCGGAGCCTCCCGAGGGCGCCCCCGAGCGGCACTGAGTGGTCCAAAACGAGTGTGCTCTGTTGATCTGGCCCTTCTCACCTTTTCGCTTCTGATTGGACTTTGCAGTATCAAGGTGTCTTCAGGATCGATCAGGGGAGCCCGAGGCGGGGGCTATAAAAGGCGCCAAGGCTGCCCCAACAACGTCCAAGAGCGCCCCGAGGGCCCCAAGAGACGGAAGAGCCCTAATTGAGTCAACCACCTCTTTTACACGATCCTCCCAGACGGCCCCAAAAAGGGCCCGAAAGGCCCCCAAGGAAGCTCCAGGAACGCCCCGAACAAGCTTCCAAACTGCTCCCAAAATGGTCCCTAAAAAACCTCCAAGAGACTCCTGACAGAAAGATCCGCGAAAAGCATGGTTGATTCCTTGATATGCCCAGGCAGTTCACTCGATTCGTTTTGACGGCTTACCCCCACTTTGATCCACTGCTTGCTCATCAAGTCAACTCGCCTAGGCATAGGCTCTAAATGGGCCGATGGGACAATGCGAAGCGTCAAGAATTCACAAGCATACCAACAACACCACAATAGCAGAACCTGGCACCATAACCGTACACATGGGAATACGATGGAATCGGTGGGTATGGAAATCGGGACAATTGAGCAAGATGTAGCACCGCATGGACCACATCCGGATGCCTAAAATATTGCGGCGTCGATCACGCAAGTTCCAAAGCAAAGCGTTGTCATGTCGTGAGACATACGCGCGGGAATGCTCAAACCGCAAATCGAAAGGTCGGGGCACTGATATGCGCGCCTGAAGGACACGCTTGAATCTGTAGTACGCACGGTATCCACATGAGTAAACCACTGATTCGGAAATGGCATACGTGCACCAATGTGGTCTGTCTCGTTGAGGTTCTTGCTATTGGTCTCACTGTATGTATGCTTGGTGCGATGAAGATGCTGCGTATCGTTCACCTCGCTCTGTTGTTTGAATTACCGCGTCCTCTTCTCCAGAAAATATGCTGAGCATATTAAAAAAGGTCACTCCACAGTACGTAATGTATCCTGGTTTGATGTGTGGATGACATTGAGAGGAGGTGGCAGAGACACCGAAGAGGAAAACAAGGAGAAGAGACCAGATGCATGAGGAGAGGGATGAAGGACGAATGGGAGGAAGGAGGTAGTCTCGGAAAGGGAAAGCGGCCTGCCTCAGGGCGCGACCAAGAAGGGGCTGCGCGTTTTCACTGACTCTCTTTCGGCAACGTACACAACTATGCGACGGAACACCCAACAGTCACAGGTTGGTACGCCTCCTGAGTCACGACTGGGCCGCAGCGGTCCCCAAAACAAAATATAAACAGCATGAAAACAGGCAGCGAAGCCGGCCCAGAATAGGGCTCGAGACCACCTGGGCCTCCGGAGAGGCCCTGGCGGCACAGAATCGCCCGACATGCCTCTCCTGAAGCGCGTTGTGGTCAGGATTTCGACGAGGGCGCCTCCAGATGCCCAATGAGGCCCCAGAACCTCCAACAAAACACTGGGGAAGCAGGGGAAACCGCAGAAGCAAGGAGCAACACTCTCTGAAAGCTACAAAGTGCTGCTTTCACCAAAACCAGTGGCTGAAGATATGCTCCTTAAAACCTTTGCTTCCAATTTCGCGGGGAGAGCCAGACGCCGACAACGGCTATGACGACGACGACGACGACGACGACGACATTGACGACGGCGAGTAGGTAGAGGACACAGGCGGAGGGAGGGGAACGACGACGAGGTCGACAACGAACGTGGCCGCTAGGACCCAAATACGCCAGAAACCTGGAGACGCATAACCAGCAGCCTATTCTCCTCCTCGTCCTCCTCCTCCTCCTCCTCCTCCATCTCTCCCCCTGATAAATTACCCCTCCCTGTGGAACCCCCAGACGTGTCGGTAGGGCGGGCCAGGCGTTTCGCCTGAGACGTCCTCGCCATATGTCATCCTGAAGCTTGAAATTTGAAACAATTTCAAGGATGGAGCGCGGGTGGTTTTCAAAATGTGGCTCTCGCCTTGACGCCGTGCACGTTCGCCTCAAATGCAACAGCGTCAAAATGGAGGGCGGCTCATTTTCAAAATGTTGCTCTCGCCTGCGCACCGCGCAATTTCGCTTTAGAATTGTGCAGTTCAAGAATTCGTAGGGCTTGAAATCCAAGAAATTCTGTTCTGGTGCGACTCAAGATCGAGAAGACGCCACGGTCACATTGATCCGCGGTGTTGAAGCCCCAGGAACTGCGTTCTGACACGAGTTGTGATTGTCAGGACGCAACCGTCCCGTTGTTTTTCGCGGCGCCGAAGTCCCAAGATTGCGTTCTTGCACGATTCAAAACTTTCATACGGTTGTCTCTCAATGGGGCACTTCCCGAATCCACTATTGTAGGGACCGGTGTAATTATTGCAACATCGTTGACGCGCCTTCGGCTTGCACGAGTCCTCCTTCTCCTGCTCCTCCTCCTCCTCCTCACCCTCCTCCTCCTCCCGTTCCTCGTTCCCCTCCTCCTCCTCCTCCTCCTCCTCCTCCTCCTGCTCCTCCTCCTCCTCCTCCTCCTCATCATCATCATCATCATCATCAGCATCAGCATCAGCATCAGCATCATCATCATCATCATCATCATCATCATCATCATCATCATCATCATTCATCATCATCTCATCATCATCATCATCATCATCATCATCATCATCATCATCATCATTCCTCTCCTTGTCCTCGTCCCTCCCTCCACCCTCCCAAACGCACCTTGACTCTCCCTTCGCCGGGCGCTGTTGTGCAAACGAGAGGAGGGCCGGTCGCGGGCGGACGCGGGCCAGGAGATCCTCAGCCTCTCAGCCTGTCGGCGAGCTTTCCTGCGCCTGAGAGGTGCGCCCTCCCTCCCTCTCCCCCGCCCCCCACCCCTCCGCCCTCCTCGCCTCCCTCTTGTCCTCCTCCTCCTCCTCAGCCTCCTCCCTCTTCCTCACCTCCTCCTCCTCCTCCTCACTCCTCCTGCCTCCTGCCTCCTCCTTTCCTTCACTCTCACCTCCTCTCTCCTCCTCCCTACTCCTCCTCCTTCCTCCTCCTCCTCCTACCTCCACTCTCCTCCTCCTCCTCTCTCCTCCTACTCCTCCTCCTCCTTCCTCCCTCCTCTGTCTCCTCCTCCCCTCTCCTCCTCCTCCTCCTCTCCTCCTCCGTCTCCTCCCCTCCTCTCTTCCTCTAACTCCTCCTCCTCTCTCACTCCTACTCCTCCTCCTCCTCCTCCAGTTCCCTCCTCCGTCAGCTCCCTCCTCCTTCTCCTCCCCCCCCTCCTCCTCCGGCCGTCCACTGTCAGGGGGCCGTTCCAGCACACGGGATGCTGATGCTGGCCGCCGTCACCAGGACGGCTGCCATGCGCGTCGCCCCCGCTGGGAACCTCCTGGCAGGCGCAGGCGGCCGCGTGCCGCGACAGTTTCCTGGCGGGCGCCGAAGCTGCTGCCTGCCCAGGCCGCTCCCTCGTGCCGCTGCGCGAAGGCTGGGCTATAGCCTGCCTCGTGCCCAGCCTATGCTTAGGTCGGGCCTGTCCCCCTCCCTACAGGGGGATTTTCTACGAAGAATAAAAAAATCCGAAAATAGTCCAAAATGGTCAAAAAATACTCGGAAAATAGTTCACATACTATTTTTTGCCTATTTTTGAATTTTCCTCCTGTAGAGGGACGGGCCCGACTTAAGCTTATGCCCCGACGAAGCGCCCCGTGGATGGTCACCGCAGCGGCGCCCATGAAAGGGCGATCCAACAGGCGCGGAGCGTGGCGCTTGTGCGGCTCACCTGGGCGCCGCCGAGTGCCTGCGCCGCCTCTTCGAGCACCGCCGCCGCCGCCGCCGCGAGGCGTGAGTTCGGGGGCGCGGTTGCCGCTGCTTCCCCGGCCAGCGCACCTGCTGCTGCACCTGCCGTGCTCGGCCGAGTCAGACGCGAAGCTGGAGCCCCTTTACAAGGCCGGTGCCGTCGCGGAGGCTCCTGCCGCGATGCCCAGCGAGGCTGCCGCCAGAGCTGCCGCCCGTCTGGGGGTTGCCGGCACCGGGACAGCGAACTCTACCCGCAGGCACCCCGGGAAGTACCAGCAGCTGGAGGCCGTACGTCATCGACAAGACGATCGTTGGGAGGCCGAGCCCGAGCCAGTGCTTGAGCGGGCCGCCGCCGCCGACGATGACCCTGAGGACGACGAAGGACGACGACGACTTCTCCACTTCGGACTCGGAGTTCGCCTACCCATCGAACGCTGCTTCCACTGACGCGCATGCCCGCGCCCCGCCGCCACAGAGGCCTCCCCGCCGTGCCGAGACGCAGTCCACCGGTAGCCGCCCTCCCTCCCTCCATCTCCCCTCCCCGCCCACTCCCCCCCCCCCTCCACTCCACTCCACTCCCCTACTCCACTCCCACTCCACTCCCCTTTCTTCTCCTCCCCTCCCCTCCCCTCCACTTCTACCCCCTCCCCTCCTTCCCCTCCCCTCCACTCCCCTCCACTCCACTCCCTTCCACTCCACCCCCCTCCCCTCGCCTCCACTCCCCTCCCCTCCCCTCCACTCCCCTCCCTCTTTCTCGTCCACCCCTCCCCTCCCTCGCCGCCAGCCGCCGCCCGCGGCCGCGGCCGCCGCCGCCGCAGGGCTCTGCGCGGGCGCCGTCGGCACCCGGGGCCGAGGGCGCCTCCAGCTGCGACAGCAGCTCCTCGGCCTCCCGCAGCAGCTCCGCGCCCTCGGGGGCGCTCCCCGTGCAGATGCCAAGGCAACGGCCACGGCCAAGGCCACGGCCACGGCCACGGCCACGGCCACGGCCACAACCACGGCCACGGCCACGGCCACGGCCACGGCCACGGCCACGGCCACGGCCACGGCCACGGCTGCCAGCGCGCCGGGGTCGCGGGCCGACGCTTTCTTCTTCGGCGTTTCGACATTGGGCGGAGGGCAGCGGAAGGGGGGGGGGTCTGGCTCCGGGCCCCTGCCGAGTGCGGCTGCTTGCAGCAGTGCGTCCTATGGGGAGACCCCACCTGCCTGAAGCAGGCGCCCTGAAACGGCCAAGATCTACTCCATGGAGGGGGGGGGAGGGGGGGCGAGGGCACGCGCCGATCGGCGAGACAACGAATAAAAAGACGACCACACGGCAGAATCACCACCCTCACAGTTCGATTTGCTGTCGCGGCGCTGGAGGTCGCTCAGCGCGAGAGGGCCTGCACTGCCCTGGAAGAGTAGTGCAACAATAATCGTCGACTCGTGTGGTGTCGTCGCCTTTGACATTCGTAATGTGTTGGCCTTCGGGGGCCGTTTTCGGGCCCTGGGAGCGTCAAAAGCGGACCTGGGACGAGAAAATACCCCCAGGGAAGTCCCCCAGAAGATTCTTCGACACGACCTGCGAAAGTTGCATCAAGTTTCCAGGGGGATGCAGGTCGGGATACAAAACGGTGAACACATACCGATGAGGCGGTGAAGGCGAGAACGGCCGTGGACAGGGTAATGCGAGCGGGCGAGACGCTCATGACGTGTAGTCCATCACCCACATAAGCAAGCACCCCTGTGAGCAAACCGGACTGTCCAGCAAACGCCAAGGATTTCCCAGTAAACGCTACTTTGGGGGTTGGGGTGTTAGACGCTCGTTCTGGAGACATTGCTGGAGCAACTTCCACTTGCTCCACTCACGCGTCGATGTTGCATCGGATGTCCGTCGGCTTGAGTCGACGTTGAGTCAAAATCGAATCGAACTAGAGTCAAGTTAGAATCGAATTGGATTCGAACTGGAGCCGTCCTGGAGACGAACAGATCCGTACGGTGGGCCCCAGGAAGGTCCCCAAAACGAACATCTGAGGGGTGGCTTCCCCTCCCTACCTCGGGGGGTGGGGGTAAAGCAACGTACAACTGCATAAATGTACCGTTCGGAGCTCCGTGCGGACTTCTCGGATCGGCGCTGGACCCCCCTCCCTGGCGCGCGGAACGCGCCAGGGGCTGCGCCAGAGGCGCAGCCAAGGGGGACTAGCGCCGATCCGGGAAGTCCGCGCGCAACTCCGCGCGAGGCGGGGATATATCCATGTCCACCGCCTCGGAACTGACGTCCCGGTTCCCTCGGCGGGCGGTGGATATGGATGCATTTTGGCCCCCGGGGGCCCGACCAGACCCACATCCACCGCCTGTGGAGGTCCGCGAAAATCGATCCCCCAGGTTAGGAGGCAACTACTGTGAGGTTTCCGTCGGAAAGATAAAAAAAGGGGATTAAGCCCCATTTGGGAGCTATTACGCCGGTGTGGGCCTCGGATTAAGCGGGATTAAGCCAGATTAAGCGGGATTTAGCGGGATCAAGCTGGATTAGATTAAGCTGGACTTCGGACCAATGCAAAATCAGAATTTGACCTCCCAGGAGTTGCATCCCAACCTGGTGTCGTGACGCGAGGCCATCAGGCATGGGTCCGAGGCGACACATTACCTCCTCCTCTTCCTCCTCCTCCTCCTCCTCCTCCTCCTCCTCCTCTCCTCCTCCTCCTCCTCTCCTCCTCCTCCTCCTCCTCCTCCTCCTCCTCCTCCTCCTCCTCCTCCTCCTCCTCCTCCTCCTGGGATCTACGGATAAACCTTCCCGTCTGGGATCTCTACGTCGCGCTGTGTCCTTCGATCGGCAGCGTGGGGCTGTTGCACGCCCCACGGCGGCGCGCCACCGGTGATGGCGCTGCTATCCACAAGCCTCGAGGGCTCCCAACTTCGCGCTTCGCGCTGCGCGAAGCGCGAAGCGCGAATAACTTCGCGCTCTCGCGCCGCCCTCCCAGAGGGAGGAGAGGAGGACGAGGAGAAGGGGGAGAAGGAACGAGGACCGCGAAGCGCGAAGCGCGAATAACTTCGCGCCCTCGTGGGAGCCCTTGAAGCCTCGAGGTGACCTCGCCGTGCATCTGCGGGGATTTTTCCGCGCCGATCCGAGGGATCCGCGCGGAGCTGCAGGAGTCTATGCTTGTGCCGTGTGGTTTCGTTGTTCGAGCCAAGCCTCCTCATCCTTCCCCGTGCCTCTCTTCTCCTCCTCCACCTTCTCTCCCTCCTCCTCCTCCTCCTCCTCCTCCCGAGCCTGTCTCCTGTGGGGGCCCTGGAAGAAGCTCTCGCGCTGTGCCAGAAGAGGGGCCGAGAGCTCGCGTGCCATGCGCCTCCTGCGAGGCGGTCGCTGAGGACATCGGCGTCACTGCCCTGCCGACTCGAGAAAAATGAGACCCTGAGATCCCCGCGTCGCTTAAGCCAAAACGTGCACCTACTTCTTTGCAATGTTCGGCCTTCGAAGGGCCCTTACTGGGCCCCGCGACTGTCAGAACACAATACGCAGGATGAGAAGCCAATCTGGGGAAGCGGCCTAAACCTCCCGGGGCCCACGTCGTGAGAAAATCACAACTGAGCATCGCTCAACCGATCCCCATCCACACCAGCGTGGGCTGGGCCACACTGGCCGATTTACCCCCCTAGATGGGGACATAGGCTGCTCTCTTCGGGTTTCGTGGGGCAGATCCCCAACTGAGGTGGTGAGACGGCGGGGCTCGAGATGTGGACGAGTATGGGGATAGGGATCGGTCTAACGATACTGAACAACGTCGGATGTCTGGAGTGCCCAGATGGCAGACCATCGGCGAACATACCTAGATCTCTGAGCAAGCGTCGTTGGCAACCTCTGTGTGCCGACGCCCACGGTTCGGTCGAGCATGCCCCCTACAGGCGGATTTTGGACGAACTATACAAAATAGTTGACACATACTCAAAAATTGTACACAACTAAATGGTCCCCATACTATGTTTTTACTTGTTTTAATCGGCGGTGGGCAAACCTCCCTGTAGTACACCTCCCCTTAGTGAAAACGGCCTGGGACCGAAACCGACGGAGCTGGGCCCGCACAAATGACGGCCGCGACGCCCTCTCGCGAATCGAAAACGGCCAATTCCTGAATCGACGTGTCAGGGTAGGAGGTCTGTCAACCTCCGATGAACTACTCCTTCTGTAGAGGGGCCGACGCCGACTGTCAGGTCGACGCCCACGGTCAGGTCGAGCGTGTCCCCCTACAGACGGATGTTGGACGAAATATTTAAACAAAAAACAATGACACGTACTGAAAAAAATTGCACACCAACACCAAAAACAAAACAAAAATCGTCCCCATGTTATTTCTTTCCTTTTCAAAATACTCCTTCTGTAGAGGGGCACGCCCGACTTCGGCCCACCGCCGCTGCGCAGACCCTCCGCGTGCCGCCCCCCCACCCCCCCTGGGGCGAGAGGGCTCGCACGAGAGGCCGGCACGGCCAGCGGCACGCCGAGCGTTTTTGGTCGCGATGCTGCGCGTCCAGGGCGCTGCCGCTGCAGTCGGGGCGTTAACCTAGGGAACCCTGAACATTGTCTTGTAGGGCAGTCTTTAACGCATTGGATCTTTAAGAATATCGGATGTTTGATACATGAGCAAATGTATGAATAAATGTATGCATGAACTCATCGTTGTTGTTAATACTAATTCCCTGCATTTTCAATACATGATCCGCACGCGGAGCATGTATGAAAAGCGGCACTGTAGGGTGGAGGGCGCAGGGTGAAACCCATGTGGGCTCTTGCACCTCGAAAGTCAATCCGCCGCCTCGTGTGACTCACCCTTTACAGATTCACGCATCGAAGATCAACCGAAACGGCATTTCAGATCTCACCCCTTGCCCTCCAACGAGGCACCTGTTTTCCACAAGTTGAACTTCGATGTCCAATGGAAGACCTCAGGAAGAGCTGAGGCAAACTGCACAACAATCAAGGAACACCGAGCTCTTCCCTAACGAAAAGGGTTCCTTCTTCAGCGCCCCGACTGCAAGTCAAGACTTGCCGATAGCGTGGCTCTACGACGGCTCAAGGATTTGGTCAACGTTCGCAAGCGAGGGAGCAGGGCAAGGGACCAGCGGCGGCACGAGGGGGCGCGTGAAGGACTGCAGGAGCTATTCTTTTCGCACGGAGGCACGCCAACCAGTCGCAGCACGACAGCCTATGGGATGCATCAGCGCCCGGCCATCTGCTCCTCCTCGATCAGCTTCGTGTACGCACTCTTCTCGCGCCTGCCCTTGTTGAAGTCCTGAGAAAAGAATGCAAAAAGGCAAGGCAGATGCGTCAGTGTCGTCGGCGATCGCCTCGCAGGAGGCGCACGGCACGCGGACTCTCCACCCCTCAGACGGACCAGCGCGAGAGCTGCTTCCGAGGCCCAGTGCAGAAGAGATGATGAGGAAAAAAGAACTAGAAGGATGAAGACTAGCTTGAGGAAGGAGAGCTGAATACGTATAAACATCGGCGCTGGACACCCCCTTTCCGGCGCGCGGAGCGCGCCAAGGGCGGCAATGCAGACACCGCCAGGGGGGCCAAACGCAGATCCCAAAGATCCGCGCGGACGTTCGACAGTATATGCTCAGTCGATATCACCTGAGTCCCCTGCCTGAGGGGCGGCGATGGAGGGAACCAGCTCAGGGAGGGCAACATCGAGCGCGCTTCGGCACTGCAGCGCCGATCGATCGGGCCCACGACTGCGACACCGAACGTTCCTGTCTGATGCTCCTGGGCGGGGTGGGCTATCGGGCCCCTGCAGTCGGGGCCCTGAACAAGGAACCCTTCTCGTTGGGGAGGGGCTCCGCGTTCCTTAAGTGTTTCGCAGCTTGCCTCAGGTTTTCCTTATGCTTTCGATGGGAAATCGAAGTTCAACTTATGGAAAAAGGAGGCCTAGTTCCTTGTTTTGGGTTCCTTAGGTCAAGGTCCCGACTGTACCTATCGGCGATGAATTTGCGACGGGGGGTCGACGCATCCGCCCCGAGAGCCGATCGCGCCCCCGCAACGGTGCCCCTGAGACTGATATTAGGAGCAGGAGGAGGAGGAGGAGGAGGAGGAGGAGGAGGAGGAGGGGGAGGAGGAGGAGGAGGAGGAGGAGGAGGAGGAGGAGGAGGAGGAGGAGGAGGAGGAGGGGGAGGAGGAGGAGGAGGAGGAGGAGGAGGAGGAGGAGGAGGAGGAGGAGGAGGAGGAGGAGGAGGAGGAGGGGGGGAGGAGGAGGAGGAGGAGGAGGAGGAGGAGGAGGAGGAGGAGGAGGGAGGAGGAGGGGGAGGAGGAGGAGCTCTGCTAGCCTTTCAGTTGCTGCCACCCAACTTCACGCTCCGAATCGGGCGAGGCGCGATCGTCTTGACGCGTCCCGCGCAACCGCTCCGGAGAACAGGGCACCGCTTCCCGTCCTGGGACGCCAGGCACAAAAAGCGCGGGCGGCCTCACAACCCTAGAGGGCGACCCGCAGGAGGGATGCAGGAGAGGAG
Organism: Prorocentrum cordatum; assembly: GCA_963575745.1. Classification (NCBI taxonomy): domain Eukaryota; class Dinophyceae; order Prorocentrales; family Prorocentraceae; genus Prorocentrum; species Prorocentrum cordatum. The sequence continues at coordinate 566,137 of CAUYUJ010001725.1, forward strand.
GAGGAGGAGGAGGAGTAGGAGGAGGAGGAGGAGGAGGAGGAGGAGGGGGAGGAGGAGGAGGATCAAGTGGCGATTACGAAAGGAAGATGTTGCTTGTTTCTCAGCGCATCGTTTTGAGAGGGAGGGGGGGAAAAGGGAGACCGACGCGGACGGCCGATGATCAACGCACAGATGTCCCCTTTCGGCGCAATGCCGGGGCTCTGGCTGAAGCAGGCAGACTGCGGCCAGACGCAGAACGCCCGTGAACCATGCTGGAACGCACTCTGAAAGGAGGTTCTTTAGTGAGGGGGGTAGTTGACGAAACAGCTCACGCAGCTGGTTTTCCCAGCGCTTCCCGGCGCCAAAGGAATGAGGGGAGGAGGAGGAGGAGGAGGAGGAGGAGGAGGAGGAGGAGGAGGAGGAGGAGGAGGAGGAGGGAGGAGGAGGAGGAGGGGGAAGGGGAGGGGGAGGGGGAGGGGGAGAGGGGGGAGGCGGAGGGGGAGGAGGAGGAGGAGGAGGAGGAGGAGGAGGAGGAGGAGGAGGAGGAGGAGGAGGGGGAGGAGGAGGACGAGGAGGAGGAGGAGGGAGGAGGAGGGAGGAGGATGAGGATCTGGCGCAGCTCTCGCTGCCGCTCCCGTGAGGCGAGACACTAGGAGGGGAGGAGGGGCTCGTGGGGGAGGGCAAACACTGCCTTGGATTATGATGTTCCAACCTACAGGGCAGTTTTTTGTCATACGTAGGATTTGAAAAAAATATCCGATTTCTAATACATGTTTAATTCATGAATAAATTGATGCATGAACTCATAGTTGTTTTTCTACTAAATCATCGCATTTGTTATACATGATCCGCACGCGAAGCATGTATCAAAATCGGCACTGTACTTTAGCGTTGAGAGCCAGGAAGAATTTCGAGCACCGGGAAAGCATCGACATTGGAGAGTTTTCACTTGTTGGGCCCCGAGAGACGCTCGTTCGACACTGTTTCGACACTGTTTCGACACTTTTCCGAGTGATCGAAACTATTTCTGGAATGTGGCCCTTAAGCACGATGGAAACAACAGAAGAGTTGGAATTGAGTCGGGCCTGTCCCTCTACAGGAGGAATCTACAAACATGGTCAAAAAATAAACTTGGAAGGGTGTGTTGAATAATTCTGGGCATTTCTTGGGCATCTTTTTTCGTCCAAAATCCGCCTGCAGGGGGACATGCCCGACCTAGACTTGGAATCTACGATACTAGATCGGCGATGGGCCGCTGGTAAAAACGCAGAACAACTTATCAAAAATTGCTCTGATTTTTCAAGAAGGCAGCACTGATAAAAAAAGGCCGCGATTATCGCTACATGGGTGCTTGGAGGGCGATGCTTGCCTCCGGGGCCACCGCCCGATGCAGGATCAGTCAGCATCGACTCGGGAGATGGGGAGGGGGCCGGAACGTGCGTCGGATCGGGCCACGCTGGCACGGCGTTGAAATGGAATCGGGTCGGCTGCGCCAGGATGCACACAAGCACCATCTCGTCATCGCTCGGACGTCCGTTTCCCGTGCATTTTTCGGTTTCGCGCGTGTTTTCTTTGCTCGATGGTCCAGGATGGTCCTCGATGGTTCTCGCCGAGAAAAAATGCACACGTCCGAGCGATGCCAAGCCATGTGAGCCTCGGGGCCACACGTGGTCGTCGAGGCAGCGGGGTCGCATCGGGTCGAGCGGGCCAGAATCGGTGCCGCATCGGATCGATCGGGTCGAAATGGACCCTGCCTGGTCCACACAACTTACCAACCTCGAACGTATCCCTATCCCTAAGATTGACACGCCAGAAAGCGATGACAATATTAGGGACGCGCCCTCAAAAAATAAGGGAATCCCTAAGATTGGCATCGTGATGAGGAGATGCCCAGCATAGGGATAGGGATATGTTCCAGGCTGGTAAACAACCCCCAGTCACCAGACATGCGATGCCTTGATGTTTGTTGCTGCGGGGTCCCTGGAATAGGCTCGACCCTTTCCTGGGGCTGGATTTTCATCCGAATCGCGTTTGGTACGGTCCTGCGGCCCAGCGAGGGCCCCCCGAGCCCGTGGACGACCGGAAACCTTCCGACGTGAGTCTGTTCACGGCGTGGGCATATCTGGGTCGGCTGCCCTAATCTTGCAGAGGTCCTCCAGCTGAGCGAAGTTGCGCCTCTTCGCGATCAGCGGCGCCAACGCTGGCGGGTACTGCCCGACGCAGTACCAGCTCCCGGGCGCGTCGCACTCGCGGTTTCCTCGGGGAGGACACCAGGCCATACAACTACGCAGACATGCTCGCGTCGCAACAACAGCAATCATTGCGAGACTGTTCGCTCCTACCTGCTAGCGTGCCATTCCAAATTGTCGATCCCAAACCGTCGGTACCCGCCGTCGTCGGGTTCCATCGCACCCTTTTATACCGTCCTTACCTGCCACATGCATTTAGCGCAGCCCCTTAAAACAGGGGAAGAGAGGACGGATGGAAGGGGGAAGGAGAAGGATGGAGCACGAGAGAGATTAGCAGGAGGGGTGCTAGAAGCAGAAAAACACGTGGCAGAACCAGACGGGCAAATCGGGCGCGTCGACCCTAATGGGCGGGTCGGGAAGGCGGGCCCAGACAGCCAGGTCGAGCAGGCGGGTTGCTGAAGCGTGAGTCCTGCATGAATCGCGAGCAAGTCTCGAGGGACAGCGCCATTCCCAATTAAACCGCTAGAATAGCCAAAGCGAGAGCGTGATTCCTGAGTGTCGAGGGCGCGGCGTCTGAATACGTTGCGAGCAAGTCCCACGCGAGAGCGCGGTTCCTGCATAAATTGTGACGGCGTCCCGCGCGAGAGCGCGACTTTGAAACAAATTGTAAGGACGTATCGAGCGGGAGCCACTGTTATTGTAAACGGGGGGTGCGGGATACAGTTTGAGCAGGAAGAGTTTCGCTCATGAAAAAAAGGTGCGCGCCCCGAGAGGGACACTTGAATTGAAGAACACAACGTGCACCAGCGGAGGGGAACAGCAAATTATTTACAACTGAGACCTCAACAACAACAGCAGCAGCAACAACAACAAGAACAACGACAACGACAACGACAATGACAACGACAACGATAATAACAACAATAAGTTTAAGACTGTTCGCTCTCATCTGCTCGCGTGCCACTCAACACGTAGATCCCGAACCCTCGATACCCGCCCTCTTCGTCTTCGACCGTACCCCCTTGGGGGCATGTCTTCCTTGCATGCAACGTATATTTCGCGCATCCCCTGAGGCAAGGGAAGAGAGAACGAATGAAAGGAAGGGACAAGGGGGAGGGAGGAGGATGGAGCACGAGAGAGACTAGGAGGAGGGGGCTAGGACAGCAACAGGTACCCATACCGCTACCTTTCGGCAGTTATCCCCTTGTCGGGCCTCCTGGGAGGCCCTCGTCGCCACCGCTGGATTCGCCTCGAAATTCTAGTCAGAACGCACCCTGGGAGAGGTCCGGGGGTAGCAATATCGGTACCTTTCGGTTTCCCCAGGACATGCTCGCGACCACGGCGCGAGGCTGCTCCGGCCACGACGCGAGAGCGCCCCTGGGTAAGGGTGGCCTTTGGTGCGCGGCTTTCGGGGGGGGCGCAGGGTGGCCGACACGCAAGCGCGCAAGACGCCACTGCCGCCTCGCGTTCGGCGATCGGGGGACGCCATTCGGCCCGCACCAAAGGTCACTCCGGCGAAAGGTCACTCTTACGTCTAGCTACAGGGGAATTTGCGACGGAAAATAAAAACAAACAAAAAAAGGAAAATACTCCAAAATGGTATTCTTAGAAAAGTCCCCTGACTATGTTTATACTATTTTTGAATATTCCCCCTGTAGAGGGACAAGCCCGACTTACGTCTAGTCGACTGTTGGCCATCTCTGGCCTCCAGTGGCCCTCGACGGGCCTCGGGGCCGTCGGAGAAGAAAGGCTCGGGAGGAGGAACCGGCTGGGGAAAGGGTCAGGGGGCCACGTGCGAACACTGCCCCACCCTCCCTCTCAGAAATCGTGGGGGGTAGGGGTAGGGTTCGCACGTGGCCCCCGAAGGGTCAGGACTTCCAGGGGCCTGCTAGGGGGAAAAGCAAGACGTCGTATGGGACCGCGCATGGGACCGCGTATGGGCCAGGACTTCCAGGGACCGCGTATGGGAAGCACCAAAAACTTGAGCAGGGACCGACCGTCCCGGGAGGAGGGAGGAGGAGGGAGGTTCGCCAGGAGGGAGGGCGGTTCGCCAGGAGGGAGGAGGAGGAGGTTCGCCAGGAGGGAGGGGAGGGGGGAGGAGGAGGAGGAGGAGGGAGGTTCGCCAGGAGGGAGGAGGAGGAGGAGGGAGGAGGAGGGAGGTTCGCCAGGACGCTTCGCCACTGCCCGAAACACACATCGCATGCATGCCTGGGGGGGCTGCGGCGGCGGCAGCCGCGGGGGCGCGCCGCCCGCGCCCCGCGCCCCGCGCCCCGCGCCGGGCCCGCGGGGCCCCTCCGAGGCCCTCGCGCCGCAGCCTGCCCGCAGGCCGGGCGCTCCCGCCCGGCCTGCGGGCCCCCGGGGGGGGGGGGGGGCGTCCCCCTACAGGGGGATCTTGGACGAGAGCTCCAAAAATACCCCCCCCCCCAAGCGGGCTCCAAAGCGGGGCTCCAAAGCGGGGCCAGCTCTGGATCGGGCACGTCCCCCTGCAGGGGGATCTTGGGCGAAGACTCAAAAATACCCCCCCCCCAAAAAAAAGAGTTTGAAAATAGCCACAGAATCGTCCCCGGATTGTTTTTGACTGTATGGGAATATTCCTCCTGCAGAGGGGCAGGCACGACGTGAGGCCAGCGGCGTTCGCGCGCCGCGCTGCGCGAAGCGCGAGTCACTTCGCGCACTCGCGCCGCCCTCGTGAGAAAGCAGGGAGACGTGGAGACTGAGGATGCGTGGGCTCGCGCACCGCGAGCGCCGCGGACCGGCGACTCGCCCAGCCCGCTCTCGGAGCGGCCCCTGCAGACATGCCACTGGCAGCCATGAGCTAAGAGCCCCGGCAGTGATATCTCATGGTGTTTCCATGTGCTCGCGGTGTCGAGACTCGGCGACTCCAGAGGGGGTGGTTTGCGAAGAGTGTGGTTTGCAGCCAGCACCCTGGGGAACATCCCGGGGGGCGCGCGGGGACCTCGACAGAGCTCGTCCGCGCACCGAGGGGGCCCGACGAGGACAGCGTCGTGCCTCCCAGGCCCCAACGGTGCCGATCGCAAACCACACCCCGGCGTAACCATACCCTTTGAAGTCGCCGACATGGACTCGCGATGTCGAGATCTCGAGGAGGGCGTGAGCGCCAGTCCCCGTTCCAGGATCGGCCCGGCCGGGGGCGGCGTGGGCGCGTTGGCCGCCGCTACCCGGGCTCCTGGGTCGGCCACCCACGCCTTCGACTCCTCGGAGACGTTGAGCACCTTGAACACCCTCATCAGCCCGTACTTCGTCGTGTGCACCTCCTGGAACAGCTTGGAGCTCAACGCCACCCCGTCTACCTTCTGGTGGTTGACCGCCTTGTACAAGAACGACCTTCCCATCATGGGGGTGGGCGAGCCATCCTCTCAGGGGCAACGCCAAGGGGGGAGGGGGGCTGTTCAGGGGGGGAACATCGAGCTGGAATCGGCGGCACATCGACGATAGGTCAGCGATAGGCCCCCGACAGCGAGTCCGCACGTTCCTGGGCGGGATGTGCTATCAGGCCCCTATCGGCAATGAATCGGCGATTGGGGGGCGATGCATCCCTTCCGAGCATATCCAACCCTGAAGCTGCCCAAGGTCCTCATACATGTTGAAGTTCCTGCACAAGGGGTCCTCGTCGCCGCAATGGTCGGGGAACACCGAGTTGCCGATCCGCGCCAGGTGGGGCGACTTGGCCATGTCGTCGCCGCGGCCTCCAGCCCACACGAGCGCATAGTCGGCCAGGTGCCGCATGGAATTGTAGGACTTCCTCTGCTCGCTTGTCAGGATGCGCCCGAGGGTGGCAATGTGTTCGTGGTTCCAAGTGTTGCCGTCCGCGACGGAGGTCCTGTTGGCCACGCCGGTGATCTGGTACCCATAATCCCACCAGGCTATGACCCGAGAGTCTGCGGGCGTGTTCTCTCTAATCCAGTTATAGCCGTCCAGGTAGTCGGTGACGATGATATCCTCGCCACTCTGGAGCGAGGCCTTGAACGCGATCCTCGGATTCGCCGCCATGCCCTGAGCAGTCTCGTCGCACAAGTTGATGAAGTCGCGCGACGGCCGTATCAATCCCTGGAGCCCCCTGAGCACAACCAGCACGGCCACGACTGCCCGCAAAGGCCTGTCCACCAGCGGATGGTTCGCGGCAAACCTCTCCTTCGCAGCCCAGGCGTCCTCGGGGAAACCGAGAGGTACCGACACTGCTATCCCCCGGACCTCTCCCTGGGTGCGTTCTGACCAGAATTTCGAAGCAAATCCAGCGGTGGCGACGAGGGCGTCCCAGGAGGCCCGAAAAGAGGAAAACGGCCGAAAGGTAGAGGAAGAGGAGGAGGAGGAGGAGGAGAAGGAGGAGGAGAAGGAGGAGGAGGGGGAAGAGGCGGAGGAGGAGGAGGAGGAGGAGGAGGAGGAGTGGGAGGAAGAGGAGGAGGAGGAGGAGGAGGTATGGGTACCTTGTCCCGCTCGGAGTCCTGGAGCTCCCGAGGGTACAGGACGGGCCGCAGCCGTCGCCATGCGCAGCGCCAGATGGATCCCATGCCCCCCGTGCGCGGCGGCGGCGGCCGCGGCTCTGCGGCGGGCTGCCGGCCGCCTCCGAGCACCCCGAGCAGCTGTGCGATGCACCAATCTCGGGCTGGGCGAGAGGGGCGGATAGCAAAGGGGGGGGAACGGAACGGAACGGAACGGAACGCCTGTGCGGGCATGCGCCCGGGCCCCTGAAGGGCGAGGCGGGTGAGGCCGTGGCCTCGCATGAGAAGCTGCGCGCGTCGGGGGTCTACTCAGGACAATGCGTAACGTACTTCAGGAGCAAAGGGGGGGGGGGGAGAATCAGCTCACGTAGCTGATTTCCCCGGCGCCTCCCAGCGCCGGGAGGCGCCCATGCATCGAGGAATGGAGGCCCGGCGGCGGGGCCGAGACCAGCTGCACGCAGCAGACTTCGTAACCCCCCTTTCCCTATCCCCCCCTGTTCGTTCGGCCCGACAATCACCAACAATTCCAACTGGAAAGCCTGCGAGGATCGAGACGATGGGGCCGCAGATAATCATCAGCCTGGACATCTTCTGGAAGAAGAAGCAGCGGCATAAACATAGACTGTTGGCGCTCCGCGCGGACTTCTTGGGTCTGCGCTGGACCTCCCTCCCTGGCGCGCGGAGCGCGCCAGGGGCGGCGCCGGAGGCGCCGCTGGTTCGGCCCAGCGCGGATCCAAGAAGTCCGCGCGGAGCGCCAAGAGTTTATGCTTATGCAGGGTGTTCTTGTTCGATCTTCAGCGAATAGTAATAGGACACGACCGCGTAGATCGATACCAGGAACTTGGCCGGTGTTGCTTGGTGCCAGCTGAAGAGGAGCAGCCCGAGCGCCGACAGGTACCTGGGATCCCCCAGGAGCCGCTCGTAGGCCTGGCTGCTGGACGGCTGATGCTCGGCCACCGAGTCCACCAGCGGGTTCCCTGTCTTCTGGGCCTTCAAGAAGAGGCCCCTAATCCGGGCGCCGAGGGGCATGAAGAAACCCAACTCCCACAACGTGTAGGCGGCCCCCGCAGCCAGTCCAACCAGGACCGCGAAGACACCGCAGCGAAAGAAGAAGAACTTCCATGCCGACATGCCGCCCCTCTGCGCTGCGCGGTACAAGTCGCACACCTGCATCACCTGAAAGACGAAGAAGGTCAGAAGCGCTGGCATCTGCTCCAGCGACCTGATTGGTGCCCAGCCGATGACCGGCACGCAGCTGGCACCGAGGCTGCCGATGATCCACAAGATCGTGTAGGATCTGTAGAGCCCGTAGTTGTGCTTGCCTAGTACAACAATAACAGCGGCGTGCATTGCGACGATGTTGTTCACAAATATGTAGCCGCCCCAAGTACACGCGGCGCACACGTACATCACACCTGCGAGGACGCTCCAAGGCCAGGATCCTGGCGTTCGCACTGCGCGGCACCACAGCCACAAAAAAGCAACAAAGGTGGTCATCGCGACGCACTCGTTGTCAAACTCTCCAGCGTAAGACCGCATGATATGAGCTGGGATGATGGCCATCACGCAGGCTGCGAAAGCGCCTGCGCTCGTACTGCCGGAGATTTCCGCTGTCAACCAGTACGTGAACAGCGTCGCAACCGACCCGAACCAGGCGGGCACCATGACGCACACGTCGTTCAAAGTCATCGGGCCGAACGCAAGCGGCCTCCCCTGGTTCGGCAGGTACGCCAGAAGCCACCGGGGGACCTCCGAGCGCCACTCCTCTGGCAGCCACACGGCCTTCCGCTCGGGCACGAGCTTGAGCGCCTCCCAGATCCACACCGAGACGATCTGCATGCCTGGATAGATGGTGGTGCCCACGGGTCGGCCGATTGGGTACCAGCTCATGCCCGCCGCCACGCTGGCACGGGCAGTGAGGCGTCGGAGCTCGGAATGCGTGTCGGTTCGCGTCGGAGCGCTTGTTAGTTCTCTGGCAGGGGTTCTTGGTTAGGAGGAGGAGGAGGAGGAGGAGGAGGAGGAGGAGGAGGAGGAGGGGTTCTTGGTTTCTCTGGGTCCGATCCCAGCCCTTGCGGGCGCGCACCCTCGAACAGCACTCCTCCTCAGATGCATTCCCCGAGCTCCTCGTGGCCCCAAAGCAGCACCAAACCAACTCGAATGATGATGGATCAAAACCCCCAAAGAGTCCAGGTTCTCGCAAAAAAATACCTCCAAGACGGACGCAAAACGCCATAAACCCATCCAGAGACGGTCAAACGAGCCCCCAACGGGTCCAGGATTCTCTCAAATGCTCGAAGGGGGCCGAAGGAGCCCCAACGAGGGGCAAAAGGATACCTCTCTGGCGAGGCCCAAATAGGCGAAATCAGAATCCAAAACTGGAGACAAAGCTGTGCTCTTTGCTTTCGAGGCTCTTCGGCTTAAGATCCTCTCAGTAAACTTCCAAAGAGCCTCAAAAAGTCCCCACGACGGCCCAAGAAGGCCCCGAGAGAGTCTCAAGACGGACCCACGATGGCTCAAAATCTCCCAAGCCGGCCCAAATGGCCCAAATGCCGCCACAAGAGAGCTCTAAGAGTAAGACCCACCTAGATGGTTCAACCGAGCCTCTTCGGGAGAGCTCGGTAGAACCATCGCGCCCCACCGACGGCCCCGAGACCCTTGACGGGCACCCAACAAGCCCCCTAGAGGGCCCCAAATCGATGATGTTTGCTTATTTGGGGCTCTATTGGGGAGCCTCCTGGGGGTCTCTTGGGGGCCTCTTGGGGCCCCTGGGGGGCCTCTTGGGGCCTCTTGGGCCTCCTGGGAGCCTCTGGGGCAGAGAGCTCGGAATTTGAATATGGTTGTGCACCTCTGGGACCCCTCTGGGGCTCGTCCTGGGGCTCTCTTGGGCTGCCTTGGGGGCCTCTCGGGCCGTCTTGGGACCCTCTTGGGGTCGTCTGGGAGCCCTCTTGGGAGCCAGTGGGGCAGTCTTGGGGGCCTCTTGGGCCGTCTTGGACACAGCGGAAGCCCAAAAGGCGAACACGCCAAAAATAGTATTTCCCATCGGAAATCGACGATAGTTGCTTATTGGGGCTCTATTGGGGTGCCCCGTGGGGCGTGTTCGGGGACTCGTTCTGTGTTGTTGCAGGTCTCTTAGGACCTCTTGGGGCTTCTTGGGCGCTTCTTGGAGCCTCTTGGGGTCTCCTGGGGGCCTCTTGGTCGCATGTTCGGTTCCTTGTCCCCGTCTTGGGCGCCGACTTGGGGCATTGTTGAGCGGCTTAGGCGTCTCGTGAGCCGTCTTGGCCCCCTCGTGGGCCGTCTTGGAGCCCTCTTGGGGGCATCCTCGACCGCCTTGGGTGCCTTTTGGGCAGTCTTGGACGCAGTGTAAGCCCGAAGGCGAACACGCCAAAACTATCAGTTTCCCCATCGGAAATGGACGATGTTTGCTTATTTGGGGCTCTATTGGGGAGCCTCTTGGGAGCCTCCTGGGGGTCTCTCGGGGGTCTCTTGGGGCCCCTGGGGGGCCTCTAAGGGGCCTCCTGGTGACCTCTTGGGGCCTCCTGGGAGCCTCTGGGGCCGAAAGCTCTGAATTTGAATATGGTGGTGCACCTCTGGGACCCTCGTCCTGGGGCTCTCTTGGGCTGCCTTGGGGGCATCTCGGGCCGTCTTGGGACCCTCTTGGGGTCGTCTTGAAGCCATCTTGGGAGCCTGTGGGGCAGTCTTGGGAGCCTCCTGGGCCGTCTTGGACGCAGTGGAAGCCCAAAAGGCGAACACGCCAAAAATAGCAGTTTCCCGATAGGAAATTGACGATGTTTGCTTATTGGGGCTCTCTCGGGGTGACTCTTGGAGCGTCTTCGGGGCCTTCGGGTGCCTTCTTGGCGTCATGGGAGTCCTCTTGAAAGGCGCCTGGAGCCATCGCTGCGGCCTCCTGGGGCCTCCCTGCAGCCTCTTGGAACCCTGTTGGCCCAGGGTCGCCCAAACGCCGTAAAAAACATAGGGAAGATGGCGCACGGGCCCCACATTTGTGGTCGTGGCGCCGGCCCACGGCCCCCGGACCCGGTCCCCCGTTATGTGTGTATATATATATATATATATATATATATATATATATATATATATAGATGTGTATATATATATATATATAGAGAGAGAGAGGTGTGTGTGTGTGTGTGTGCTAACATCTCTAAAAATAAATATGCAATTGTATGTGAGCGCTTGGAACACATGTAAAGACGTACTTGATTAGAGCATGATCGTAATTCGCCACTCGTCGTTGCTCGCTGGTCGTCGCTATCGTCATGTGAAAATCGCATTCCGCAGCCGTCGTCTTACTCGCACCCGCAGCTCGCATGTGCCATCAGGTCTTGCACGTCATCCGAACACCGCCGCGCGCACCGTGGCCTGTTTTGGCTGCGATGTCTGTCGTAGTTTGTAGCGGCGATCTCCTATCTGGAGTTGTGCGTTCGCCTAGCTGGAGCGTGCTTGAGTCATGTGTTCTGGAGCGCAAGCCGTAACAGGAGTTCAAGACGACGGCGCATTACCGAAACGAAAACTTGCAAGGTTGTGCAAAGAGCAAGTTGCTGATGCGAGCAACGAACCATCAGGAAATGTGGAAATCAAGGACCGCATCCTCCATGTGCGCAACATGAGCAGTCTTACCAGCAAATGTGCCACTGCAAAGAAATTGAGGTTGTGAGAAACAACCGCGGAGGCGAGGAGGGCCAATGGCGTCGCGCGCACGGGCGCGCGCAAGTCATCAAGACACCAAGTCTCTCTTTGGCCACCATTCAGCATAATGCGGTTGCTGGCGAGGACAACCCGTACACCATACAGTTCGCGAAACACACGGTAAAGCAGCCCCTCCCAGCCGTGCTTCGCGAAGCACAAAGAGAACAAGATCCGATGGGGGGCGTGGGGGGCAAAGCATGCTTTGCATGGGTTTGCATGGGTTTGCCTGCGCCCACAACGGCGTTAAGAGCGAGTACGAGAGTCTGACGAAGGGCGACTTCATGAACATCGACGTCGCGCGCAACCGAGACAAGGGTAGTTGGCTCAGGGACGCGATCGTGAATGGCGTGAAATTGGCTGCCGTGGACTGGGTCGTCCACGCGGCGGTGCCGCTGGCTGCAAAAAACCGTTGGCGATGCTCTCAACACGGTGCAGCAGACGTCCGAAGGCAACCCGCCATGAGCGTCTCATCCCCTCGTCGTCGCACTCCTCTCCTTTTCTTCATCCTATCCTCCCCGCCTCAGCCTCTCTCTAATGATCGTCATTGGCAGCGGCAAACAGATGTATACCGTGTGCAGCCTAGCGGAGCGGTTGTCGGGGTCGGCAGTCGACAGTGGCGGGGGTGATGACACTGGTGGCGGCGTCAACTGCGGTAGCGGTTGCTGCTGTAGTGGATGTGGCAGCGGTAGCGGTGGCGGCAAGCATGTTTGGCGCAGATCCGGCGAGACGTGGTGCCAGGAACTGCTGAGCATAATTGATGCCGCATCAGCCATGGGCCCGCAGCCCGACTGTAAATCTAGGAAGGTGCTGACGTCACAGCCTGCGAAAGCCATGGACGTGCCAGGCACGGTCGAATATGTCATCAACTGGGGGCGGCATGCCAAGTGTTGGCCTGACCAAGCAGCACTCGCCTCCGCTCAACCACTCCGCGCCCTCCGACCGCGCGGTATCAGGCGTGTTTTTTGAGGCAGATGGCGGAGCTCAAGTTCCCCCTCGACTGCATGCCAGCGCACGTCGTGAACGCCGTGCTGTTTCGGCGCGCGGAGGCGGAGGACTGCGCGAGGGGCGGCTCGCAGGGTACGCCACCCAACCCGACTTGGCCCTGCTCTCCATGCCTGCCAAGCGCGAGGCGGCGAAGCAGGCGAAGGGCGTCCTGATGCGCGCGAAGGAGTGGCTCGCGAATGCGTCGTAGGCCCCATTGGTCACAGAGCCACTGAAGGGCCAGCTCATGATTGACGTCGTGGGCTTCCTCCTGCGTTGCAGGCGATCCTTGAGGAGTTGATCCAGAAGTTGGATGGCGGCGCAAGGGATAGGTCGGGCATGTCCTACATCAGCCTTGTGAAGGAAAAACTAAAGATAATCTCAAAATGATTAACAACAAATAAAATGTCAAAAAATCTGCCGGCCCCCTTGTGGGGCCACCAGGCTGCAGGCCGAAGCTTCGCAGTTTCCTGTACCAGTTGCAGCTTCCAGTATCCACTGTTACAGTACCGCTTCTTGCTGCTTAATGTTCCTTGTTGACTTCTTGCTGCTCCGCCGGCCCCCTTGTAGGGCCACCAGGCTGTAGGCCGAAGCTTCGCAGTTTCCTGTACCAGGTGCAGCTTCCAATTTCCACTGTTACAGTACCGCTTCTTGCTGCTTACTGTTCCTTGTTGACTTCTTGCTGCTTACTGTTCCTTGTTGATGGACCGCGCGAGGGGGGGAGGCCCAAAACGGGCATTTCTACCACGCCCTGAGCGTGTTGTCTGAATTGCTGGGGTCTGAAATTCGGCGGCACCCCTCACGCAGATCGGGGTCAGGGTCCAAAAACAAAAAGGAGTTGCAACATGTCTTACATTCGGCGGCACTCCTCACGCAGATCGGCGGGGTCATGGTCCAAAAAAAAATGGGATTTGCCACATTTCTGACATTCAGTGACACCCCTCACGCAGATCGGCGGGGTCAGGGTGCAAAAACACAAAGGATTTGGCACAGTTCTGAAATTCGGTGGCACCCCTCACGCAGATCGGCAGGGTCGGGGTCCAAAAACAAATAGGATTCGCCACACTTCTTAAATTCGGTGGCACCCCTCACGCAGATCGGCGGGGTCAGGGTCCAAAAACAAATGGGATTCGCCACGTTTCTTAAATTCGGTGGCACCCCTCACGCAGATCGGCAGGGTCAGGGTCCAAAAACACGCGGGATTTGCTACATTTCTTACATTCGGCGGCACCCCTCACGCAGATCGGCGGAACAGGGTCCAAAAACAAAAAGGAGTTGCAACATGTCTTACATTCGGCGGCACCCCTCACGCAGATTGGCGGGGTCATGGTCCAAAAAAATATTGGATTTGCCACATTTCTGACATTCGGTGACACCCCTCACGCAGATCGGCGGGGTCAGGGTGCAAAAACACAAAGGATTTGGCACAGTTCTGAAATTCGGTGACACCCCTCACGCAGATCGGCGGGGTCAGGGTGCAAAAACACAAAGGATTTGGCACAGTTCTGAAATTCGGTGGCACCCCTCACGCAGATCGGCAGGGTCGGGGTCCAAAAACAAATAAGATTCGTCACACTTCTTAAATTCGGTGGCACCCCTCACGCAGATCGGCAGGGTCAGGGTCCAAAAACACGCGGGATTTGCTACATTTCTTACATTCGGCGGCACCCCTCACGCAGATCGGCGGGGTCAGGGTCCAAAAACAAAAAGGAGTTGCAACATGTCTTACATTCGGCGGCACCCCTCACGCAGATCGGCGGGGTCAGGGTCCAAAAACACAAGGGATTTGCCACATGTCTGAAAATCCGGTGGCACCCCTCACGCAGATCGGCAGTGTCAGGGTGCAAAGACACAAAGGATTCGCCACATTTCTCAAATGCGGCGGCACCCCTCACGCAAATCGGCAGGGTCAGGATCCAAAAACAAAAAGGATGTGCCACATTTCTGAAATTCGAGGGCAGACCTCACGCAGATCCGTAGGGTGAGGGTCAAAAAACACAAAGAACTTGCCACATTTCTGAAATTCGGTGGCACCCGTGACGCAGATTCGTAGGGTCAGGGTCGAAAAACAAACAAGTCCCGACACTGCTTCACGGCAGCGCCCAGGCCTCATGATTTAGCTTTTGCATCTCCCATTATCCGAGACAGGGGGCCAGCGGCATGGGGCGAAGCCCTTACGGATAACAAGAAAGAGCACGCAAATGAATGGTCTATGTCTTCACTATCAATGAATTTTCCTCTTGTAGAGGGACATGCCCGACTCAACGCTAGGGCTGGCGCGGCAAGGCTTCGGGCTTGGGCCAGACGATCGCGCTCCTTAAAGAGGTCGTGGTAGGCGCCCACCTGAGACCGAAGCCCCTCCGAGGGCGCGCCCCTTGCAGTGCAGGACACGTGGAAAATCACGGATGCCACTCGCAATGGAACCGATACCTTCCAGGCGGCAAAGCTTGATGGCGGCCCTCCCCACCACCTTGCCTGTAGACCACCGCCGGCGCCCCTCTCGTTCTCTGGCCGTGATCGTTGCAAAGGCACTGCGCTGCAAAAGCACTGCGTTGTGTTGCCATCGCTTGGCGTTGCATTGCGCTGCATTGACTTGCATTGGGCCGCATTGCTAAGCATCACATAGCTTGCACCCCATAGATTGCACCACGTCGCTCACACAGCATGGCTTGCACCATATGGGCTAACTTGCACCACATAGATTGCACCACGTAGCTACGCCACGTCGACTGCACCACGTAGATTGCAACGCATAGTGCGTATCCAACTAATTGCACCACATAGGTTACACCACGATTTGGCATGAGGTTGGGTGGGGGTCGGGTGCGTATGTGTGCGGTGGTGGTGGTGGTGGTGGTGGTGGTGGTGGTGGTGGTGGTGGTGGTGGTGGTGGTGGTGGTGGTGGTGGTGGTGGGGTGGTGGTGGTGGTGGTGGTGGTGGTGGTGGTGGTGGTGGTGGTGGTGGTGGTGGTGGTGGTGGTGGTGGTGGTGGTGGTGGTGGTGTGGTGGTGTGTGGAGGTGGTGGTGGTGGTGTGGTGGTGTGGGGGGGGGGTCGGGGTGGGGGGGGGGGGGGGGGGTGGGGTGGTGGGGGGTGGTTGGTGGGTGGGGGGGGGGGTTGGGGTGGTGGTGGGGGGGGGGTGGAGGGGTGGTGGTGGGGGTGGTGGTGGGGGGGGGGGCGGGGTCGGGGGGGGGGCGGGGGGGGGTGTGGGGGGTGGTGGTGGTGGTGGTGGTGGTGGTGTGGTGGTGGGGTGGTGTGGTGGTGGGTGGTGGGGTGGTGGTGGTGTGGGGTGGTGGTGGTGCGGGTGTGGTGGTTGTGGTGGTGTGGTGGTGGTGGTGGTGGTGGTGGTGGTGGTGGTGGTGGTGGTGGTGGTGGTGGTGGTGATGGTGGTGGTGGTGGTGGTGGTGGTGGTGGTGGTGGTGGTGGTGGAGGAGGACGCGGAGAAAGGAGAAGAGGGTGGGAAAGGTGGGAGGGCGTGTGAGTGTGTGTACATGAGTGTGGGGGGGTAAAGTGGATGGCTGGGTGGCCTAGCGCGCATGGAGCTAAAGAATACAATAAGGTGGCGTGGCGTGGGGCGGGGTGAGGTGAAGTGAGGGATGGGGATACAGGTGGTTTCGTGTGGTGCGTGTGTGTGTGCGTTTGTGTGTGTGTGGGTGCGTGGGTGCGTGCGTGCGTGTGTGTGTGTGGAGTTGAGGCGAAGGGAGGGCTGGTGGTGGTGAGTGAATATAGTGATGCGTGTGCGTCTGAAAAAAGGCCAGATGAGAGGTGGGACGGAGAATGGAAGGGAATGGAGAGTGAAGGGAGAGAGGAGGAAAAGAGCGGAGGGAAGGGGGGGAGAGGAGAAGAGGGGGAAGAGGATAGTGTCACATCCAGAGAACCCTGGGTCGGCGGCATTGGCCGACGGCCAAAACAATATTCCAACCACTGTTCCCACCGCTTGCAGCGCCCCCGAAACACTTTCAAGGTGGTTGTTCGACTGCATGCTGCTACATATTCCTGATCAGGGCAACTCGCCTGGCGATCTGTCTCTGGATGGGCTGGAAGGGATACTTTTTGGTCGCGGCCGCAAGCGAAGGCGCAGGCGGCGGGTCGGTAAGTCCGGGGCGCGGTCCTTACTAATTTACAGCGAGCTGCAAACTAGAGCGCGGGGTCAAACCTAAGCTGCCTAAGCCGCCGAGCTGCGCTGCGGTGAGCTGGGGGCGCCAGGGCCAGGAGGTCGGAAGCGGTCCACCATCACCGACACGCATCAAATTGCCAGGCCAAACTGAATCAGGCTGGTGGGGAAATGTAGGAATCGCAGGCCAGGCTGGGGGGGATACGCGGAGCGTCAAGAATTTCTACTATTCCCGGTAACTCCTGTGACCGGCCCCGACCCGCCCCACAACCCCCCCTGGTCACGTCACGATTCGGGCCGGCGCCGTCTGGGAATGAGCCAGTCTTAGGCATTCCCAGACGGCGCTGGCGCGAATCGCGACGTGACTGCCCCCATGCCCCTGCCCCCTTGGTCACGCCCGTGATCGCTGGGGGGGGCAAAAGGTTCGCGGCGGCGCACGCCACAAGCAGCCAGATAGTCGTACCAGCGGAAAAACGCGTGCCACCCGTGCTGCGCAAGGTACTCGGCGGCCCGGTAGTTAAACCACGGATCGAACTCGTGGATGATGTAGCCGAACGTGCTCACGGCATGCATGCGTATCCTGGGGAGGCCCAAAGGATCCCGATACCGCTGGTCCCAAGACCTCACCCGGAGTGCGCTCTGACCAATACTGCGAGGCGAATCCAGCGATGGCGAAGAGGGCTTTCGAGGCAAGGGTAGCGCCAGATGCGCCTTCCCAAACATCCGAAAGTTTGGGCTTCCCAAAATTAGCAGCATAAGAAGCATGGCCGTCGTTCTCGGGTCATGACTCAGACTCAGCTCTCTGGCTGTCGTTCGGGAGAATTCTGGCATTTGGTCGGGCATGTCCCCCTACAGGCGGATGTTGGGCGAAAAATCGTAAATTGTATATCTGTACACATAAATGCATCTATAATGATAATACGAAGAATAACAGCAATACGAATTGTACAATATGTATATATATATATATAAATATAATGCTCCCAAAGTGTCGAGAATTGCCACACACACACACACACACAAAAAAAAAAAAGTCCCCAGGCTATTTTTACGATTTTTGAATAATCCTCCTGTAGCCCGACTTACCACCAGCAGCATAGAGGACATGGCCGTCGTCTTCGGGTCATGACTCAGCTCTCTGGCTGCCGTTCGGGATGGCTCTGGCACCACCGACGCGCGCTCGGCGAGGCGCCGCCGCTGGAGAGCATCTCTGGAGGCCGGAAGACCCCGAAGAACCCTCGAACGCGCCCGAGAACATCGACCCTCGAGGCCGAAACTCCCAGCCCTCCTCCCCTTCTAGAAGGCGGAGAAGAAGAAGAAGAAGAAGAAGAAGAAGGGGAGAGAAAAAAAAAAGAAGGGGCCCTAGGACACACACAAATAAACATGCACAAATACCCGGATTCCCCATATTTCCCGTATTTTCTGGGTTTTTGTCTTCCCCCCCACTTCCCATCGTTTCCCATATCTTCCTGGGGAATCGACGACGAACTGTGTCTGCGTGTTTCTGTCCCCTCCTGAGCTCTCCGCGCGGATTTCCTGGGTCGGCGCATGGGCCCCCCCCAGGCGGCGCCCCCGGCGCCGCCCCCTGGCGCGCCCCTGGCGCGCCAGGGAGGGGGGCCCAGCGCAGATCCCAGAGATCCGCGCGGAGCGCCAAACGTTTCTGCTCCAGTCGAGCCCGTCCCTCTCCAGGAGGAGAATTCACAAATAGCAACAACAGACCAGGGACAGTTTTTGGATTATTTCTTGACACTTTGGGCACATGCTTGTAATCCTCTTTATGTTTCGCCCAAGATTACCCTGTAGGGGGGGATATGCCCGATTTCAGTTTATGTTTATGTTGTTCTTGGTCTTCTGCAACTTTCGGAGATCTTCTGACCCAGGTCAATCCAGATGCAGAAAAAATAGGCAACGCAGGTCTTCGCAAACCCGGGTCAGCAAATAGGCGCGGCCGCCTCGCGGCCACGAGCGGCTCGCTAACCCGGGTCAGCCAGAGGGGGCCTTCGCAGGATCCTGCAGGATCCAGCGCCCTGGCTGAACCCCGTTTGCACTGACCCCCGTCTCGTCGGCCCCGAAACTTTCCTCCTCTCCAAGCGTCCGGTACGCCCGCAGGCAGGCGTAGGCGACCACCGCCCGCTTGGCCAGCCCCACGGCGGCCGCGAGGGGCAGCCGCAGCAACGCCCCCAGGAGGCCCAGCAGCCGCGCGGCGCCGCCGCGCTCCGCGGCGCGGCCGGCGCCGGCCGGCATGCCGCACTGCGGGGCCCGCGGGGCGCAGGTGCGCCGAAAATGGAGGCCTCGAGGACGGGGTCGGAGGTGTTTGGACGCCCGAGATGGGTACGGAAAGAGTGGGCACAATGCCCAACAACAGATGTCGTCCCGAACCAACAGCGGCCGCTGTTGGGCAGGCGGCCCTCTGTCTCGAATGGACACAGGCCGCGGCGGCGCGGACAGCGAGTCCTGTTCAAAATGAACAGGAACTGCTGTTGAGCATTGTACCCATTCTTTCCGTGCCCATCTCGCTCGTGCAGAAGATGGGGTCGTAGGATCGCGCCGCATCGCTGGCGCATCGGCGCTGCATCGGCGCTGCATCGGCGGTGCATCGGCGAGGCGTCGTCGACGTCGGCGTGAGGCAGATCGGGCTCCACATCGAGCCGCATCGGCGATGCATATGTGGCGCGATCCTCCGACCCCATCTACTCCGACCCCGTCTAGGAGGCCCAGAGAAGAGGGGGGCCCAGACGTCCAGGGGGTTCGAGGTTCGAGGATCGAGGCTCGCTGTCGCAAGGTTTTTGGTCGTCCCTGTGGGAGCCCTCGTGGGCACGCCTGGAGCCGATGCGGAATTGCGGCACGAAGGCACCCCAGGAAGCCCAGGGATCGATGTTTGACCTCCGCTCAAGGGGGGACAGCCTGAATCGGGTCCCGCGAGCCATTCCTGGGAGGTCCTCGCAAGATCAAGTTCAGGCGGTCAAACCCGATTTAAGGGGCCAGCCAGCCGAAGTGCGCCCGGGTATGCCCAGGATTGATCGGGGAGACGGAAGACTCGGGTACGGGAGATTCGGGTTGGCCTGACGGGGCCATCATAAACACGAGGAGACCCAATTTGAAAATTGACGCGAGCTCCCGCTGCAAACATCCCACGAAAACTCACCGCCAAAATCTAGAACGCGCTCGTCAACAAAAGTCGGCAGACCCGAGTTCCGGCTTGCTCGAGTCGTACGTTTAAAACGACGCGAAGATCGGGACAAAATCGGATCGGGATAACTCGAAATCTCTGAGAATCGGCAGGTTTGGAGGATGTATTGGGCGCCGCGGCCGCTCCAGAGCGTTCCGGAACGCTCTGAGAGCGCTCTGGAACGCTCTGGAGCGATTTATCCCGATCCTTGCCCTGTTTTAACGTTCCCCCGAATTGGGCCGCTCAGCCAGATCAGGCGGGACCAGGCCGGACCAGGCCGGCTCTCGACCACGAGTCTAGCAGCGTCGATGCTGAACTGAACCTGCGGGGGTGCGCCGAGGAGGGGGGCCCCAGACCCTCAGTTGGCCCTGGAAACGACAGGGCCGTTTCTTTACCGGCTCCGTTTGCCGTTTTTGTTGCCGGCTCCGACGCCGTTGTTTTACCGGTTCCGTCGCCGTCTTTTGACCGGCTCCGGCTCCGGCTCCAATCCTGGAGCCGTTTTTTTGCCGTTTCGGCTCGCCGTTTTTTTGACGTTTCCATTTTCAAGGGGCATTTTTCAAACGGCCCTGCCGCTTCCCGTGCCCACTGAGCCCAGACCCCCCCGCGCCGCGACAAGTGCACGCCGGCAGGCGAGCGACGATCAAAAGCGGGTCTTACGCGAGACGGCACAGTGACCCTGCGCGGTGGCTTACGCTGGCCGCCCGCGCGGCACGCCACACTTGAAGCGAGGGCGCTTGCGCGCGACCCTACGCGGGCAGCTCACGCGCGAATGTCCGCGCAGGCGACCCCATTGTTTTGCGTCGCTCAAATGTTTCTCAATCTGCTGCCTCTGAGGGGCCTCACCAAGCCTCGGGACAATCAAATTATCCTGGCAAAGCAACCTAACAGCGATGTGCAGGAGCATATCTGGAAGCATTCCCCGTAAGATTCAGATGAGAATCCAGTTGTAGAATTCTGCTGTTCTCGCAGTCGTAGTCGCATTCGCGATAACAGTCGCAGTGGCAACGGCAGTCGCAGTCACAGCTTCAGCCTGAGCCTGCCTTCAGCCTCAGCCTCAGCCTGCCTCAGCCTCAGCCTGCCTCAGCCTCGGCCTCAGCCTCAGCCTGCTTCAGCCTCAGCATCAGTCTGCCTTCAGCCTCAGCCTCAACCTCAGCCTGCCTCAGCCTCAGCCTGCATCAGCCTCAGCCTGCCTCAGCCTGCCTCAGCATCAGCCTGCCTCAGCCTCAGCTCAGCCTGCCTCAGCCTGCCTCAGCCATCAGCCATCAGCCTGCCTCAGCCTCAGCCTCAGCCGCAGCCTGCTCAGCCAGAGCCTCAGCCTGCTTCAGCCTTCAGCCTCAGTCTGCTGCAGTCCTCGTCTCAGCCTCAGCTTGCCTCGCCTGAGCCTGCCTCATCCTCAGCCTCAGCCTCAAGCCTGCCTCAGCTTCAAGCCTGCCTTTTCCTCAGCCCTCGAGCTTGCTTTGGACCCCCCCTCAGCCTGCTTCATCGCCACAGCCTCACCTGCCTTCAGCCTAGCCTCAGCCTCAGCTGCTCAGCCTGCCTCAGCTCAGCCTGCATCACCTCAGCCTCAGCCTCAGCCTGCCTCCCATCAGCCTGCTCCAGCTCAGCTCAGCCTCAGGCCGCCTCGCACTCACTCACAGCTCAGCCTGCTTTCAGCCTCAGCCTGCCTTCAGCCTCGGCCTCAGCCTCAGCCTGCCTCAGCCTCAGCCTGCATCACCTCAGCCTCAGCCTCAGCCTGCCTCAGCATCAGCCTGCCTCAGCCTCAGCCTCAGCCTGCCTCTGCCTCAGCCTCAGCCTGCTTCAGCCTCAGCCTCAGTCTGCCGGCGGCCTCGGCCTCAGCCTCAGCCTGCCTCAGCCTCAGCCTGCATCAGCCTCAGCCTCAGCCTCAGCCTGCCTCAGCATCAGCCTGCCTCAGCCTCAGCCTCAGCCTGCCTCAGCCTCAGCCTCAACCTGCTTCAGCCTCAGCCTCAGTCTGCCGTCGGCCTCAGCCTCAGCCAGCCTCAGCCTCAGCCGCAGCCTCAGCCTCAGCATCAGCCTGCCTCAG
>CAUYUJ010001725.1:592770-625154 GCA_963575745.1 Prorocentrum cordatum
CCTCCTCCTCCTCCTCCCTCCTCCTCCTCCTCCTCCTCCTCCCCTCCTCCTCCTCCCCCTCCTCCTCCTCCTCCTCCTCCTCCTCCTCCTCCTCCTCCTCCTCCTCCTCCTCCTTCTCCTCCTCCTCCCCTCCTCCTCCTCCTCCTCCTCCTCCTCCTCCTCCTCCTCCTCCTCCTCCTCCTCCTCCTCCTCCTGTTCTTCCTCTCTTCCTCTCATCTTCTCTCCTCCTCCTCCTCCTCCTCCTCCCTCCTCCTCCTCCTCCTCCTGTTCCTTCCTCTCTTCCTCCTCCTCCCTCCCCCTCCTCCTCCTCCCCCTCCTGCTCACTGCCGCTGTAGGCGCCGCTGGCGGAGCGGAGGGCCTGGAGAGTGCAGCCGCTAGGCTCGGCCACCTGGGCCGGCTGGGACGCCGCGCGCTCGCGCGCGCCGATGCCGCCGCTCCTGCTCCCAGTGCTCCTGCTCACTGCGCTTCCTCCCCGTCGTTGCTGTCATCCCCTCCCCTGTCTTACTCTCCTCCTCCTCCTCCTCCTCCTCCTCCTCCTCCTCCTCCTCCTCCGACTTCTCCTCCGACTTCTCCTCCTACTTCTCCTCCTCATCCTCCTCTTCTTCTTCCTCCTCTTCTCCTCTTCGCCTCCTCCTCCTCCTCTCCTCCTCCTCCTCCTCCCCTCCTCCTCCTCCTCCTCTCCTCTCTTCTCTGTCTCATCATCCTTCTCCTCAGCATATCGCATCCTCAACATCAGCAGCAGAACTCGCAGCAGCATAAACGATCCCCCCCTCCTCCTCCTCCCCTCCCCTCCTCCTCCTCCTCCTCCTCCTCCTCCTCCTCCTCCTCCTCCTCATCCCCCTCCTTCTCCGCCTACTCCTCACCGACATCATCATCAGCAGGATCATCTGCAGCCGCAGTCGTGTCATCGACATCATGGCCATCCTCGGCATCATCAACATCAGCAGCATCATCGATATCGTCATCGACATCGCCAGTGCCGTTAGCCTCATCACTACCAGCAGCATCAGCATCATCATCATCATCATCATCATCATCATCATCATCATCAGCAGCAGCAGCAGCAGCATCAGCATCATCATCACCATCATCCTCATCATCCTCATCATCATCATCAGCATCAGCATCATCATCATCATCATCAGCATAATCAGCATCATCACCATCATCATCGTCATCAACATCATCGGCATCGTCATCATCACCATTATCAGTATCGTCATCATCAGCATCATCATCAGCATCAGCATCATCGTCAGCAGCATCAGCATCAGCATCAGCATCATCATCATCCACATCATCATCAGCAGCATCATCAGTATCATCATCATCATCATCATCAGCAGCAGCAGCATCAGCATCAGCAGCATCATCATCAGCATCAGCATCATCATCATAATCCTCCTCCTCCTCATCATCAGCAGCAGCATCCTCGTCCTCATCGTCATCACCATCATCGTCATAAGCATCATCACCATCAGCATCATCAGCGGCAGCAACATCAACATCATCAGCAGCATCATCAGCAGCATCATCAG
Organism: Prorocentrum cordatum; assembly: GCA_963575745.1. Classification (NCBI taxonomy): domain Eukaryota; class Dinophyceae; order Prorocentrales; family Prorocentraceae; genus Prorocentrum; species Prorocentrum cordatum. The sequence continues at coordinate 594,309 of CAUYUJ010001725.1, forward strand.
TATCATCATCACCATCATCAGCATCAGCATCATCAACATCAGCATCATCATCGTCATCGTCATCATCATCATCAGCATCCGCATTATCATCATATCCATCATCATCATCATCATCATCGTCGTCAGCATCATCGTCCTCGCCATCGTCATCGTCGTCGTCGTCGTCGTCGTCGTCGTCGTCATCAGCAGCAGCAGCGCCATCATCGTCAGCATCATCATCACTACAACCATCATCATCACAAGCAGCATCATCACAATCACCATCATTATCACCATCACAACCACCACCAACAAGATCATCATCATCATCAGCATCACCATCACCATCATGATCATCATCATCAGCAGCATAATCATCCTTATCATCATCGTCATCATCCTTATCACCACCATTGTCGCATTCAACATCATAATCATAAGCATCGCCATCATCGTCATCGCCATCGCCATCGTCGTCGTCATCAGGATCACCATGCTCATCATGATCGAATGATCAACATGATCAACAGAGTCATGACCATCATCCAAAGTAGCAGCACGATCGCCATCCTCGCCCCCTCTCCGACGCTCCTATCCTTCATTCCTGTCCCTTATAAATAATGTCTCCCTGTCGCACCCCGAGGCCAGTTTTCAAGGTGGGCCGGGCGTTTCGCCTGAGACTTACTCACCACTTATGACTTTGAAGCTTCAGAATTGGCAACGGTTTCACAGATGGAGGGCGGGTCGTTTTCAAAATGTGGCTCTCGCCCTAGCGCGGCGCACATTCGTTTTAAACATTTACAAGAGCTTCACAGATTGAGGGCGGGTGGTTTTCAAAATGTGGCTCTCGACTTAGCGCGGCGCACATGGGTTTCAAACATTTGCAAAAGCTTCACGGATTGAGGGCGATCCTTCTTCAAAATACGGGTCGGAGGTTGGGGGTGAGATCGCGGTGGTACGGAGACACCCCACCGGGAAATCGGTTTCGGTTTCGTGTTCGTGTCGCCCGTGCGGGCGAGGCGAAGCTGCGCGTGATCCTCCTGTAGCTAGGCCGACGTAGGAGCGAAAGTCCGTTTCCCGTGCGCCAATGGCCGGGAGGTGTCCCAGTTGGGCCGGGCGGTGTCCCGGGTGTCCCTGGTGTCCCGAGCGTCCTGTCCCGGCGGCTGATGTTATAATTCATTTGTTTCGGCGTCTGCGGCGGGCTTTCTTATCCAATCCTGCTTATATTATCCAATCCATCTTGTCCAATCCAATCCATCGTATCTTATCCAACCCATATTGTCCCATCTTATCTTATCCCACCCAATCCAATCCACCCAACCCAATCCATCAATTCATTTGTTTCTGCGCCTGCGGCGGGCCAATCCAATCCATCTTATCTGATCCAATCCATCTCTTCCAATCCAACCCATCTTATCTTATCCTATCCATTTTATCCCATCGAATCCAATCCACCCAACACAATCCATCAATTCATGGTTGTCGACATATGCGGCGGGCTTTCTTATCAAATCCAGATTATCTTATCCAATCCATCTTGTCCAATCCAATACATTTTATCGTATCCAACCCAGTTTGTCACATCTTATCTTATCTCACCCAATCCAATCCACCCAACCCAATCCATCTATTAATGTGTTTCTGCGCCTGCGGCGGGCCAATCCAATCCATCTTATCTTATCCGATACATGTCTTCCTATTCTACCCATCTTATCTTATCCCCCTCCATTTTACCCCATCCAATCCAATCCACACAACACAATCCATCAATTCATTTTTGTCGGCGTATGCGGCGGGCTTTCTTATCGAATCCAGCTTATCTTATCCAATCCATCTTGTCCAATACAATCCATATTATCGCATCCAACCCATATTGTCCCATCTTATCTTATCCAACCCAATCCAATCCATCAAACCCAATCCATCAATTCATTTGTTTCTGCGCCTGCGGCGGGCCAATCCAATCCATCTTATCCGATCCACCTCTTCCAATCCAACCCATCTTATCTGTTCCAATCCATCTTATCCCGTCCAATCCAATTCACCCAAGCCAATCCATCAAGGTGACAGGCTCGAGGTCAGTCAGGGTGGGCATTTGATCTCAATCCCCCCCAACATCCTTATCGCCCGCAGGGCGGTCGTATAGGTATCGCTTTAGCGCGGCGCACATTCGCTTTAAAATATTGCAAGGGGTTGACGGATTGAAGGCTGTTCCTTTTCAAAATGTGGCTCTCGCCTTAGCGCCGTGCAAATTCGTTTACAAAGTTTGCAAGAGTTTCACGGATTCCCATCACCAACGTACCAGAATTTGTATTTTGAACGGATTCATGACTATGCGGGTGCAACAGTTACGATGATTCGCTGTGGAGTCCGAGGAATGGCGTTCTGGCACGATTCAGGGTCGCCAAAACGCATCGACTTGTCGTGGCCACGTCGACGCCCGTCACCGCCCCTCGTCTGGGCCTGTTTGTCGGTTCCACCGACGTGTTGTGGCCCCGTCGCCGGCGTCGTGGTGGCCCCGTCACCGCCCGTCGCCGCTGCTCATGTGCTGAACATGGATTGCACCACATGTATTGCTTAACATAGATTGCGCCACAGAGTTTACACCACATAGCTTAAACCACACTGAGAGCTTAACATCGCCTACACCACATAGCCCAACCCACACAGAGTGCACCATACGTATTGCCCCACATTCATTGAACCACATGTATTGCACCTCCTAGCTTACACCACATTGACTGAACCACCTAGAATGCACCACATTGGCTGCGACGCATAGAATACGAGGAATCACATTTTGAGGTCCGCGCTGGCTACTAAAATAACTCCTCCCTCTCGCACCCCTGGACGTGCTTGTAGGGCGGGTCGGAGGTTTCGTGTGGCATCTCCTAGCCATTTACGATCCTGAAGCTTCAATTCCTAACAGCTGCAAGGATGAGGGCAATCCGAGTTCAAAATGTGGCTCTCGCCATAGCGCCGCGAACACTCGCCTCAAACATTTGCAACGGCTTCACGGAAGGAGGGCGGGTGGTTTTCAAAATGTGGCTCCGGCCTTAGCCCCGCGCAAATCCGTCTTTAAGTTTACAAGGGCTTAATGGGTGGAGGGCGGGTGGTTCTCAAAGTGTAGCTCTCGTCTTAGCTGCGGGACCATTCGTCTTATAAGAACAAAAGGTATTTCACAGGGGAGGGCGGGCCATGTTCTAAATGTGGTTTCTGCTGTAACGCCGCGCACACTCTTTCTCAACAGTTGCAAGAGCTTCACGGCCGGAGGACGCTTCTGTTTCAAATGTGATTCTCGCCCTGGGGCCGTGCACATTCGTCTCAAATTATTGCAACAGCTTCATGAATGGAGGGTGTGCCTTTTTCACAATGCTGTTCTCGCCACAGCGCCGCGCACTTTCGTTTTGAAGTATGAAAAAGATTGAAGGATTCGCATGGCCGAAGTCCAAGGAACGGTGTTCCGGCAAGGACCAAGATTGTCAGGACGCAACAATCACGACAGTCACGTTGACTCGCGGCGTTGAAGTCCCAGGAAAGGTGTTCTGTCACGACTGGAGACTCTCAAACGATTGTCTTTAAACGTGGCGTTTCCCGGATGATGAAAATCAATTCCTGTAGGGTTCTACGAAGGGGAAACGTGGAGGGAGGGTGTATTGCAACATCGTTGATGCGTCTTGGATTTACAGTGGTCCTCCTTCTCCTCCTCATCCTGCTCTCCGAGACTGCCCAGCCAGAGGAGCACGACGACGACGAGGAGGACGAAGGGCAGAGGGGGAGGAGGCGGAGGGGTGGGAAGGGTGACGAGAGCACAGGGGGGGGGAGGACAAGCAGGCGAAGGCTTGTGTGTGGGGGCGGGGGCGCGAACAGGAGGGAGCAGGAGGGGGCAGTAGGGGGAGCAGGCAGGAGGAGGCGAAAGGGTGGCAAGAGGAAGGAGACGCAGCAGCAGGCTTTTCGGCCCTGGGGCATCCACCAAAACCAGGCCGACACCTCCACCCTCCGAAGCGGCGGCGGAAACGCGCAGCTGAGGAGGGAAGAGGAGGGGAGCCAAGAAAAGAAGAAGGAAGCATAAGGACGCGGAGGGACGAGGAGGAGGAGGAAGAGGGAGGAGGAGGAGAACCAACAAAAGAAGGATGAAGCAGGATGACGAGGGAGGAGCAGGAGGAGGAAAATGAGGAGGAGGAGGAGGGGAAGGAGGAGAAGCAAGATGAGAAGCAGAAAGCAGGATGACAAGGAGGGTGGGAACTGAAGGAGGATGAATCAGGAGGACGATGAGGAGTTGAATTGAATTGAATGGGGCGCTCCACAATGCGATCATCAAAGAGTTCCAGAAAGCTCCTCGCTGGCACCCTGGACAACCTGCGACATTCCCGAGAGGGGCGTCAGGATGAAGAAAGAGGAACCGACCATTGACACAGTTCTGATGACGTCTCATCTCTCGCGATGAACCGAGTCCCCTCACCATCAACATCACCGTCGCCGTCGTCATCATCTACATAATCATCATCATCATCATCATCATCATCATCATCATCATCATCATCATCATCATCATCATCATCAAATGTGATTCTCGCCCTGGGGCCGTGCACATTCGTCTCAAATTATTGCAACAGCTTCATGAATGGAGGGTGTGCCTTTTTCACAATGCTGTTCTCGCCACAGCGCCGCGCACTTTCGTTTTGAAGTATGAAAAAGATTGAAGGATTCGCATGGCCGAAGTCCAAGGAACGGTGTTCCGGCAAGGACCAAGATTGTCAGGACGCAACAATCACGACAGTCACGTTGACTCGCGGCGTTGAAGTCCCAGGAAAGGTGTTCTGTCACGACTGGAGACTCTCAAACGATTGTCTTTAAACGTGGCGTTTCCCGGATGATGAAAATCAATTCCTGTAGGGTTCTACGAAGGGGAAACGTGGAGGGAGGGTGTATTGCAACATCGTTGATGCGTCTTGGATTTACAGTGGTCCTCCTTCTCCTCCTCATCCTGCTCTCCGAGACTGCCCAGCCAGAGGAGCACGACGACGACGAGGAGGACGAAGGGCAGAGGGGGAGGAGGCGGAGGGGTGGGAAGGGTGACGAGAGCACAGGGGGGGGGAGGACAAGCAGGCGAAGGCTTGTGTGTGGGGGCGGGGGCGCGAACAGGAGGGAGCAGGAGGGGGCAGTAGGGGGAGCAGGCAGGAGGAGGCGAAAGGGTGGCAAGAGGAAGGAGACGCAGCAGCAGGCTTTTCGGCCCTGGGGCATCCACCAAAACCAGGCCGACACCTCCACCCTCCGAAGCGGCGGCGGAAACGCGCAGCTGAGGAGGGAAGAGGAGGGGAGCCAAGAAAAGAAGAAGGAAGCATAAGGACGCGGAGGGACGAGGAGGAGGAGGAAGAGGGAGGAGGAGGAGAACCAACAAAAGAAGGATGAAGCAGGATGACGAGGGAGGAGCAGGAGGAGGAAAATGAGGAGGAGGAGGAGGGGAAGGAGGAGAAGCAAGATGAGAAGCAGAAAGCAGGATGACAAGGAGGGTGGGAACTGAAGGAGGATGAATCAGGAGGACGATGAGGAGTTGAATTGAATTGAATGGGGCGCTCCACAATGCGATCATCAAAGAGTTCCAGAAAGCTCCTCGCTGGCACCCTGGACAACCTGCGACATTCCCGAGAGGGGCGTCAGGATGAAGAAAGAGGAACCGACCATTGACACAGTTCTGATGACGTCTCATCTCTCGCGATGAACCGAGTCCCCTCACCATCAACATCACCGTCGCCGTCGTCATCATCTACATAATCATCATCATCATCATCATCATCATCATCATCATCATCAGCAGCAGCAGCAGCAGCATCATCATCAGCATCATCATCATCGTCGTCGTCAGCCTCAGCGTCATCATCGGCATCAGCATCCCCTCGTCAGCATCATCGTAATCATCATCACCAACATCATCATCATCATCATCATCATCAGCATCATCATCAGCATCATCGTCATCATCATCATCATCACCATCATCATCATCATCATCATCATCAGCATCATCATCATCATCATCATCATCATCATCATCATCATCATCATCATCATCATCATCATCATCATCATCATCATCATCATCATCATCATACTCATCATCATCGTCATCATATTCGTAATCAAAGTCACTGCGGCCCGTGCCATCAATACCACCATCAGCAACAGCATCATGATCGGCATCAAAGTCCTCAAAAGCATCACCGTAATAATCACCCACATCACCGCCAACACCACGGTGTTCTCATTCCCGTCAACCTACACCTGGCCGCACGCATGATCATCAACGGCATCATCTGCAAACAGTGATCGGTATGTCACGCTATCTCCCTGGAGCGAGCTTCCGATTTCCACTTCAACTTCTTCTCCCCACTCAACGCGCCAACACAACGATGCCTCCACAAAGCCTGCAGCACCTGCCACCACGATATGCTCGTTACGCTGGGGATCTGGGTAACACGACGACGAAGACGACGACGACGCCGACGCCGACGACGACGACAACGACGACGACGGGACGACGGCGGCCGCGGCGGCAGACGACGACGAAAACGAAGACGACGACAACTACGACGATTAAAACGACGGCGGCGGCGGCGGCAACGACAGCGGCGGACGACGATTAAGCCGACAACGACGACGACGACGACGAAGACGACGACGACGACGACGACGACGACGGCGACGACGACGACGACGACGACCACGACAGCGACGGCGACGGCGACGGCGACGGCGGCGGCGGCGGCGGCGGCGGCAAAGGTGGAGGCGGCGGCGGCGAACGGCAACGACGACGACGACGGCGGCGGCGACGACGGCGAACGACGACGGCGACGTCGCCGAAGGCCTGCATCCCAGCGGCGCAGCCGCCGCCCGCGGGTTTCGCCGCCGAGGGGGCGGAAGGGTGCTCCGCCAGCTGCCTCGAAGCCGGGGCGGTGGCCGCCCAGCCCGTCGTCGTCGTCGTCGTCGTCGTCGTCGTCTCGACGTCGTCGTCGTCGTTCGCCGTCGCCGCCGCCGTCGCTTCTCTTTTCGGCCATTCGCCGCCGCCGCCGCCGCCTGGGCGTCCGTTGCCCATCGTTCAGAAGACGTGGGTCGAAAATTGAAAAGTTGCGGGATATTCGGCGCCAACCAAAAAACGTCACCGCCCAGGGTGGACGAAAGTTGTCAACTAGCTGCCGCCGTGGATCATTATGAACCACATCGATTTGCCACCCCCTGGCAAAAACCCCGCCCCGATTGTTGCAACCGCGATCGGCGCGGCGACTTCCAAAACCGATCCAGAGGTTTGGTGCGGGATCGGACATCACAAACGAATAGAGCGGACGGCGTTGAAAGCAGATTGGGGTTCCGCCCGCCCCATGAAAAGGATGGAACAAGGAAAACCATTCGAGCATTGAAATACGAAGGCGCCTCAAGCATACAGGACACGGAGAATTTCGAAATCTACACCTCCAACGAGCGATGTGAAAGAGGGAAATACACGGGGGAGAAGAAACGCGCGTTCTTTCATGCACCATTTGACGCCCGCTGTTGCCGCCTGCCACGCGCACGCCAGCGCGGCCTCTTTCGCGCGAGGCCCCACCTTTGCCTCCGCGCCCAGTTCGAGCGCATACGCGGCGAACGCCCTGACGGACGTCATCGCCCGAGGCCATCACATGTGCGAACTTCCCACGCTCGTCACAGGCACAGCAGCGCCTGCACGCTCAGCGGAACGCCATCTCGCGAAGAGGAACCGCAGGTCCGAGTTCGGCAGCTCGGGGGCATTATCCTGCTCATCTTTCGTCGGTCCCTTCGGCGACATGACGTCGAGACGCCCTTCGCGCCAGATCGCGCAGGCGACGCCGAGAGCCAACCGAGACAGCGCCGGAAACCACACGGGTCTCAGCCCAAGCCGTTTGAACCGAACGGTCGCGGACCCAACAAAGGGCCCTCCAGCTCGGCCGAGCGACGGCGCCACGCAGCGCGGCCCCGACGCGACGGCACCACCCTCCACCGGGACACCCCGCCTCCACGCGCGCGCGGCCCAGGTCTGCCGAGCCCGGGCCGTCCGAGGCCATTCCTTGCACGGGCGCGGGCGCCGCGGCCGGCGCCCCGCCAGCACGGGGGCGCGGCCTTGAAACCGATCGCGCCTGAATGGCGGGGGAGGCCCCGCCCCGACGGGTCGGGCGGAGCCCCGCCGCTGCCGGCACACTCTCGGCTGCTCCGTCAGGGAGAGGGAGGGCTGGCGGGGCCCGTGTCCCGGGGGGCCACGCGGAGCCCGCCGCCGCTGCGGCCTTTCCCCAGGGCGGCCCCCCCCGACCCGCCGGAGCTGGCGGACCTCGACGAGCTGCCCGAATCGTCGCCCTCGCTCGCGCCGGCCGCCTTCTCCATCTCGGCCGAGATGGCCGACGCAAGGCGCGCGAGCGCATCTGGCAGACCGCGCCGCACTGCCCCGGGCCCGGCACCGAGTCGAAGTAAGGCGAACGCAGCGGCGACCTGCCGTTCGCCCAGCAACGGCCCCCGCCCCTGCGCGGCCCAGCCAGCTCGCGCCTCTTCTTTGGACGCCCGAAATGGGTACCGAAAGAAGGGGTACAATGCCCAACAACAAATGTTGTCCCAAACCAACAGCGGCCGCTATTGGGCAGGCGGCCTTCTGTCTCGACTGGACACAGGCCGCGGCGGCGCGGACAGTGAGACCTGTTCAGAATGAACAGGAACTGCTGTTGGGCATCGTACCCATTCTTTCCGCACCCATTTCGGGCGCCCAGATCTTCGCGCGCGCGCGGCGAGGTGGCCGCCGACCCTCGGCGCCCTCGTTTTCGAGGGGGGGCCCTTGGACGTTCGTCCAACGGCCCTCGCCAGCGCCGTCGCGCCCATGATCTTCTTTCGGCACTCTTCGCGCAAGCGTCGCCGCCCCCGCCGGCGCTGCGACGTCGCCCGCTTCCCCATCTTCAACGGCGGCCTCTGACGTCGCTGCCCCGCCCGGCCCGCCCTCGCCGCCCCGGGGCGCCGTCGCCAATCCGCCCGCGCGGGCCTCGAGGGACGAGCGGGCCTCGGCAGTCTCGGCTGCCACGCTTGCCGCATGCAGCGACGAGAAGCTCTTCCTCGGCGCCGGCCAGTTCGCCAGGTCCGGGACGGCCGCCTCCTCGCCCAGCGCCACGCGAGACTTCCCTGAGCGCGGGACCTCTGCGAACAGCCGCTGGAGCTTGCTCGCGAACGCGCGGCATGTCCGCGCTTCAGTGCCCGCCCCTTCCAGCGACAATCGCGCTCGCCCTCCGCGGCCCCCGACGCCGCCATGGCCGCGTGGATCGTCGCCCACTCCGAGCGCACTGCGCATAATCCCACGCCGTCCTCGGAGAAGAAGGGCTCGACCTCTCCCCCGCGCACGCCGCTGGCTTCAGCATCTGCCAGGGCACTTCCTGGCCCGCCGCCGACGCGTCGGCGTACCTGGCGGCCATGCGGACTACCTCCAGCCCCCCGTCGTCGCACCTCGGCGGGAAGTAGAGTCCCTCTCGAAACTTGCGATCTACTGCCGCAAATCGAAGTCCGTCTGCATACGCGCTGAGCCCAGTGGCACTCTCGGGATTCTTCGAGCGGCAGCTCCAGCATCTTGCGCCCTGCCCCGCCGGCCTTCGCGCGCCCCAACGCGGCCGTCGCCCCTCTGCCCACGAGAGAGAGGCGCCGCGGAAGGGCCAGCCGCGGTAGTCGTAACGCAACACCGCCCACACCCCGCCGAGGCGAAGCCACGCCACCCCGCGCAGGCACGGCGCGAGGCCGTCGCCCAGCACAAGCCAGTCTGAGGCCCTGATGAACGCGCTGGAGAAACGCGCTGCCCCTTTCGTCGGTCCCTTGCCCACGCCGGCTCTCGACGTTCGCGACGACCTGCTGCGCCTCTGACCGAGCGGAATGCCCGTCGCTCGAACCGACGCGAGCGACCCGCTCTACCCAGACCAGGGCGCGCAGGGTCTGGTTGGGCACCGCCGTTCAATGCGGTTCAGCGGCCCTAGCGCGCACGCAGCCAACGAAGTGCACGACCGCCACCGGCCACGGGGCCCCGCGCGCGCATGAGCCACCCGCGCGTCGTCTCCACGGCTCGCACGCACGACCTCACAGCGCTCATGCGCGCGAGGCCCGCGAGGCCGCGCTTCGCCCGCCCCGGGTCGTTCAGGCCTGCGCCGCATCGAGAGAGGGCGCCCCCATCTCCTCGAGCGGCGCGACCATGCGAGGCTTCCACCGAGCCCACCCCTGCACCTCCAACCCGCGTCGGCTCCGTTCCGCGGCCGCGCGGCGCCTCCGCGCGAAGCTGGTCCCCACCATCGCACGGGCCCCCGGCGGCGGCGGGGTCTCGGCCGCACCTCTGTCGTCCAACAATCGGAGGCGCGCCGCGGCGTGTTCCAGCACTGCCCGCGCGGGGCAACCGCGAAACGCCTGCAGGCGTTTCAAAACGGGGTCCTCAGCAACGGCCCGTTTCACGAGTTTCCTCAGCGTCTGCCGCGTCGTCTCCACGCTGAGATCCGCGGCCTCCGTCACCGGCCTCCTCCGCCTGCAGTGCGAGGCGCGGGCCGAGGATGTCGCACTTGCGCAGCACCTTGCTGACCCGCCGCCGCGCGGCGTCAAAGGCGCACGGCCCAAAGGCCAGCATCTGCGCCCAACCGTTGATCAAAACCGGCCGTACGCCTGCGCCCAAGTGGCCACAGGCATCGGGCAGACTGAAAGGATACACGTGCGCGTTGACACACGGGGGCCTGTCCATCGGTGCCCGTGCCGTGCGTTCCCTGGACGAGCCTCTGTCTCAAGGAATGCTCGACACGTCGCTTGGGCCCCGCCCCCAAGAACTTAATGATCTTGGACCAAGATCATTAACTCCTTGGGGTCGGGGCCCGAAGCGCCTGAGGTCCGGATCGGTTCCCCGCAACCGACCATCCGACGAGCGGCGCACCTGGCGCCCTCTGCGCGCGCCGCGCGCGCGGCGCGCGCGGCGCGGCTAGAGCACGCGGCACACTTGGCGCACGTGGAGCACGTGGCGCACCAGGCGCGCCTGGCACGCTGGGGACTCCGGGGTGCCTGGTGCACCTGGAACCCGCGGAGCACATGGCATACGTAGCGTTCCTAGTGACATGCTGAGGCTCGGGTGCGACTTATGCGTTGGGAGGACGGGTGGGAGTGAGCCAGACAGCTTGCGCCTGGGAGAGATGTCTTCAATCCTCCCCAGATTCCCTCCCCCTGGGTCTGGCCGGGGGGGCGGGCCCGTCAGAGGGTCCTTTGTGGCCCAAGATAGCTCGAACACTGCCCCAGAGAGCCCAAATGTTCCTGCAAGATGGTACAATACTATCGAAGATGGCTCAAGATAGCTTCTGTCATGCCTCCAAAAGACCTTAAGACCGCTCCAAGATGGCGCCAAGTGACCAATGAGACGCCCAAAACCGGATAACAAAAGCTGCGATGTTTTCATTATCGCCTTTTCGCGTCGACTGGATTTAATGCCGCCCGATGACTCCAAGGTCATCCAAGAAAGCCCCGAAATTGACCCAAGACGGCTCCAAGGCAAAGCGCCACAACAGGACCCACAGAGGCGATGCTTAGGTGTCCGACGGGGGAGCGTAATAATTACTGAACCTTCTCGATTGATCGATGGCAGAAAAGATGGCATCACAGGGGCCCCAAGGCTGCCAAGAGGGCCCCACAGGGGTCCCAGGAGGAGCACCAGAGGCCTCAAAAATGGCCCCAAGAAGGTCCCCAAATGGCCCCAACTAAACTGCCAAGAGGCTCTCATACAGAAAGATCCAAGCAGGCACTGATGCTTGGCTCCTGGGTCTGATCGGGCTAATGGCGCGCTTCGATTTGACGGCTGCCCCCTCCCCCGCTTGTTCCACTGCTTCCTCCTACACTTGACGGATCAAAGGAAAACGGGCTGGTGGTAGTACGCGAAGCGTCGTGAACTTGATGCCAAATGCACTGATCGAGGATGGATATTGCTCAAAACGGGGCTCTCGCTGGAAACTACAGTGGACTTTGTGGTGGTTCCTCGTCACCGTCCTTATACGTCAAAAAACATGGATGACGGCTCCTGTTCCGAACGGGGCTCTCGCCTGACTCGCCTCACTTGCAGGACCATGGGACGCGCGTCTTTCAATGGGGCGCTTCCCGCAACGGAAAGGGATCACTGCAGGGGCTGGTGTAGGGGACTTGGGACGGGTGGACACGTTGCAGCATCGCTGATGCAGCCTGAACTTACGCTGATTCTCCTTCTCCTCCTTCTCCTCCTCCTCCTCCTCACCCTCCTCCTGCTCCTCCTTCACCCCAGTCCTCGTCCTAATCCGCATCCGCATCCCCATTCATCCTCCTTATCATCCTCCCTCGCTCCCTCATGCTCCTCGCTAACTCCCTGCTCCGCCTCCTCCTCCTCCTCCCTCCCTCCTTCTCCTCCTTACTAGTATGTCTCTGCCTCTTAGTTGTCCTTTTATTAGTATCCCTAGAATGATTCGCCGTATGATTGTCATGTCTATGTTCAAGTTTACTGTGAGTAGTCTAAGTATGGTCATGATTATTCGCCACCTCCTCCTCCTCCTCTTCCTTCTCCTCCTCCTCCTCCTCCTCCTCCTACTCCTTCTCCTCCTCCTCCTCCTCCTCTCCTCATACTCCTCATACTTCCTCCTCCTCCTCTCCTCCTCCTCCTCCTCTCTCCTCCTCCTCCTCCTCCTCCTCCTCCTCCTCCGCATCCGCATCCGCATCCGCATAAGCATCCTCCTCCTTCTCCTCGTCCTCCCCTTATCATCCCCATCACCCCTCCTCCTCCTTCCACGACGGCGGCAACAACCTCGGCCTCGACGACGACGACGACGACGACGACGACGACGACGACGACGGCGGCGACGACGACGACGACGACGACGACGAAAACGACAGCGCCCCTGGCCACGGCGGCAGCGGCGAGGGCGGCGACGGCGAGCACGGCGACGGTGGCGAAAGCGGCGGCGGCGAGGGCGGCGGCGAGGGAGGCCGTTCGCGCCTCGTGCGGCGCGAGACCTTCAGGCGCAGCCGCTCCCTCGCGTTCAGCGGGCGCTCCTGCGGCGTGCGGAGGAGCGCGCGGGCGGCGCAGAGGCGCGCAGGGGCTGGCGCGGGTGCCCAGAGCGCGCCTCCGTCCTCCTCCTCTATCTCCTCCTCCTCCTCCTCCTCCTCCTCCTCCTCCTCCTCCTCCTTCTCCTCCTCCTCCTCCTCCTCCTCCTCCTCCTCCGCCTCCTCCTCCACCTCATCCTCCTCATGCGCCTCCTCGGGGCGTCGCTGGACGCGCCGGCTGCCGAGGAGAAGGAGATGAAGGAGACGAAGGCGGACCGCCGCGAGCGGCGGCAGGGGACGGCAGGAGTTGCGAGCGAGGGAGTGGGATCTAGTGTTCCTCCTCCTCCTCCTCCGCCTCCTCCCCTCCTCCTCCTCCTCCTCTCCTCCTCCTCCTCCTCCTCCTCCTCCTCCTCCTCCTCCTCCTCCTCCTCCGTCCTCCGAACCCAGTTCCTATCGAGACGCTTCTCGTGGACAACCTTCTGCTGTGAGGGGCGGTCTGCCCTGTGGCAGAGCCAGTTCGCCGTGCCCTGAGGCTTCGTCTGCTATCAACAGCCAGCACGCCCTTGATGAATCGGGGCGTCGGTGCCGTCGGTGCCGGCGGACCTCGTCGATTTCGGAGCTGAGGAAAAAGCGCGGGTCCCCGTGTTTCAAGGTTGTGACCTTAGACGGGTCCCTTCGGGTTCTTCCCAGGGGGGGAGAGCTGCACCTCGCGGGGGTGTACGCCCATGCCACATATAAGATGAGGCATAACCAAGATGTTAGCGTCTGGTTTTGCGCGTCCTCTGGAACGTTCGGAAGGAGTTAGGAGTGCGTGGAGTTGGGTAAGGAGTGCGTGGCGACGGCCACCTCGACCCGAGCTGTCTATCTCGATAGATTTCAGAGACGTTTGTGGCCCAAGGTATATAGCACCACTGAGAAGGCCAGGCGAGCCCAAAGGGGCTCCCGTGTTGTGGTATCTTGTCTTGGACGTTGTTCTGGGGCTCTTACTCTTACTCCTACTCTTACTCTTACTATTGTTATTACTCTTGCTCTTACTCTTACTCCTCCTCCTCATCATCATCAGCATCATCATCAGCAGCATCATCATCATCATCATCATCATCATCATCGTCATCATCATCATCATCATCATCATCATCATCATCCCTCATCCTCATCCTCTTCATCATCAGCATCATCATCATCACCACCATCATCATCATCATCATCAGCATCATCCTCATCCTCATCCTCATCCTCATCCTCCTCATCTCCGTCGGACAGGGTTCGCCCACGTCCTCCAGTCGGCCTGGCTGGCGAGGGCTTGTCACACTCAACGTTACTACTATTACCTTGATTCCTTGTATTCCTTCGTATGCTCCGACGCGTAGACTTTCGGCCCTTCCGGGCCTCGGGCCCAGAAATAGACGAGATGTGCTTGGAAGGGAGCAGTTTTGACGTGATCGTATTCTGCGGCACGAGATATGACGATAAGCTGGAAGGGGCCCACGTTTTACGACGGGTTGCGGGCCGCAAGTTCTAAAGCTCCGTACGGACGGCAGCCGTCTGGCATTGTCGGGTCCTTGCAGGCGTCTGGCATTCATCAACGTTGGGGAAGCCGCCCAGAGGCGGCTAGCAAATGCTTGTGGGCGAGGTCCTGTGGACGTACGTGCAGTATCTATCTAATTCCACTTCACACGAAGTCAAGAGAGCAACGGGGTAAATACTTTACTGTCACCATGCTGACTAAGTGGCTCTCCGCAGTGCTGGATAATTTGCCGACTCACTGCACCCCCATACTTTACACCGACCTTAAATACAGCTGGGGAGGGCATGGCGGCACGATCACTGGACAGAGTTGGTAACACCCGTTGTGGAGACGTGTACTCAGGAGGGATTGAAGGGAGGGGCAGGGCACACGATGCGTGAACTCGTGGAGCGGCACACGACATATGGCCATGCACACGAGCGCGTACACTCCTGCCTATTACTATGACGGGGGGGCAGTCGTATGAATTGAATGTTTTTACCCAGATTTATGCACGATCTGTGCAGAAGGCATCGGTCTTGCGGGCTCTGGGAGCACAGCTTCAGGCCATACGGGGTCCATCCAAAGCCTGCAAAATCAGCTGCGCACACTGCCCTACGCCCACCTGCGGGATTATGAGCCCCCCGACACCAGCTTCGAGTCTCTGGAATCGGCATACTTCTGGCGGGGTGGGGGGAAGCATGTCCAGGACCGACCCCAGCCTTCCCCACAAATATGCTGAGGAGTGGGCACGCCGACGCGAATAGATTACGGCGCGCACGACGGTCAGGGCGGGGAAGGGCGGAGCAACCGTCGAGGAAGCCGATGAAGTCGACGTCGAATCGAAAGTGCCGTCTCACGGCATCAGATGCATCTGGCGGCACGCCTTGTGACGCCACTAGAGGCCTCCCAGATGGGGTCGGAGCAGATGGGATCGGAGGATCGCGCCGCATCGCCGATACATCGGCGATACATCGTCGATGCATCGGCGATGCATCGGAGAGGCACCGGCGATGCATCGTCGACGTTGGCGATGCATCGGCGACGTCGACGCGACGAAAGTCGGGCTGCACATCGAGCCGCATCGGCGATGCATCGGCGATGCGGCGCGATCCTCCGACCCCAGCTACTCCGACCCCATCGAGGAGGCCTAGAGCCACTGCGCCACCCCGAGGGCAGAGGCTTCGCAGAACTGGCGCCACCGCCAGACGGCGGAGGCCATGAGGATCTCCAGGCGGGCTGCCAGGACGAGGTACGCACCCAAGCGTCGGGCCGGTCGGCTCTGCTGCAGCCCCCTGCCGGGTCGAGAGGAGTGGGTCTCGACGTGGGTGCTCCCCGGGGCTGAGGGCGGGGTGTCGTGCACCACCCTGGACTGGGAGGAGCGATGGGCCACGAGGGAGGAGCACCACTACGAGTACGACGGGACGAACGACGAACTTGACGAGCTGGTGAAATTGGAAGTGCAGGGTAATTATCTGTCGGTATGTGCAGGATGCGCCGAAACGTCGCCAGGTCCCCTCGGGGTCGCCCCCCTTGATCTCTGGCACATGGCCCTTTACCAAAATTGTAGACGGAAGCCTTTGGGCGGGATCGGATGGGATAACAAGGCTCCAGAGGTGCAAGGTTTCTGGTTTCGCCAAGCTGGCCTCGCAAAGATGCGCTTGGCGGCCGCAGCCCCCCCGTTCCTGACACCGCGGCACGGGGGTGGGACTGCACAAGTCCAACACGAAGGGGCGTAGGAGAAAGCGGGTGGTACTAGAAGAAGAAAAAACATCAACATAAACTGTTGGCGCTCCGCGCAGATTTCTTAGATCTGCCCTGGACCTCCCTCCCTGGCGCGCGGAGCGCGCCAAGGGCGGCGCCGAAGGCGCCGCCAGGGGGGCCTAGCGCGGATCCAAGAAATCCGCGCGGAGCGCCAAAAGTGTATGTTTATGGTATTTGTTCTTCCTCGAGGTACACCTTCTCCCAATGATCGGTAATGCCTGGTACTCACGACGGTTAACCGCCCTCCCCACGTCGGCTGACCACGGCTTCGTGCTGGGACGGCGTCGGTAGGAGGCGGTCCTCGCGGCCAACGTGTTCTTTCTGGAGGCCGGGAGCTGCGGAGCGTACACACGTCACGTGTTTGTACGATGTGTCGGATGCATTCGCGAGTACATCTTGGGAGACTCTCGACTCGCACATGGATGCGACGACACAATCTTCGGACGGGAGCCTGTGCAGACAACGGTACACGGATGCACCTGGGTGCCTGTATGACAGAGTGGGCAAAGACCTGGCATTGCAACCATATCAGGGCAAGTTGATGGGGGACGACCTCCATGACGTCTCGGCGTTTCTCTCGGCTTTCCAAGAACCGGCTCGGAACTGGGGATGGGACCTCCTCGGCGTTGACGGGAGTGCCGAGGGCATGATTGCTACATGGGGCCCCCTCCAGTGCGACTTGAGCTCAGTGAAATTCGCCGACCACCTCGAACAATTTGTTTGGCTGGCCCGAATACTACCATGTGGGAGCTTACTGAAACGATTGAGGTCCACGATCGACTCCTCGATGCTCCCTTGGCGGCTCGTGGTTACGGCCAGAATCGGGGGAGGCAGGAATCCCACCCGCCCTCTGGGCGTAGGTGGTTTAGGGAGGTTCCTCATCCAACCCCCTTCTTCCCCTTCGGGGAGGGGAATACCCCTCCCCGCAACCCCTCCCCTGGACCTGGACGGAGTTGGCGGCGAGGTGTCGGGGCGTCCAAAACGGCCTCGACGAGGAAGCCAAAATCATTGGTTTTGCTGAGGCAATGCGAATTGCGACCATCCCCTTCTTTGATCGATGTTCTCCAAGATGGCCCCAAGAAGCGCCCAGGAGGCCCCAAGAGGTCCCAAGATGGCCCCAAGATGGCCCCAAGAGGCCCCCAAGAGGCCCCCAGGAGGCCCCCAAGAGGACCCCAAGCGGCCCCAAGAGCCCCCCAGGACTGCCACGACACCCCCAAGACGTCCCAAGAAGCCAGCAAGAAAGAAGCGCCCAAGAGATATCCCAAGAGGCCCCGAGTGGCATCCAAGAGACCTCTAGCCATTTTGCTTGCCATCTTCCTCCTCCTTCCTCCTCCTCCTCCTCCTCCTCCTCCTCATGCTCCTGCTCCTACTCCTACTCCTACTCCTACTCCTACTCCTACTCCTACTCTCATCATCCTCCTCCTTCTCTTCCTCCTCCTCCTCCTCCTCCTCCTCCTCCTCCTCCTCCTCCTCCTCCTCCTCCTCCTCCTCCTCCTCCTCCTCCCCATCCTCATCATCCTATTCATGTTCCTTCTCCACACTCCCTCATCCATCCATCCAGCCTCCTCCTTCTCCTCCTGCCTCCTTCGCACGGTTCGGCCGTCCCCCTCTTTGCTCCCGTACGTCCCTGATCACCTCAATTCGCCTGGACATCGCTTCTGGATGGGCTGGTGGGGATACGCAAAACGTCTAGAATTCTTGTTCTCAGGGTGTCACAGCCAATACTTCAGGAGACGTGTCTTACGCTGCGGATCGGTGCTGCCTGGACGTCGTTTCACACTCTCGGGGTGGTATGGGGTATGAACTGTCCTTACAAGCTCAAGAACAAACCAAAAAACATGGATGGTCGTTGTTGGACCGGGTGCCCTACTTAGCGGGCTGGAAACTGTTGTGCATGCGAAGTGCGATAACAAATGAATCGATCAGACAATGAGCACTCTCGGTCGTATTGCGATGACGGGGGCAGCTACAACTTAGGACGGGTCCCACCCCACGAGCCTATCGAAGATTGCATGTCTGCAGCACTGGAAAATGTTGGAGAGTGAGTCGGAAATGTGGATCAGACGATTACGTATGCACCAACAACAATGGCCTCAGGACCCCACGAACAACAGTCAGGCTTTATGAGGCTTGCTTGGTCACACTAACTTCGACGCAGCGCGCCCCCCTCTTGACGACTGGCGTCCTTCGGTGTTTGCGTCCCCATGGCAGAAACAGTTGCGCAGGGACTTCCTCTGGGCAGCGGAGCTGCTGGGTCAGGATTCAGGACCCTTTGTTCGCGATCGCTTCGGGTGTGACCCTTCCCGGGAACCAGGAACATGCCGAGGAACTGCAGTGTAGGTTTTACAGAGTTACGCTCTCGCAACTGGTCGGTTCGGATCGGACCGCCAGGGAGGGCAATGCCACGCAGCAGCCGCGTTACGACGTGTTTGGGAATGTTGTCCGCCGCCATGGAAACGGCCGCCCCCGCGTCGGAGGGGGAAGATTTGCGGTTCAGATGCTGGCTGGTTTGCGAAGGCCAAGACATCAAATGCGATGCAGCTTTCTCCACGCGTGGAAGTTTCATAAACCATTGGCGCCGAACGCACTCGATCGGGAACCTCTGCAGATTCAAATCACCGAAGTAAAGATTCATGCATTGTGGCCAAACTTCTGCGTACGTGGCGAACGCAGTTCTGCGCCTCCAGGGCTCTTTACGACGGGGCAATGTTGGTACTCTGGGGCCTCCTCCTTCTCCTCATCCCCCTCCTCCTGCTGCTCCCCCTCCCCCTCCCCCTCCCCCTTCCCCCCCCCCCTCCCCCTCTCCCCTCCTCCTCCTCTATCACTCCTCTCCCTCCTCCTCCTCCTCCTCCTCCTCCTCCTCCTCCTCCTCCTCCTCCTGCTCCTCCTCCTCACTCCCTCCTCTCCTCCTCTCATCCTCCTCCCTCCTCCTCCTTCCTCCACTCCCCCTTCCCCCTCCCCCTCATCCTCCTCCTCCTCCTCCTCCTCTTACCTCCTCCTTCCTCCTCCTCTCTCCTCTCCTCCTCCTCCTCCTCCTCTCTCCTCCTCCTCCTCCTCCTCATCCTCCTCCTCTCCTCCTCCTCCTCTTTACTCCTCCTCCTCCTCCTCCTCCTCCTCCTCCTCCTCCTCCTCCTCCTCCTCCCTCCTCCTCCCATCCTTTCCTCATCATCATCAATCATCATCATCATCATCATCATCATCATCATCATCATCATCATCATCATCATCATCATCATCATCATCATCATCATCATCATCATCATATCATCATCATCATCATCATCATCATCATCATCCATCATCATCATCATCATCATCATCTCATCATCTCATCATCCCCCCCCTCTCCCCCTCTCCCCCTCTCCTTCCTCTCCTCCCCCCTCCCCCTCCCACTCCCCCATCCCACTCCTCCACAATTAAACAAAATGAATACTGCTCTCCTCTCCCCTGGTGGCGTCGGGGGATTGTTCGGCCCCCCTCTCCGCGTACTAATTTTTTACACACATGAACCCCGGGAATTGGGTTTTCGCTTGTTCAAAAATGCTGTTCTCGCTGAAGCGCCGGCCTCATTTTCGGGCTACCGCTCGTTCCGAATCGTGCTCCCGCTGCAGCGCTGGCCTCATTTCCGCGCTTCCGCTCGTTCCGAATCGTGCTCCCGCTGTAGCGCTGGAGTCATTATTTCCAGCGCCATGCCACGGCATCGTTTTCGGTCCTTCCAAATGGCTGCAAAATCTACCAAAATGCCCTCCAAAAAAACATCGGAAGTGATTACACATGCGGTGTCGATTCGTTGATTTCTGGGCCGCAGAAGCTCCCTCTTCAACTTCCGCGTTTCCGCACTGGGGCTGTTTTTCAAAATGCTGTTCTCGCTGAAACGCTGGCCTCATGTTCGGGCTACCGCTCGTTCCGAATCGTGCTCCCGCTGCAGCGCTGGCCTCATTTCCGCGCTTCCGCTCGTTTCGAATCGTGCTCCCGCTGCAGCGCTGGCGTCATTAATTCCAATACCATGACACGGCATGGTTTTCGGCCCTTCCAAATGGGCTCCAAAACCTAAAAGAATGCCACACGAAGAAACCATCGGAAGTGATTACACATTCGGTGTCGATTATTTGTTTTTGTCGGCCGCAGAAGCCACCCCCCACTTTGGGGAGTCGCCACGCCATGCTATGTCATGCTACGCGTTGATACTCAACACCATGCTGAGTACTGCTACGCCATGCTACGACATCACGTTGTGCGGATAGAGAGGAGATATACGCCATGCTAAGGGATGAGAGGGAGGCGTAGGACATCAGATATGACGCCAGCGCACCTCGCTTGTCCTCCTCCTCCTCCTCCTCCTCCTCCCCCTCCTCCTGCTCCTGTCCTGCCTTCTTTTCCTCATGATCCTCGTCGTCCTCGTCGTCCTCATGCCGCCTTCCAGCGCCCACCCCCTCCCCAGCGCCAGAGGCGCCCCATGCATCGAGGAAAGTGCCACGCGGCGGAGCCGAAACCAGCAGCGTAGCGTGCCGCAATCTTCGCACCCCACCCTGTGGTCGGGAGGTCAAGAATCTGCCCTTGCACCTGCGCAACTGTTTGTGATCACCTGTGTGTGAGCCTAGAAAAACTACACCGCGGCAGTGGCGTATGGTCCGGAGACGTGGCCGCCCAAAATTGCAATGGGCCCATTGCGTATACAGATTGTTGCAGTAAGGCCTCGTAGCGGCACGGATCATTCTCCCCTCCTCGTCGTCGTCCCCCCCCCTCCTCCCTCCCCGCGTGACCCGATTTCTGCTTCACAGTCGGGCGTTCTGCTGTTTCTGTCTGCCCACGCGTCCCGCCGGAAACCCGGCTCAGTGACAACAGTGGTGCCCAAGCGCCGTGCCAGGCTGGCGCATGGCTTCTGTTCAGTTCTTGCACCTGCGCAACGGTGCGTCCTGGCCAGAATCTCGCGGGGAATCCAGCGGTGGCCACGAGTGCGCCCCAAGACGCCCGAAAACGTCTGAAAACCATCCTCGCACCGCCACTCTGCCCGTGCGCAGAGCCGGAGCCCCCGCCGCGGGGGCGCGGGGACCCACCCGCGACCCGCCCGCGACCCACCCGCAGCCTTCCCGCGGCCCACCCGCGGCTTTCCGGCGACCCACTCGCGGCCCAGCCGCGACCCACTCGCGGCCCGTCCTCGAACCTCGGCCCTGCCTGCCCGCGGAGCCCGGCGCGCGCGCGCGCCGCCCGCGCGCGACGGGCGCCCGCCTCCATCGGCACCAGGCGCTGCGAAGCGCCCGCCGCCGTGCCTCGCGCAGCATCTCATCACCCCATTGTCATCATCATCATCATCATCATCATCATCATCATCATCATCATCATCATCATCATCATCATCATCATCATCGTCATCATCATCATCATCATCATCATCATCATCATCATCATCATCATCATCATGACTCATCATCATCATCATCATCATCATCATCATCATCATCATCATCATCATCATCATCATCATCATCATCATCATCATCATCATCACCCTCATCCTCATCCTCATCCTCATCCTCATCCTCATCCTCATCCTCATCATCATCCTCATCCTCATCCTCATCATCATCATCATCATCATCATCAGCAGCAGCAGCATCATCAGCAGCAGCAGCAGCAACAGCAGTTGCATCTCCACCGTCGTCGTCGTCGTCAGCATCACCAGCAGCAGCAGCATCGTCATCGTTATCGTCATCATCAGCATGTCATCATCATCATCATCATCAGCAGCAGCAGCATCACCATCACCATCCCCATCATCATCATCATCATCATCATCATCATCATCATCAACATCAACATCATAATCATCATCAGCATCATCATCTGCATCATCAGCATCATCACAACCACAACGACCAGTATCAGATCATCATCAGCAGCATCAGCTGCATAATCAGCAGCATGTGCATTATACGTATCGTCATCACCATCATCGTCAGCATCATCATCAGAATCATCATCAGCATCACCATCATCGTTGTCATTAGCATCATCAGCATCGTCATCAGCATCATCAGCACCATAATCAGCATCCTCAGCAAGGTCACCATGCTCATCATCGCCATCAGCAGTATTATAATCATCAGCACCAGTATCCCCATCATCATCACATCATAAACATCGTCGTCATCATCAGAATCATCATCAGCATAATCATCGTCATCATCCTCACCAGCAGCATCATCATCATCATCAGCAGCAGCATCATAAGACTCAGCATCATCAGCATCATTGTGAGCATCAACAATCATCAAAAGCAGCTGCAGCATCATCAGTATCGTCGTCATCATCATCATCCTCATCGCCATCACCATCATCATCAACGTCACCAGCATCATCGGCATCATCCTTATCATCAGCATCAACGCTGATTTCCTGACAGCATTGGTGTTCTCCGAACGTTGCCGCTTCCCCCAGGCCTGGTCCAAAACAAGCCCTGGAGGAGTAGAATAAAATAGTGGAACGACATGTGAAACGAGACAGGCAGGAGGAGGGAGGGAGGAACGGGAGAGCATTACCTCAAGAGAGAGGGCAAGGGGAGGTGGAAACAGGCGTGTGACGGCAGCTGGTTGGCAAAGCGTGGCGCGTGTGAGGGCCCGCAGGGCCCGTGGTAGCAGGGTCATCCTCCCTTTGGGTCCCCTGGCCTCGCGGGGCCGGTCGGCTGCTCGGTCAAACACTGGCGCAAGTTGGCGCAAATCCCGCCGATGCTGCTTCGCCAACGCCGCGGAGCGGGCGGGGTAGAGAAGCGGTTCAACAGTCGAATCCCCCTGCGTTTGTTCTTAGTTCTTGTTTTGTGGGAGGCGGGGCGCGTCGTTTGCTTGCTGGTGGTACTGGCGCGGTATACCCGCTGTGCTCCTCCTCGGCGTTACCTCCCCTCTCTTCTGTCTCTCTCTCTCTCTCTCTCACTCTCTCTCTCTCTCTGGCACTCTCTCCCTATTGTTCTCTCTATATCTCTATCTCTCTCCGCCGTCATCAGCCTAAACCTCAGCCTAAAACTCAGCCTAAGCCAAGCCGAAGCCTCAGCCTAGCCTAGCTGAAGCCCCAACAAACATGTATTGCAAGCCTAGCTTAACCCTAAGCCTCAGCCTCAGCCTAGCCTCAGCCTTACCCTCTGCCTCAGCCTAGCCTAAGCAGGCACTAAGCCTAAGTCTCAGCCTCAGCCTAAGCCGTAGCCTCGCGTAAGCTTCAGCCCGAGCATTGCCTAAGCCTGGCCTAAACCTCAGCCTAAGCCGACGCACCACCCCTCCCTCGCCTAGCCTAAGCCTCAGCACAAGCCAGCCAAGCCGAAGCCTCAGCCTAGCCTACGCCTAGCCTATGCCCAGCCTAAGCCTCAGTCTAAGCCTAATACTCAGCCTAGCCTACACCCAGCCAAGCCTAACCTGAGCCTCCCAAAAACCTCAGCCTAAATCTCGGCGGTCGGCGTAAGTCTCAGCCTAAGCCTCGCCTAAGCCTTGGCGCAAGCATCAGCCTAAACCTCAGCCTAGCCTAAGCCTCAGCCTAAGCCTCAGCCTAAGCCTCAGCCCCAGCCTAAACTCAGCCTCAGCCTCAGCATGGCTAGGCCTCAAGCTAGCCAAAGTTTAGCCGATGCTACAGCCTAAACCTGCGCCTCCGCCCCAGCCAAGCCTAGCCTCAGCCTTAGTGCAAGTGTAAGCTTAGCCGAAGCCTCAGCATAAGCCTCAGCCAACGCTTTTGCCTTGCTCCAGCCTAGCCTAAGCCTCAGCCTAATCCTCAGCCTACGCCTCAGCCTAAGCCTACGCCTCAGCATGAGCCTCAGCCGAACCTCCACTTAAGCCCTGTCTATGCCTCATTCTCAACCTCAGCATGGCCTAGGCCTTAGCCCAAGTCTAGCCTGAGTCGCAGGCTAGCCTAAGTTTAACCTAAGCCTCAGCGTAAGCCTCAGCCGAAGCCTCAGCCTCAGCATAGCATAGCCTACACCTCAGCGTAAGACTAGGCTCAGCATGGCCCAAGCCTCATACTAGCCTAGCCTAAGCCTCAGCGCGAGCCCCAGTCTAAGCCTAAACCAAGCCTAAGCCAAGCCTTGGCCCAAGCCTTGGCCTAGCCTAGGCCCAAACATAAACCGCAGCCTAAGCCCAAGCCTTGGCCTAGCCTAGGCCTCAGCCTAAACCGAGCCAATGCATAGCCTAAGCCTCAGCCCAAGCATCAGCCCAAGCCTCAGCCCAAGCCTCAGCTTAAGCCTAGCCTAAGCCTCGGAACCATTATACGCCTCAGCCGAGCCTAAGCCTCAGCCTAAGCTTCAGCTTCAGCTCAACCGAAACCCCAGCATCAGCCTAATCACAACCTAGCCTCAGCCTCAGCCTCAGCCCAGCCTCAGCCTCAGCCCAGCCTAAGCCTCAACCTCAACCTACGCCTCAAGCTAGCCTGGGCCTCAGCCTAAGTCTAGCCTAAGCCTCAGCCTCACCCACAGCCTAAGCCGCAGTTTAGTCTAGCGTAGCTTGAGCTTCAGCCCAAGCCTAAGCCTTAGCCGAGCCTCAGCCCCAGTCTAGGCCTAGTCTGAGCCCAGGATATCCTCGTGAGCTTCAGCCTCAGCCTAGCCAAAGCCTCACCTTAAGCTTAGCCTAGGCCTACCCTCCGTCTAAGCCTCAGCCTCAGCCTCAGCCTCAGCCTAGCATAGCCTAATCCTCAGCCTAGCCTAAGCTTAGACTGAGCCGCAGCCTAAGACCCACCCTCACCACAGCCTAGCCTAAGCCTAAGCCGAGCCTAAGCCTAGCCTGCACCCCAGCCTCAGCCTAGCCTAACCCTCAGCTTAAGCCTAGCCTGAGCATTAGCCTAAGCCTAAGCCTCAGCCCAAGCCAAGCCTGAGCCTCAGCCTCTCTCGAACGAATTCCTGAAGTCGAACGACTTGAGCCGAAAATGATATCATACTGGCACCTGAGCCCCTTCTGCGCACTCACTGCCACGAGGAGGAAGCAACGCAACCCAATCCAATCCAACACAACGCAATGCAAGGGCGTGGGAGTGCAAGGCAGTGCGAGCCCAAAAGCTTCCGGAGAGGGGAGGAGGAGGAGGGAAGGGGGGTAGGGGGGACGGGGGGGAATTGAGGATTGCATACATGTTGATGTTTGGCGGAGGCTCCTACACACAGTGATGCCGTGTTTGCCCCCCCCATCTTCCCTGTCCCCTAAAGGGACCGAGTGAAGCGAAGGCAACGGGGCCTTTTTGCCGCCCCTCCTCCCCACGTCCCCCTCATGCATCTGGGGGCCATGGAGGAGGAGAAGGAGGAGGAGGAGGAGGAGGAGGAGAGGGAGAGGAGGAGGAGGAGGAGGAGGAGGAGGAGGAGGAGGAGAAAGAAGGATGCGGGCCCTCCCCCGTGTCCCCCCACCTCTCTTCCTTTTTCCTCCTGGGTCTTGGAGCAAAGGAGGAGGGATGAGGACAACGCAATGCAACCCAGCGCAATGCGATAAAATGCGATGCAATGCAATGCAATGCGGTTGCAACGCCATGCCACTGCAGTGCCATTGCACTGCAATGCAGTGCGATTGCAACGCAATGTGGTTGCACTACAATGCCAAGGCAATGCCGCGCCATGCGATTGCAACGCAATGCAAACGCAACGTAATGCCAAGGCAATGCGGTTGCAATGCCGGAGGAGGGGGGGGAGGGGGGTGAGACAGGGCACCCCGTTTAGTGCTGGTGCTGTGGGGGGGGCGGGCAAAACAAAAATGTGCTTTTTGTTTTCGCACACACACACACACAGCACCAGCAGTAAGGGGGGTAGGGTGCGACCCATCTTTTGTGATCACGAGCCAGATTCTACGAGGTCCGCACAATCACGACACGGCGATCCGATGTGTGACTTACGGCACGGCGACACCCCTCTCTCGACGTTACACACCGAAGCCACAGGCCCAACCCTGGCTATACCCAACAAATCACGAGAAGACGGAGACGATGCGGACCAGAGGTCGAACACACACACACACACACACACGCACAGACACACACACACACACACACACACACACACACACACCACACACACACAAAAAACAACAACAAAAACAAACAACGCGATCCAAGAACCCCACATACTTATATTATGTCTGGAGTGATGATAGCTGAAATGAAGCATGCGATAATGATGTTTGTGGCCGTTGCCCCACCGATACCATCGGTGACGCCGGTCAAGCCTTGGGAGCCTGAGTACCCTAAGGGCGATGAGAAACTGCCACCCCTGCCACACTGCCCAAGCCTGGACCGTATAGAGACCGCGCTCAGAGACCACCCCCTGCACACCCCCTTTGGCGTGGAGAAACTGCCACCCCTGCCACATTTTCCGAACCTGGACCGTATAGAAACGGCGCTCACAGATCACCCCCTGAGCACCCCCTCTGGTATCAAGAAACTGCCACGCCTGCCACACTTTCCGAACCTGGACCGTATGAGGACCGCGCTCAGAGACCACCCCCTTCGCACCCCCTATGGTGTCGAGAAACTGCCACCCATGACACACTTTCCAAGCCTGAACCGTACAAAGACCGCGCTCGGAGACCACCCCCTGCGCTCCCCCCTGGTGTCGAGAAACTGCCACGTGTGCCACCCTTTCCGAGCCTGGACCGTGTATACAGACCGCGCTCGGAGACCACCCCCTGCGCAACCCTTATGGTGTCGGGAAACCGCCACGCCTGCCACGCCTTGCCGGCGTGCGACGCATAGCATAGCGCCCCCACCCCCTGCGCACCCCCTGCGGCATCGAGAAACTGCCACGCCTGCCACGCTCTGCGAGCGTGCGACGGACAGCGCGCCCACCCCCTCCGCACCCCCGAGGGCGCCAATGACATGCCGCGCCTGCGCACACCGAAGCCACAGATCCACCACTGGCCATACCCAACAAATCACGAGAAGACGGAGACGATGCGGCCGAGAGGTCGAACACACACACACACACATATATATATATACACACACACACACATCGCCAAAGAAATGCTAAAGACGCGACCGAGGAACCCCACATACTTCCATTATGTCTGGAGTGATGATAGCCGAAAAGAAGCATGCGAGGATGATGCTGGTGGCCGTTGCCCCACCGCTACCGTTGGAAACGCCGGCCAAGCCTTGGCAGCCTGAGTGCCCTGAGGGCGATGAGAAACTGCCACCCCTGCCACACTGCCCAAGCCTGGACTGTAATTACAGAGACCGCGTTCACAGACCACCCCCTGCGCACCCCCTCTGGCGTGGAAAAACTGCCACCCCTGCCACATTTTCCCAGCCTGGACCGTAGAAGCCGCGCTCAGAGACCACCCCCTGCGCACCCCCTCTGGTCGGAGGTTGGGGGGTGAGATCGCAGTGAAACAGAGACCCCCACCGGGAAATCGGTTTCGGTTTCGTGTTCGTGTCGTGCGTGCGGGCGAGGCGAAGCTGCGCGTGATCCTCCTGTAGCTAGGCCGAAGTAGGAGCGAAAGTCCGTTCCCGTCCGCCAGTGGCTGGGAGGTGTCCCAGTTGGGCCGGGCGGTGTCCCGGGTGTCCCGGGTGTCAGTAGGAGCGAAGGTCCGTTTCCCGTCCGCCAGTGGCCGCAAGGTGTCCCAATTGGGCCCGGCAGTGTCCCGGGTGTCCCGGGTGCCCCGGGCGTCCCGGCGCTAACGCATGTCGCTAATTTCATATTTCACTTGTTTCGGCGCCTGCGGCGGGCTTTCTTATCCAATCCATCTTGTCCAATCAAATCCATAGTATCCCATCTTATCTTATCCCACCCAATCCAATCCACCCAACCCAATCCATGAATTCATTTGTTTCTGAGCCTACGGCGGGCCAATCCAATCCATCTTATCTGATCCAATCCATTTCTTCCAATCCAACCCATCTTATCTTACCAATCCATTTTTTATCCAATCAAATCCAATCCACCCAACCCAATCCATCAATTCATTATGTCGGCGCCTGCGGCGGGCTTTCTTATTCAATCCAGCTTAGCTTATCCAATACATCTTGCCCAATCCAATACATCTGATCTTATCCAACCCATCTTGTCCCATCTTATCTTATCCCACCCAATCCCAGAGAGAAAAAGAGAGATGAGATCAAGGTGACAGGCTGGAGGTAAGTCAGGGTGGGCATTTGATCTCAATCCCCCCTCAACCTCCTTATCGCCCGCAGGGCGGTCGTATAGGTATCGAGAAACTGCCACCCCAGCCACACTTTCCGAAACTGGACCGTATAGAGACCACGTTCAAAGACCACCCCCTGCGCACCCCCTCTGGTGTCAAGAAACTGCCATCCGTGCCACACTTTCCGAGCCTGGACCGTATAGAAACCGCTCTCAGAGACCACCCCCTTCGTACCCCCTATAGTGTCGAGACCCCCTCTGGCGTGGAGAAACTGCCACCCGTGCCACAATTTCCGAGCCTGGACCGTATAGAGGCCGCGCTTACAGACCACCCCCTGCGCACCCCCTCTGGTGCCAAGAAAGTTCCACGCCTGCCACACAATCCGAGCCTGGACCGTATAGAGACCGTGCTCAGAAACCACCCCCTCTCGTGTCAAGAAACTGCCACCCCTGCGTCACTTTACGAGCCCGGACCGTACAGAGAACGCGCTCAGAAACCACCCCCTGCGACCCCCCTCTGGTGTCGAGAAACTGCCACGCCTGCCACACTTTCCGAGCCTGGGCCGTATAGAAACCGCGCTCAGAGACCACCCCCAGCCAAACCCTCTGGCGTCGAGAAACTGCCACGCGTGCAGCGCACCCCCTGTGGCGTCGAGAAACTTCCAAGCCTGCCACGCTTTGCGAGCGTACGACGGATAGCGCCCCCACCTCCACCGCACCCCTTGCGGTGTCGAGAAGCTGCCACACCTGCCACGCATTGCGCGCATACGTCTTGTATGTATGATGCAGTGAACACGCCAGGCGTGCACTGGCGATGGATGGTGTGTGTGCGCGTGTATGCGAGCGTGTGCATGCGAGGGGCTGTGTGTACACGCGTGTCTCATGCACATGCCGTGCATGTGTTGCGCGTGGGCGAGGGAGGAAAGAGGAGGGGAGGGGAGCGAGTCGCGGGTGCGGCGCGGCAAGGAAGGAAACCAGAACCCCACGAAGCATGTGGGGGGGAATCAAGAAAAACATCTCGAAACGTGTGGGGAGGGGGGGGGAATTTGACGGTGGAACCTGGAGAAACATCCTCTGGGAAGGGTGGGGGGGAAGCAGCGCGGGCTCGCTCGCGCAGCGTTCTGGCGATGCCCCCGGGACAGGGCATGGAGCGAACGCCGGGGCATCCGGGGGGGGGGGGGCCGCAGGCGGCTGGGCGGGCCCCTCGCCTCCGGTGCTCGAGGACGGAGGCACTCGCGCGGGCGCGCCGTGCGAAGAAGAGCGACCCACTCGGCGCGCTCACCTCCGAAGCCAGAGCAAAATCAAGGCGGAACCGAAGTGGTGTTGGTATAACACAATCAACAAAAGAAATCAACACAAAAAAAAACGAGGGCCGCGGCTGGGGCCAGAGCTAAATCAGAGCTTGATCCGTGTTTGCGGCCAGAGCGTAATCAGAGTTCGAGCTTAATGAGAGTTCGAGCCCAGACTGTAATCGTAATTAGAGTTTCATCATAATCAGAACTCGAGGCCAAGAATGCAGTCAGAGTTTCATCCGGGTTTTGGGAGCCCAGGGCAGATGCCGAGTTTGCCATGACCAAGGACATAGCCTGAGAGCGCTCCGAAGAGACCCGAAGAAGCACCCCCGATAACTCTGACCCACAACCCAGGCACGGTGGCGGGATGTGCCGAAAGCCATTAAATGATTCGATCGATCCACGACGACAGCATATCCGCAGATGTTCATCTCAAGACCTATCCGGCGATGCGTTCTGACCAGAATGCTTTGAGGGAAACCAGCGGTGGCGACGAGATGCCTGGCGGGAGGCCAGAACGGGCCGGAAAGCATCCAAAAACCCTCGATCGATCGATCGACGACAGATCGATTCTCTTCATAGATCGAACGACGACGACGACGACGACGACGACGACGACGACGACGACGACGACGACGACGACGACCGTGCGCGCGCAACCGCTCCCTCCGAAGGCCGCCAGAGGCACCCCCGGGCCGCCGAGGGGAGTTGGCGGCGCGCACCAGGGGGTGGAGGCGGGGGGGGAGACAGGAGAGGACAGGCGCCGATGTGGGCCCCGGGGGGCGGCCCTCTAAGAGCTCGGCGGAGGCGCCGGAGCGCCGAAACTCGGATATTTGTAGTACATGGTTACTTTACGATCTCGAGCGTGTACGATTGGCTCCACTAGTACAGGGACCGACCGTCCCGGCATTCCTATAGTCCTACCACGACATGTTCTTAGAACAGCAAAATGCTCTAAGAACCAGAAACAGTGTTCTTAGAACATAATAACGATGTGCTAAAACACGACAGTCCCAGCCAGAAATGTGATAGGAACATTTCGTGGAAACCAAAAAAATATTATAGCATTGTTTGCCAGGCCTATAGGCACGCCAGGACGCTTCGCCACTGCTTGAGAGAGGGCTTATCAGACGGAGGCTCCTTAACTTAGAAGGCGCCAGCCTCAC
>CAUYUJ010001726.1:0-15000 GCA_963575745.1 Prorocentrum cordatum
AACCGCATGCGAACGCAGCCACTGGGGCCTTCGGTGGAGCTCCCTATGGGGCCACGAAACGTGTGAGGGGTGTGCCAGAATGGGGGGTGACACCACATGCGAACGCAGCCACTGGGGCCTTCGGGGGAGCTCCCTATGGGGCCACGAAGCGTGTGAGGGGTGTGCCAAATTGGGGGTGCAACCGCATGCGAACGCAGCCTCTGGGGCCTTCGGTGGAGCTCCCTATGGAGCCACGAAGCGTGTGAGGGGTGTGCCGAAATGGGGGGTGGAACCGCATGCGAACGCAGCCACTGGGGCCTCGGTGGAGCTCCCTATGGGGCCACGAAACGTGTGAGGGGTGTGCCAGAATGGGGGGTGGAACCGCATGCGAACGCAGCCACTCGGGCCTTCGGTGGAGCTCCTTATGGGGCCACGAAACGTGTGAGGGGTGTGCCAGAATGGGTGTGGGATGGAATGGAATGGAATGGAAATCCGCAAGGGAAGCCAGAATGGGTGTGGGAGGGGGAGGAGGGGGGAGGAGGGAGGGAGGAAGGAGGCGGGAACGCGGGGCACCGTCTCTTCAAAACGAGGACCCAACACCACAGGATGGTTGGGAAAAAGAATTGTGGGACCCCCATGTTTTTCCAGTTCCTCGGCGCTGTTCGGCGCTGTTTTTTGTTTGTGCCTCGCGGGTTTTGTTAGCTGGACCCCTCAGGGGTGTGGGATCGTCCGGATCCCCTGGGGGCTCTGGAGGCCTCCTGGAGGCCTGGAGAGCCGTCGGAAGGGTGTCTCGGCCTGCGCGGGAGCGTGTTGGGCCGTTTTTTCCGTTCTGGGGGCTCCTTGGGGTGGTCTTGGGCTGTCCTTGGGCGTCTTGGGGTCTCCCCGGGAAGCCGGGAGGCGCGGTACAGGCCAGATGTCAGGGAATGTGTGGGATCTCCGAGTAGGGGTCCACTTTGAAAAACAACGGGGGTCAGTACTGGGCGCCTCGTCGGCAATTTTGGGGGTTTCTTGGCCCGTCTTGGACCCGTCCTGGAAATCTTTTGGGCGGTCTTGGGGCGGTCTTGGACTGTTGGAAGCTCGAAAACGCGAAAAGGCCAACACCATCAACAAAACAAATCAACGATTTTGACCTCTTTGGGCTTTCCCGGGGCGCCTCTCGGACCTCTCTTGGGGCCTTCTGGAGGCCTCCTGGAGGCCTGGAGAGCCGTCGGAAGGGTGTATCGGGCTGCGCGGGAGCGTGTTGGGCCGTTTTTTCCGTTCTGGGGGCTCCTGTGGGTCGTCATGGGCTGTCCTTCGGCGTCTTGGGGTCTCCCCCCGGGAAGCCGGGAGGCGCGGTACTGGCCAGATGTCAGGGGATGTGTAGGACACCCGAGTAGGAGTCCCACTTTGGAAAAAAAACAAAACAAAACAAACAACATCTGGGAATTCCCTTCTTTCAAAATCAAAATCCTCGATCTTCGAGGGGTGAAAGCGGGAAAACGTGAGAAGTCGAAAACATAAGAAAAACCATTGGAAATCAACGATGTTGCCCTCTTTGGGCTCTTTCGGGACGGCTCTCGCAGCTCTCTTGGGCTGTTCTTGGAGCCTCGTCGGGGTCTTTTCGGGGCCTCTCCGAATCGAGGGTATGTTGGGGGCCTCTGGGTGGTCCTGGAGGCCTCTCGGAGGTCTCTGGAAGCCTCCTGCTCCCGCTCTTGGGCCCATCTTGGACATGTTCTGGGGTGGTCTGGGGCTGTCCTGGGCTGGGCGCCTCTTCGGCAGTCTTGGAGCCTTTTTGGCTCGTCTTGGGGCCGTCCTGGGGGTCTCTTGGGTGGTTTTGGGGCGGTCTTGGGCGGCTCTTCGGCGCTCTTGGACCGTTGGAAGCTCGGAAACACGAGAATCCAAAAACACTTCAAAACAAAAAATGGAAAACCGACGAGTTGGGCCTCTTCGGGCCGTCCCGGGACGCCTCTCGGACCTCTCTTGGGGTCTCTTGGAAGCCACCTGGGAGCCTCGAAAGCCGACGCAAGGCTGACTTGGGCTGCTTGGGAACGTCTTGGACCATCTTTTCGCATTCAGGGGGCTCCAGGGAGGTTTCTTGGGCCCTCCTGGGGCGCTGTGGAGGCTCCCTGGAAAGGCCCGGGGAGCGGTACCGGGAACGTCCCCGAGATGTGGCGGGGAGGTGTGGCACCCGGGGCCGGGGGGGGCGGTATTTATTTATATTATATACTCTGTATTCAGGATTCCTGAGTAGAGGTTCGCTACGGAAGATCCCTTCAATAAAGGCTCGGGATTCCTCCGGCAATCGTCTTTACTAATGCGCTCCTTCGTAAAGTTCCTGGCTAACGATTCCTTAGTACATGTTTTTCTCTACAGGTTCCGTACTAAGGATTCCTTAGTAAAAGGTAAAGAACCCTCCCTCAAAAAAAAACATTACGACAAGGCCCGTAGATATTCTTGACCAAGGATTCCTGAGAAAAAGGTTTCTTAGTAGGGCGTCCTTAATACAAATCCCTTATAAAAGACTCCTTGAGAAGATTCCTCCCTGAGGAATCCTCCGTGAAGACTCCTCCTTAGCAACTCCTTACGAAATACTCATGATTGAGAATCCTTTTGCAAGGGTTCCGCACTAAGGACTCCTTAGCACAAACGTAGTATTGAGGATTCCTGCGGACAAATCCCTTAATAAGAACTCTTTCGTAAAGATTCATTGCTGAAGATTCCGTACTACAGATTCCATAAGCAGCCATCCGTTGCATATAATCAACACTGTGAACCCATGGATCCAGATTCCGTAAAGATTTGTAATAAGGACATCTCAATACAAAAACATGTACCACGAAATAAGCAGTAAAGACTCCTTAAGAAGGATTCCAAAGTAAAGAAATAGTGTTGAAAGGTCATTGGTGCGAGTTCCTCATTAAGGGTTAGTTGGTATTCCTTCGTACACATTCATCAGTAAGGATCCGTTGGTAAAGATTCAGTATCACGGAGTCCTTCGTACATGTTCCTTTTTATCGAGGATTCCGAAGTATAGATCCTTGAATTACGGATCCAGTAGTACATATTCCGCATAAAGGACCCTTTTTGTAAAGATTTCATGATAAGGACCGCTTTGAACATATTCCTTATGAGGGATCCAAAAATTAAGATTCCTATATGCGGATTCAGCAATAAAGATGCCTGGTTCAGGGATTCCTTGATACATATTCCTGATTAGCGATTCCGAAAGACCGAGTCCTACTAAGGATCCCCTTGAAAAAATACCTCATGACAAATGTATGAGCAAAGGTTCCTCAGGAAGGATTCCTTAATGCATATTCCATATTACCGATCACTTGGTACAGATTCCGTATGCAAGGTTCCTTCCTAAAGAATTAACTGCTACAGGTGTCTCAATACAGATTCCTCACTAAAGGCTCCGTCGTGTTGGCCTCTCACTCAGGATTTTACGGTACAAACCATATTTCGAATGATTCCTTAGTAACGGTTTCGAACTAAGGACTCCTTCGTAAAGATGCCTTTTGCGGATTGGTACATAAAGATTCCGCGTTACCGATTTATCTATGGTGGCTCATTATCCATGATTCCATAATGCACAGTCCTGTTTGAGCATTCCTTAGTACATGTTCCTTCTTCAAGGTTCCGTAGTACATATTCCGTACTAAGGATTCCTTTGAACAGGCTCTGAATGAAGGGTTCCTTGATACATACTCCATATTATGATCTTCTCAAGCAGATCCCTCATTCAGGCAACTCCAAAGGATCACTTTAAAATGATTCCTTATTAAAACCCCCTTAGTACATATTCCACTTTAAGAATCCTTGAATCCATATTCCTCCCAAGGATAATTTAACAAAGGCTCTGTATTACAAATTCCCTGTTACAAATTATTTAAGGTCTGTACTACGGAGTCCTCCTTCAACGCAGGGGCAAATATGTTTCTAGTCGTATGTGTATACCTAAATGTATATGTATATGGCCGTGCTTATACATGCATATGTGTACATGTACATGTACGTGTAAGATGTTTATATATGCATGTATGTGCACATGTATGTGTACATGTATATGGGAATGTACACTGTGTGTATATGGAGACGTGTATGTGTACGTGTATGTATATATGGAGATGGATATGCACATGATGTCGCATATGCACGTGTATGCGTAATTGAATACGTATGTGTGCAGTATGTGTATGTGTGTATGGTATGTGCATGTGTAAGCGTAGATGTGCGTGTATTATGTATGTGTGACTGTATGCATGTATCGTTGTGTATATGTGAACGTATATGTGTATGAGTTGCTCTCGTCGCCCGATGCGCGTGCGTTGCCACCCTTTCCGGGGCCAGGGCGATAAGAGACGCACCACCTCCGCCAGAGGGGCAGGCCATGCAGGAGGGCCCCGCGAGGGCGGCAGGGACGCCTCCGCAGCAGGAGCGGGGGCGGGCGCCGGCAGCGAGGCAGACCGAGGCGGGAGGAGGATCAGCGGAGGACCGGCAGGCCCAGGCATCCGACGATGCTTTTTGTCAGTCCGCGGGCCTCAGCGGTCTGGACAGATACGTAAGCGTTTTCATGATTCGGCGTTTCGACACTGGGCGGAACGAGGGGGGGCAGGGGGGGGGGTCGACTGTTTGCAACGGTGCGTCCTGTGGGGTCGACTCCACCTGCTCGAAACAGGCGCCGAAAACAGCCAAGATCCACTCCATGGAGGGACGGGAGGAGGGGCGAGGGGCCGCGCCGATCGGCAAGACAATGAATAAAACAACGATCGCTACCTTGTCATCCCAAATCAACGTTTGACGGGGCCCGGAGAGGGCCCCCCCCAAATGCCCAGAGCCAGGAGCAGGCGCTGGGATGGAGCAAAAAACACGGCGTCGGAGTTCTTGGGGGAGAGAGCGCGGCAGGGCGAAACGGGCGCCTCCATGATGGCCTCACTGATGCTGCCCCTCGTCCTCGCACGCGTCAGCACTGGCTCAACGAGAAAATGACTGCTGATGCCGATACCCACTGGACCTCTACCGGGGTGCTCTGTGCGCCGGACTTCGAGGCGGACCTGGCCGTGGCGGAGAGGGCGTCAGCATCGGTGCGCTTTTTGGTTGTCTCGCTCACTCTCTCTCTCTCCCTCTCTCTTTCTCCCTCCCTCCCTCCCTCCCTCCCTCCCTTCGGCGGCGAGCGGGGGGGGGAGAAGTGGGAAGGGGGGGGCCTTCTCGAAAGGCTCGGAAGTCCCCCAGCCTTCTGAAAGGTTTTCGAGTCCTTCCCCGGCAGCGCAGGGGCTGCTGCGAAGCCCCGCCGCCTCCTGGAAACAGGCCTTCCCCTTCTCGCTTCCCCCCACATCGCTCGCCGCCGATCCCTCTCCCTCTCTCGCTCTCTCTCCCTCTCTCTCTCTATCTCTCTATCTCTCTCTCCCTCTCCTTCTCACGCTCTCTCCCTCCCTCCCTCCCTCTCTCTCCCTCTCTCTCCTCTCTCTCTTCCTCCCTCTCTCCCTCTCCTCCCTCCCTCTCCCTCTCTAATTCCCGCTCTCTCTCTCTCTCTTTCCCTCTCTATCTCTTCCTCTCCCTCTCCCTCTCCCTCTCTCCCTCTCCCTCTCTCTCTCCCTCTCTCTCTCCCTCTCCTGCTCACGCTCTCCCCCGCCCTCTCACAGGCGCGGCCCCGCCATGGATGGGGCCAGCTCCGCCGCCCCAGCCGGCTGGGCCGGCCAGTGCTGCCGCACACCCGGCCTCCCAGACGCAGCGCTGCTTGCCACCGCCACGCGGGCACCCCCCTCCCCACATGCGGTGGAGGCAGGTCCACAGGAGACCGTCCGCAAGAAATCCGACCCAGAGGCCACAGGACGTCCATCATTTTTGTTGGTGCGGGAACGTCACGCCCTCCACGGCAAAACCATCGAATCCAACGAAGCCCAGGGCGCCCTGGAGGCAAGTCCACAGGAGACCGTCCACAAGAAAGCCGACCCAGAGGCCACAGGACGTCCATCAATTATTTTTTGGTGTGGGAACGTCACGCTCTCCGTGGCAAAACCATCGAATCCAACGAAGCCCAGGACGCCCTGGAGGCAAGAAGGGTGCTTCTTGGCATGGGCCCCCACTATACGGTCTTGGCCCTATTCTTAGCGCGTGTGTGATGTCGGGCCCTGCGAGACCGAAGCCGCTGACACGCGAAGTAGCGCAGGGGCGCACATGCTACGCAAGGTCGGGCGAAACAGCCCTCCGATATATACGCTGAAAACCACCGCGCAGGATACACGGTAAGTGCGCAACAATTGGCATGTACAGGCGCATTCTCAACTTCACGCCAAGAACCGAACCAGGACCGTAGGGAACGGGGACCTCGGGCCCGAATACTACTCACCGAGGAGCTGGCAACCGCCTGACCTCACCCAGCACATCACCGCGACCAGTCATCAGCGGCACGAGGACCGCGAATCGAATCTCTCCGCGAGCGCTCAAAGCACTCCGCCAGCGCCCCAATCAGCTGGTGGCTCCCCTTCAGCAGATCCAGGATCAGTCAGCACCCCTGGTAGACAGGTCCCATCGTGCTCAGGAGGCCTGGGCGCTGAGCCGAAAGGATTTTTTCGCCCTGAGGCGACCAGAGGGACCACCCTCCGGGTATACCTCCCCACTTCCAACCCCAAATGGCGGCACACCAATGCCAGCCCCTTCCCACGCGGACCGCAAGAACTGTTGGCGCCTGTTCTGTCTATCCGCCCCTTCTGGGCCGCTGCGGGGGACGCCCCCACGCGGCGCCTCTCTTCGCAGGGCGCCGAGGCGTGCGTGCCAACCCGCGCGTCAGGCCTGCGCCTCACTCCGCACGGCAGCGCGGACGGGCCCCGTCTCGGCCTGATCACCGCCGACCGTCTCCTTTGTCCAGCCAGGGACCCCCAGTACTCCGCGCTCCGCACCAGGGGGGGAGGGTATCCCACCACCCCTGTGTAGCAGCTCAGCATGCGGCGCCTCCCGCTTTGCGAGGAAGGTTTCCCAGGCACGTGCGGCCCGGGGGGCTGGATGACTCCCTCCATCTCCCTCTTTCGCAACTTCCTCCTCATCCTGATCCTGCCTTGAAGCCGCCTGCCTAGAGCAGGACCCACGCGCAGAGTAGACTTACAACGAGCACTCCTGATCCTGTTCCTTACCACTTGCCGTGTTCCTGCTCCAGCTCCCTGCTGCTATCATCAGGTCGGGCATGTCCTCCTACAGGCGGATTTTGGAGAAAAATAAAAACCAACAACATGAAAACTGTAAAAATATCATCAACACATCGTCCCCTGACTATTTTTGACTCCTTTTGAATATCCCTCCTGTGAAGGGGCACGCCCGACTCAATGAGATACCAGCCCCCTGCCGAAGCCAGCCCTGGGGCCAACGCGCCCGGCCGAAGTCCGCGGCGCGGGCTGGCGGGCGAAAAACTGGCGCGGGAGAGGAAGGAGACCCCGAGCTTGGCTCCGAGGCTCGGGGCTTGCCTAAAACCTTCGACCTGATCTGCTCGGTGCGTTGGAGGCCCAGGGAGCCTCCCAAAATCCATGCAGGAGGGGATCACCACTGGGGGGGCGCGACCTCCTCTTCTGAGAGGGAAGGAAGGAGGAGGATCCCCAACCCAAAGCGTCCAAAACAGATTCGATCCTGCACGTGACTGCTCCCTCCGCATCCTCCTCGCCCTTCGATCCTCTGGGGGAGGAGGCGGCAACTCCCCTCCTCCGAGGCTGGATTCTCGCGTGACGTGGGCACCTTCGACCCCCTCCCCGGGGCTGGCCTCAGTCCCGATTGTTTTCGGACAGCCCCGAGGAAAGCGGCCGCCGCAGGCCGAAAACTCAGAGGAGGACCGCCGCCCCCAGCTCTTGCGATGCACGGACCTGGAGGTGGTGACGCCCCGTGGCCCGGGGGGGCGCGCCGCGAGCCCGGGCCGGCGCTCACGAGGGCCAGCCGAGCTCACGCCGTGGACTCCAGCCGGTCGCACCGGAGCTCCCAGACCGAGGTGCCCAGGAACACGCGAAAAGATAGGCACAGATCCCACAGATCCCAGGATTCCCCAGATCTCCCCATGATCTCGGGGGTTTCGTCTTCCCCCCCACTTCCCATATTCTCCCATCTTTTCCTGGGAGGTGAGCGTTGTTTATTCGGCGTTTCGACTTTGGGCGGAAGGGGGGGGACGGGGGGGGGGGTCTGGCTCCGGACCTCTGCTTAGTGCGACTGTTTGGGGCCGTGCGTCTTCTGGGGGAGACTCCACCCGCTCGAAACAAGCGCCCAACAGAAAGCCAAGACCTACTCCACGGGAGGGGGGGAGGGAGGGGGGTGCGAGGGCCCGCGCCGATCGGCAAAACAACGAACAAGGAAACGATCACCTGGGAGTCGGCGATGCACTGTGCCTGTGTGCTTTCTCCCCAAACTTATATGTTGTTCCCATCCTTCTTAAGGACCACATCCCAGAAATAATTTCGAGCACCCGGAAAAGTGTCAAAAGAGTGCCGAAACAGTGTCGAAACAGTGTCGGGCGAGTGTCTCCCAGGGCCCGACACGTGAAAACCCTTGACTTTCGGATTTTGTCTGGCGCTCGAAATTCTTTCTGGTGATCAAGGCTAAAGTAGGTTGGAGGATCATAACCCCAGACATGCGACGTCCTGATATTTTCAGGGAGGCGTCCCTGAAGTCCCGACCCCTTCCCCGGGAGCGGTTTTCCGTCCTGCGTCGTTGTTTGACGGCCCCGAGGCCCGGCGGGGGCCCCCCGAGGCCGAAAATAGCCAAAAACCTCCCGTCCAGATGTTGTTTACGACGCGATCACGCCTGGGTTTCTCCCCTCCCGACCAGGCCTTTGGACGCCCGAAATGGGCACGAAAAGAATGGGCACAATGCCCAACAGCAAATGTTGCCCCAAACCGACAGCGGCCGCTGTTGGGCAGGCGGCCTCCTGTCTCGAACCGACACAGGCCGCGGCGGCGTGGACAGCGAGCCCTGTTCAAAATGAACGAGATCCGCTGTTGGGCATTGTGCCCATTCTTTCAGTGCCCATGTCGTGCGTGCAGATCAGAACTCGTGGGGGGTGGGGGGTGCAGGGCTCGCGCGCGGTGGCCCCCCCGGCTCTGTCCACGATCCCGGGGTCCGCGACGGGCCTCCCGAGGCCCGGGGCACGGAGACCCCCTGAGCATCGTCGATCCGATCCCCATCCCCAGCAGCGTGGCCGGGGCCCCACTGGCCGATTTACCCATTTCGTGCGTGCAGAAGGCGGGGCCGGGGAGCGCTCTTCGGGGCCACCCCGCCGCTCCCCGAGAAAATATCGGCCCTGGGCCCATTCTTTCGGTACCCATTTCGTGCGTGCAGAAGGCCTGCGGCAGCGGAGGGAGGGAGAGAGCGGGTGCCGGCTCCACGAGCCTCCCAGACCAGGGGCCCACCACAGGGGGGACCCGGGAGCAGGCCGGCAGAGTCGGCCAGCGCCGACCTCGGGCCCTCCTCGATCCTCGATCCTCCCTCGATCCTCGCTCCTCCTGCTCCTCCTGCTCCTCCTGCTCCTCCTCCTCCTCCTCCTCCTCCTCCTCCTGCTCCTCCTCCTCCTCCTCCTCCTCCTGGTCCTCGTCCTCCCCCTCCCCCTCCTCCTCCTGGTCCTCGTCCTCCTCCTCGTCCCTCGATCCTCGCTCCTCCTGCTCCTCCTCCTCCTCCTCCTCCTCCTCCTCCTCTCTCCTCCTCCTCATCATCATCATCATCATCATCATCATCTCATCATCATCAGCATCATCATCATCATCATCATCATCATCATCATCATCATCATCATCATCATCATCATCATCATCATCATCATCATCATCATCATCATCATCATCATCATCATCCTTCTCCCTCCTCCTGCTCTGCTCCTGCTCCTGCTCCTCCTCCTCCTCCTCCTCCTCCTCCTCCTCCTCTCCCTCCTCCTCCCCCTCCTCCTCCTCCTCCTCTTCCTCTCAGATCCGACTGGAGCGGACTGTGCGTCGGATGGGGCCGCGTCGGCGCGGGGTGGGAACCGAATCGAAGCGGCCGCGCCAGGGACGCACAACACTGCCATGCGAACATCAGGCCTCCCTCCTCATCCTCCTCTTCCTCCTGTTCCTCATCATCCTCCCCTCGTCGTCATCATCCTCAGTGTCAGCATCAGCATCAGCATCAGCACTAGCAGCAGCATCATTGTCACCGAATCAGGCGGCCCGAAATCGAGAGCAGAATGGTGTCAGATTTTAATCGATGGGACAGGATTTCCAAAGCACCTCGCGGTCATCGTTTCTGCAGCCCGTGTGGAGCATTCGGACACCTTGGAAACCATGGAAATCTTGGAACGTATCATTATCATGGCCTACAGTGCGGGCGCGGCCGCAAGGAACCCTCGCAAGAAACCCAGCCCTGAAACCCGCAGGCGCGAGATGCAAATGGGGGGGGGGCCAGAGCATCCTGAACGCAACAGCTCTCTCAACGGCCACGGGAAGGCACCGCGCAGCGCGCGGGGCGAAGAATCCCAGGGTGCCCTGACGA
This sequence comes from Prorocentrum cordatum, assembly GCA_963575745.1. Taxonomy (NCBI): domain Eukaryota; class Dinophyceae; order Prorocentrales; family Prorocentraceae; genus Prorocentrum; species Prorocentrum cordatum. The sequence continues at coordinate 10,450 of CAUYUJ010001726.1, forward strand.
AAAGCACACTGCTTCTTGATGAGCGCCCCCTCTGTAGTGCTCCAATGAACCGAACCGGATCGGGGTCAGAGGAGATTGGCTGACCCCCCTCAAGCACTGACCCCAGTCGAGCGCTGGCGACTCCAAAGGGTGCGGCTGGCAAGCGGTGTGGTCCGCAAGCGGCACCCTTTTTGGGGGTCACCCGGGGGGGCGGGAGGGGGCCCCGACGGACCTTTCCGCCGCGCCCCGAGGATTCCCAGCGAGGACAGTGTCGTTGAAGGGGCCCTGGGACACACAAATAAATACACACAAGTAAAATGATTCCCCATATGTTCCCATATCTTCTGGGTTTCTGTCTTCCCCCCCACTGCCCATATTTCTGATATGTTCTGGGGAATCGACGATTACTTGTGTCTGTGTTTTTTTTCCTTCCTGAACAGTGTCGTGTCTCTCGGGCCCCAGCGGCGCCCATCGTAAACTATACCCCTGCGCAACGTCACCCTACGCAGCCGCCGAGAGTGCGCCCGGAGGGACGCTGCGAAGACGAAGCCAGGACGAGGATAACATCAGGGGGATAATACATCGAGAACCTCTGAGATCCCGCGGCCCTGGAGGATGTCTCGGGTGCGCCGCGGCCTTCTCGGAGCGTTCCGGAACGCCCTGAGAGCGTTCTGGAACGCTCTGGAACGGAGTTATCCTCGTCCTGGCCCCATCCGATATGTAGTCGCCGATTGCGTACCCTGAGTGGCGCTGCCCAGCCTCATTAGAAGAAGAACAAAAACATACAGATAAACCTTTGGCGCTCCGCGCGGATTTCTTGGATCTGCGCTGGACCCCCGTCCCTGGCGCGCTCCGCGCGCCAGGGGCGGCGCCAGAGGCGCTGCCGGGGGGGGGCCCAGCGCGGATCCAAGAACTCCGCACGGAGCGCCAAAAGTCTATCTTATGGCGTTGTTTCTCCTTCGACTCATTCTGGCCTTCCTCATTCTGGCCATCCTCTTCGAGTGGCGCTGCTCAGCCTCATTCTGACCATCCTTGACACGTTTTCCAAAGGGACGCCAGAGAAAGGGACTTCTGAGACCGCGGCGCTGCACTTGAGCCTCCGAAGTGCAAGCGAGAGCGCCGCGCGACGACCCTGCAAAGAAAGGCCGATCGGACTTGAGACATCGGCATCGCCCGTCTCAAAATTCCCTTTCCCTGGGGTCCCCTGGTTTGGACGCCCGAAATGGATACAGAAAAAGTGGGTACAATGATGTTGTCCAAAACCGACAGTAGCCGCCGAGGGGCAGGCGGCTCTCTACCTTCCAAAAACAATGTCCGCGGCGGCGCGGACAGCGAGTCCTGTTCAAAGTAAACAAAAGCTGCTGTTGGGCATCGTACCCATTCTTCCCGTACCCATTTCGATCGTCCCGACCGTCCGTTCTTTTTGAATCACCAATAACCCAGGTTATCCGGGGGGGGGAGAGGGCCGGCCGATAACCCAACCTTCGCGCCGTGGGAAGCCCTGCATATGTGCCCGCGCCCCCCCACCCCAGACCTGCACAACCGGCAAGACTAGGCTATCCCGGGGGGGGGAAAGGGGGGCAAGCCCGATAACCCGGGTTATCGCGGGACCCTCAAAAAAGACAGCCTCCTGGGGTCGCCTAGGGAACCTCACTCTGGCCCTCCTCCCCAGACGACAGGGCTCCGCGCGCGCGCGCAAGGCGCCTCCTCGGCCGGCCCTCGGACTCCTCCCGCGGGAGCGCGCGGTGGAGAGGGGCTCCGCTCGGCACCCCCGAGGAGGAGGAGGGGGAGAAGAAGGAGGAGGGGGAGGAGTGAGACGAAGCCAGGACGACGATAACAGTAGGGGAGAATAAATCGAGAACCTCTGAGATCCCGCGGCCCTGTAGGACGTCTCGGGCGCGCCGCGGCCTTCTCGGAGCCTGCCCGAACGCCCCGAGAGCGTTCCGGAAGGCTCTGGAACGGAGTTATTATCCTCGTCCTAGCTCCGTCCAGGAGGTTCGAGAGTTGCAGTCTTTGGAGGCGGAGGGGAGGAGCGAGAGGAGGGCCACAGGAGGAGGAGGAGGAGGAGGAGGAGGAGGAGGAGGAGGAGGAAGGCGACGGGGAGGACGACGACGAGAATCGGGGGCGCGCAAACATGGATTAGCGATCCATGGATTTGGCGCGCGGTCGCCAAATCCATGGATCGGAGGAGGTGCCCTCCCCAAAATGCGGCCGGTACCCCCTTGCTCGGCGGCGGAAATCCGCGATTTCCCATGGAAACGGGACCCGTCGCTAATCCACGCCCCCTTAATCCATGTTTGCGATCGCCTGAGAGAATCGGCGGCGGCGACGAGCGATGAGACGGCGTGGCGCCGCAGTCGCCACCACTGCCCCCACGCAGCACCAGTCCCCTGCTCTGGCGCCCTGCCACCTAAGTATTCATGCGGCCTGTGGTCGAGGGCATGAAGGGTGGGGGCTGCCGATGCCGGGGCCAGGGGACGAGGGGGCGAAAGGGAGACTGCAAAGGGGCAGGGAGTCGTTTGGCGGCGCGCAGAGGCGGGGTAGGGGTAGGGGTAGGGGGGGAGGCTTCGTAGAAGGGGTAGGGGTAGGGTAGGGGTAGGGTAGGGGTAGGGGGGTAGGGGTAGGGGTAGGGGGGGAGGCTTCGTAGAAGCAGGTGTACTTCGAAGAAGCCTTCCCCCCTCCCCGTACCCCCTCTGCGCGCGGCCGGGTCGTGGAGGGGGGGGGGGGGGGGCAAGAGCGACAGAAATGATGTAAGAAGGAGACGAAGGAGGGAAGAGGTGAGAGACGAAGGAGGGAGATGGGGGAGGCGAAGAGAGACGAAGGAGGGAGAAGTGAATAATGTAATAATGGAAGTGGGGGGGAAGAGAGACGAAGGAGGGAGAGGTGCTAGGGGGGAGACAGTGGGGAGGTAGGCACGCGCGTTCACGCAGCACCTGACATCTTGAAGTACCCCTCCCACCCAGCACGTCCAACTGCGTTGAATCAAAATCCCCTCCGACTGGAGTATCCTAGAAACCTCGACCCCGAAATGGTGGCCGCACGAATCCCACCAGCCCTTTAGGGCGTGCGTAATTTAGCGGGTTTCCTCTTCCAGCCCCCTTCTTCCCCTACGTGGAGGGGCTGATCACTATTGCCTAACAGAAAACACCCCCTACCCCAGGCGACCAGCAGCCAACCCGGCCAGACCAATGAACGCCCCCCACCCACCACCCCTTGTAACAAAAATAATACACAAAATACACTTTGCCTCCAAATCTGGCGCTTGCGCGGGCGCCCCGCGACCACTTTGCATGGGTGTTTGACAGGGACGGCGGGGGTGCTGGCATATCGCGTGCCGCGCGCAGGCCAACCATCCCTTTCAAAAAAACAATACGAACATAAACTGTGGCTCCAAATCTGGAGCATGCGCAGGGCCCTCTCTTCTCTGAGCTCTCATCTGTTTCACGACTCCTCAAAATGTTACAATTTGTCGATCGGTGCCGGTGCTTTGCGCTCCCTGGAAGAGCCGCCCTTCTCACAGCATGCTCGGCACTTCGCTTCAGGGGGATCCGAGGTCCTGAACTCCTGGGGGCCAGGGCCCCAGGAACCGGGGGCCACCATTGGTTTCCCGTAGCTGGCGCACCTGGCGCGGCTGGAGCACCTGGCAGTTGGCGCACGTGGAGCATGTGCCGCATCTGGCACGCTTGGGCCTCCAGGGTGCCTGGTGCACCTGAAACTCGTGGCGCGCATGGCATACGTGGCGTTCCTAAGCGATCTGCTGACACTCTGGAGTCACTTATGTGTCGTGAGGGTGGATGGGAGTGAGGAGTGAGCTAGACGACCTGCTATCTGGGAGGTTAGCTTGATCACTGTTCCCTATTAATATACACCCCTTCCCCCAGCCGGAGGCCAATCCGGAACCATGCCGACCCCATGCGGGCCCCCCCCCATCCCTGTCAAAAACAATACAAAACGCAGTCTGCCTCCACATTTGGATCATGCGCGGCCAACCCGATGCGCCCCCCCTCACCATCCCTGTCAAAAAATCAATACAAAGTACACGTTGGGGCAATGTCTTGACTCATGTTCGTGAGGCCTGCGAGCACTTCGTATTGTTTTTGACAGAGACGGCGGTGGCGTCAGCAAATTCACTGCGGTGCGCAGGGCTACCTACCATCCCTGACAAAAAACCAAGCAAAATGCAACTGGCGGCTAAATCTGGATCATGCGCGGTCACCCCGCGATCACTGTCAAGTGGTTTTTGAGAGGGACGGCCGGGGTGTTGGCGCGTGGCCTGCTGTGCGCAGGCCCACCAGACACAATGATGGCCATTGGTTTTCGACAAGGATGGTGAGGACCGACATGTTTCCCGATGTGTGCTGCCACGTGCGCAGGCGCACCTGACGCACTCTGCACATGCCCGGAACGTGGCGCACCTGGCGCGGCTGCAGCATGCGGCACACCTGGTGCACTCGGAGCACGTGGCGCATCTGGCGCACCAGGAGTGCCTGGCACGCTCGGGCCCCAGGGGTGCCTGGCGCGCGAGGCGCCCCTGGCACGCATGGCGCACCTCGCCCAAGCGTCGCGCAACTG
>CAUYUJ010001726.1:20000-44631 GCA_963575745.1 Prorocentrum cordatum
TCGTCCTCCGTCCCCACGCCTCCCGACGTCGAGGTCCAGCCCCCGACCGATCGAGCCGATAGCAAGGACGACGTGGTCGACGTCCCTCAACGCACGGGGAAGCTGGAAAAAATATGGGTTGGAAAGCCACTGAATGTGGGTGGGAATGGCCAGGGCCGGAAACAACTGGCAGCAGGTGAAGCGAGCTCGAAACAGTGGGGATGCGGTCGCCAAGGCTGGAAAGATAGAAAACTGGCCAGGGCTTGGCAGAGCGAAAGGGCTGGCCCCAGGCACTTTCTCCAGCTTCCATGCGGTCATCGCCGTCGCCATCGACGTCGTCCTCACCCCGTGGCCCCTCCTCGAGGCCCAGCCCCCTCCCGTCCTCCCCGGGGCCGCGAGGGCGCCTGCACCCCGTCGACTGCGTGCAGCCCGGTGGGCCTCAGGCGGTCGAAGATGTAGCACTTGACCATGCCCTTGCCCTGCGCTGGCGTCGAGGAGGCCAGGAGGAGGAGGGAAGAGGAGGAGGAGGAGAAGGAGGAGGAGGAGGAGGAGGAGGAGGAGGAGGACGAGGAGGGGGAGGAGAGGAGGAGGGAGGAGGAGAGGGAGGAGGAGGAGGAGGAGGATGAGGAGGAGGAGGAGGAGGAGGAGGAGGAGGGGAGGAGGAGGAGGAGGGGGAGGAGGAGGAGGAGGGGAGGAGAGGAGGAGGAGGAGGAGGACGAGGAGGAGGAGGAGGGGGAGGAGGAGGAGGAGGAGGGGGAGCCCGTGCAAACCAGCCCTCCCACGCAGGACGTTGCAGTCAGCCCTCCCAAGGACGTTGCGGGGAGGCGCATCAGGGACGTTGCAATCGGCCCTCACGCCAGGCTCCCTCGTCTGAGGCCGCTGCAGATAGTGTGTCCACTGATGGAGGCCGTCTGGGCCGCGCTTGCTTTGCTGTTGCTGCTGCTGCTGCTCCTCGTCTTCTCCTCGTCGTCCCCTTCTGCTTTCTTCCTTTTTCCCAAGCCACAGGGCGCCCTCTCCGAGCTAGTACCTCGTTGGAAGACAACCTGTGAAACATGCGGAACTGAGAAGACCACTCCTGGGACCGCAACGCCGCGACTCGACTCACCGTTACGGTTGCATCTTGGCGATCCTGGAGCGTGCCAGAACACCACTCCTGGGACTTCAACACAGCGAGTCAACGTGACTGTTGTTGCGCCCTGGCATTTTGACATCGGGCCACATAACCATTTCTGGGACGTTCACCATGAGAACACTTGAAACTGCCTCGAACTCTTAAATCGAATGTGCGCGGCGCTAAGGCGAGAGCCTCAATTTGAAAGCGGGCCGACATCCATCCGTGAAGCTCTTACAATGGTTTGAAACGAACGCGCGCGGCGCTAAGACGAAAACCAGACTTTGGAAAGGAGCCGCCCTCCATCAGTGAAACCCTTGCATCTTGGAAATAATGAATGAGCGCGGCGCCAAGGCGCGAGCCGCATCTTGAAAGCGGACCGCCCTCCACCCGTGAAACTCTTGCAACCGTTGAAGACGAAACAGCGCGGCGCACAGCGCGAGCCACATGTTGGAAGCGGACCGCCCTCCATCCGCTGAAAATCTGGCGAACGGTGAGGAAATCTCAGGCGAAACCCCCGGCCCGCCCCTTCGACCAGTCTTGGGGTGCGACAGGGAGGACTAGCTTGCAAGGAGGAAGAGCCATATGGGGAGGGCGAGAGGGCGGAGCGAAGAAGTGAACGAGGGAGGTCAAGGGAGGACGAGGGCAACATGTCTTCATCATCCTCCTTTTTCGCCTCCTCCTCCTCCTCCTCCAGCACCACCATCTCCTTCTCCCTTCTCCTCACCTGATGAACCCTCCTCCTCCCTCCTCCTCCTTCCTCCTCCTCCTGTTCCCCCTCATCATCATGATCAACATCATCATAATCATCATTATCATCATCATCAGCATCATCAGCATCATCATCATCAGCATCATCAGCAGCAGCATCAGCATCATCAGCAGCATCCTCATCATCATCATCCTCAGCATCAGCATCAGCATCAGCATCAGCATCATCATCATCATCAACATCATCATCATCATCATCATCATCATCATCAGCAGCATCAGCATCATCATCAGCATCATCATCATTACTGTTAGCATCATCAACAGCAGCATCAGCATCAGCATCAGCAGCATCAACAGCATCAGTATCAGCATCAGCATCAGCATCAACGATACCGTCATCGACACCATCATCATCACCGACATGTTGATCGCTGGAACAAAGGCCAGGCGGATGATGCGGCGTCTCGCGTGACCCGCGAGCGCCAGGCATGCTCGCGTCGTGAACAACAATCAGGACGGGAGAAGGAGGAGGAGGAGGAGGAGGAGGAGGAGGAGGAGGAGGAGAAGGCGGAATAGGAGGAGGAGGAAGTGTTTTACCGTGTTCGGCCTCTGGGGGCCCTCGCCGGGCCCCTGGACCGTCAACGAAACGACGCAGGAGGAGAAACCGGTCCTGGGGAAGGGGTCGGGACTTCCGGGGACCGCGCGTTGAAAAATTAGGACGTCGCATGTCTGGGGAGCGAGGAGGAGGGCTAGGAGAGGCAGGACGAGGGGGAGGGCGAGGAGAGGAGCACGTGGAGGAGGGCGAAGAGAGGGAGGACGAGGAGAGGGAGGCCGAGGGGGAGGGCGAGGAGGGGGGGCACGAGGAGGAGGGCCAGGAGGGGAGGGACGAGGAGGGGGAGGAGGACTACTGCAAGCCGAGAGCTTTGGGACGCCAAAGGAGGTCCGAGGGCGGATGTCTTCGGAGGGGGCCACGAGGTACCGGTACCGCTGCGCCCCTTAGGCGAATCCAGCGGTGGCGACGAGGGCATCCCAGGAGGCCCAAAAAGGCGAAAACGAGAGAAGGGTAACGGTACGGATATGCGGCAGGTTCGTGTCGTGCCGACTTCGGCGCTGGCTTCTGGCACCGCGGGGATGGCTCAGCCTGCAACTATCGGCGGTCTCCGAGACGTCAGCTCGTTCGACCTCGCCCGATTCTGGGTCCCTGGTTCGGCTGCACGTAAGAGTGACCCTGGGTAAGAGTGACCTTTGGTGCGCGGCAAAACGGGGGACGCGGGGTGGCCAAACCTGGGCGCGCAAGCCGCTGCTACCGCTTCGCGCTCAGCGATCGGGGCATCCCATTGGGCCCGCACCCAAAGGTCACTCCGGCGAAAGGTCACTCTTACGTGCAGTCGACTGGTGGCGTTCAACGTTGAACGCCGGCGGCGGGGTCGACACGACGCGCACCTGCCGCACCTCTTCTCGGCGGCGAGCGGGGGGGAAAGCGAGAAGAAGAAGGCCTTCTCGGAAGGCTCGGAGGTCCCCCGGCATGCTGGGAAGTGCTCTTTAAGCCTTCCCCGAAGACGCAGGAAAACACTTCTCAGAAGGCGCGAGGGCCTCTGAGAAGTCCCGCCGCCTGCTGAGAAGGCCTTCCCCTCCTCATTTCCCCCCCTCATCGCTCACCGCCGAAAGGAGTATGCTTGGGTCGGGCATGTCCCCCTACAGGCGGAGCTTTGACGAAAAATACATTCACCAAAAAACATACTCAACACATAATCCGAGGACCGTCGAAAAATGGGGCGCCGACTACTTTTCTGACTATTTCTGAACCTCCCTCCTGTGGAGGGACACGCCCGACGGAAGCTTGCGTCGCCCCCTGCCGAGCCGAGCTGGGCCTCTCCAGGGTCGGTGGCCCCCGGCCCGGCCAGGGCCCTCGCACGCGTGCACGCCCCGGGGCCCAGGGCCGGCGCCCCGGCATTAGGTCGGGCAGGTCCTCCCAGAGGCGGAGCTTCTGAGAATAAACCAATCATATTCAGAAGATGTTCAAACTTATACATGTTCGAAAAAAATGTTCAAGAGATGTTCGAACTTATACACAGTCTGGAAAATGTTCAAAACATGTTCAAACCATGGTCGAAATCATAAAAGGAAAGCAACAGACCACAAATAAACAAACATGTCCCGCTCTTGGAGATCCCTCCCGTGGAGGGACGCGCCCGACTCAAGCCTAGCGCCCCTCGACGCCAGGCGCCTCCGAGAGGGCGAACACAAGAGGCGGCAGCGAGGCGAGGCTATAGCGGCAAGGGAGGCGAGTGCGAGGCGAGGAGGGCGCGAGGGCGAGAACGAGGCGAAGACGAGGCGAAGAAGGCGAAGACGAGGCGAAGACGAAGCGAAAACGAGGCGAAGACGAGGCGAAGACGAGGCGAAGAAGGCGAGGTGCAGTCGCACCTGGGCCAGAAGAACACCGCTCAAGAATACGAGGGGCCCAAACAGAACAGAGAGCATCCGAAGGCATCCTCCCCAGGGTGCACAGGAGCGCCCACCAAAAGCACGAAGAACACTCGGGTGCCCTCCCCGAGCCGACCTCGATCTAAGTTCGGTCCGACCGTAGCCACCAGTGGGGCTTCTGCACCGAATGTGCTGAGGCCTTTTCCACAGGAACCGCTGTTGGAACTCGAGGACCTCCCAATCTCTTCGCCTCCTCCTTATCCTCCGCAGTATCCTAGTCTTTCTCATGTTCCTCCTCCTCCTCGGCCTCGCCGCAGAAATGCGCCTGGGAGTCGGGGAGGGCCCGTCCTCTGCCCTCCTCCTCCTCCTCCTCCTCCTCCTCCTCCTCTTCCTCCTTCTCCTCATCCTCCTCTTCCTCCTCCGCTTCCTCGTTCCCTCCTCTGGCCTCGGTGGGGGGCGCGCGGGCGTGCCCTCCGCCGCTTGCGCGCGGAAGGCCGCGTCGTGGGGGGCGCGCGCGGGCCCCGCTCCCCGCGCCTTCATCTCGACCTCGCCGCGGAAGTGCGCCTGGGCGTCGGGAGGGCCGTCCTCTGCCGTCCTCCTCCTTCTCCTCCTGCTCCTCCTCCTCCTCCTCCTCCTCTTCCCCTCCTGCCCCTCCCCCAACCACTTTCTCTCCTCTCATCCTCCTCCTGCCCCTCCTCCTCCTCCTCCTCCTCCTCCTCCTCCTCCTCCTCCTCCTCCTCCTCCTCCTCCTCCTCCTCCCCCTCCCCCTCCTCAACCTCAACCTCAACCTCCTCCTCCTCCTCCTCGTCTTCCTCCTCCTCCTCCAAGATGCAAGGTGTGTGAATGCAGTGGGGGCGCGCATCAAGAAACTGACTGCTTTTCGTCAGGGGGCACTGGGTTTCTGCGCTTCGCACGCTGCGCGGTGCCTTCTCGTGGCCGCTGAAGGAACAGTTATGCTCGGGGTGCTCTGGGCCCCCCCCCCACTTGCGTCTCGCGCCTGCGGGTTTCAGGGCCGCGTTTCTTGTCACGGTTCCTTGCGGCCGCGCCCGCACTGTAGATGGGGTCGGAGTATCGCGCCACATCGCTGGTGCATCGCCGATGCATCGGCGATGCATCGGCGACGTCGGCGTGGAGAAAATCGGGCTCCACATCGAGCCGCGTCGCCGATACATCGGCGATGCGGCGCCACCCTCCGACTCCATCTACCCCGGCCCCATCGAGGAGGTCTAGATCCTTCCGCCTTCCTCGACCATCGTGGGGCGGAGGGCTCAAAAACTCAGATCGTGCTCCATCCACTTGGGCCCGTTGTGGCACTGTCTCGAGAGCATCTTAACTCCATCCTGGTGGGTTTTGGCCCGTTTGGGGGCGATCTTGGGCGTTTCTTGGGCTGTCTTGCGCGCTTTATTGCGTTTTAAACAAAAAAGCAGAACAACGGCAACGCCCAAACCAAGTCACATCAATTGAGTTGACGGTTCTGGCCTTTTTGGGCAGCCACCCAGGGCCTCCACAACGGCCCAAGATGTGCGACCTACACTCCCTTGTGTTTTGTTCTGCTTCGTGCTACGGCCAATCATTAATTCGATCATTCGGAATCATTTTACGAGATCGCCACAGCGCCCTGACGCACAAGTTGACAAAACCTCAGGTCCCCTCGCGCTTTCTGTTTTTGATACTGTAGGATGTATTCAGGTGGCCCACGTTCCAGCTTTCTGTGCGTTTCTTGGCCTTCCTGGGTGCTCGAATCGAAAGTGGAACGGCAAACCGTACCAGATACAACACCTGAGGCGTGCATTTGTTTCCCATGACTTCTCCATGCAGCAGGTATGAACTGGTAGATGAGAGCTAAAGCATGGGATGTGCAAATACATGGCCGAAAGATCTGGGAGACTCTTTTTTTCCGTTACTCCGATGCGATAGCGTCTCTTGTACAGGAGGCAACCATACGTTATAAGCGCGCGCCGCTTGAGCCCCAGCGGCGGCGGACGCAGGCGCGTCGCTCGCAGGCTCGCATTAACCTCCGCCTAGAGCCAGGAGGGGACCGAGCGATGGCCGACGTCATGCTACATGAAATGCGCAACTGTATTCGCAGCGGCAGCGGCCGCACAGCGGACATCCTTGCTACTGCGTTTCAGCAGCGAGGTCACAAAAAAAAAGGAGAAGTGAGAGGGCGCACGCGGTTAATGGCCAGTTACCAAGCACTGCGACCCTGAAACAAAAAATGCGTGTGACCAGGCAGGGGCTTCAGGTGGAACCGAAAAGCCGAGAGAGAAAAACAAAAAAAAAAAACAAAAAAAAAAACGGTGGATGGGCAGGCATCTGGCCGCGTGGCCTGCATGCCTCCACCGCCAGCCCTCCGCGGGCCAGGCTCCGATGCGGCTGTCTGGTTGTCCCTGTGCGGTATGCATCGGCGTACCTCATACTTGGATGACTGGTTACACGCCATTACTCGTAGGAGTAACGCGTGACGAGTTCAACCTTCGGCATGTCCATCGGCCGCAATACCACGCGCATCACGCCACTGTGCACTATTTACCCCGCCTCTCGCGATCATGCGTTGGACCCCACTGTCCGCGGGTGTCTCGCGATCCTTACTGGATGAGGACTTGAAGACAGACTCGTCATCAGCACTGCCTTGATGCAGGGACCACCTATTTCAGATATGCGATCCGTTTGCGTTGGAGCAAATGGTATTCCTTCAACTCGCGCAGCATAACGATGGCTGGGCAGCAGCCCAGACAGCTACGGGCCCCTGGTCAGGCCACAGCTGAATGGCTGAAGCGCGCAAGCAACCGACGCGACTTACAGCGCGCACCGATGCAGCAGGCAACCGCATTTTCCCGCTCGGCGCGCGCCCACGCTGCAATTGGCCCTGCACCTTGGACGCCACGCCCCTTGACTTCGTCGCCAGCATCGCCGTTGAGGCGACGGTAGCCAGAGTCGCCGTTGTATACGTCCATCTCCCTTCGTCCGAAATCGTTCTTGGGCAAGAGCAGTCGCGTTGCGGCGCTGCGTCGTCGCGCTCGCGCGTCGGCCGGTTCTTGGGCGCGTCGCAAAAGGGCCACGCGCGACGCGCGCCGCGGCCGCGCCCGGGCGGCGCGCGCCAGCGCGCCGCGTAAGCCGGCAACACACACGCCACGCATGCGTCGTCGCCTTCTCCCGCCCCTGCTCTGGTCAGCTCCAGGCAGGACGAAGATCTTCTCCTCCGTTCATCCTGGTCAATCTGGGCGAGGCTACCCCGACGTCGACGCATCGCGCGGCGCAGTTGTGCAACGATGCCTGTTGTGCTTGCGCGCGCCAAACGCACCTGCTGCGCAATTGACGCGCTTACCAGTCGCGTCTTCGACTCCTGCCACATTGATGTCGTCTAAGCGCTCATTGGCAAAATGGTCTGGGCTCGCTTCGACTTCCGCGTCGCCGGGGCTCGGTTCGGAGCCAGGGCCCGCCGCGGTTGTCCCTCGTTTGAACGGGAACGCCCTGGGAAGCGCCCTCGGCGCCCTTTGCTTGATTGGGGCACTGCACACAGCGCCACGATTCGTCGCGGCACGCAGAGCAAAGTCGTGTTCTCTGCACCGAAGCTGAGCCACGTGACAATGCAAAACATACAATGCGTTCTTTCGCTGCCAACACGCCGCGGGCCAGGCGCATTCGAAAAAGCTCTATCTAGGCGCATGGGCGCGATGAAGCACGATTTGTTGCACGCGGCCGCGCATGAGAGCAGTCTCTGACTAGCCCACCTTGCTTTGCTGCGCGCGCAAAAATCACCGCGCCGGCGGCCTCGTCGTTCTTGGAAACTCTGAATTTGCACGCCCATCTCGATTCGCGAATATTCGGAGCATGTTCTGACGCCCTGTACCCGACAACAGTTGCTGTCGAACCAGACCTTAAGTTCTGTATACAGGGCCATGGGACCTTCACCCTTCGCGAGGAGGTCGCCCTCCTTGACCACGTCAGCTCTTGTTGATGCAGCGCGCACGCACGCTCGCACTGTTGTGAGATGGCGGCCATCGTGAAATAGCTTGTGCTGTTGTGTCGTCCGCGCGCCCTTGGACATATCTGCTGTGCAGCAGAGGTCGCGACGCTGGCAATGTCCGCCAGCGTCGACACCATGGCGGGGGCGAGATACGCCTCCTCAACATCGCACTGATAGTCCCGGGTTTCGGCAAGTTGCCCTGCTCCTCACTGGTCACCGTGACCAGCGCACGGCCCTGGCAATCGCCTCACTCGGCACAGCGCACGGGGGCGCTAACACAGCGCCCTCATGCATTCCTTGTCCTCTTGTAGTTATACCTGTCACGCCTCCGAGATGCGAGCTTCAAGATCAGCCTCCAGTTCCTCCTGGATTGTGGGGCGTCAGCCACCGCTGGCGTCTGGAGGGGCCTGTTGTTGCTCCTGTTGGGCGCGCCCACTCGATAGCGACGTCTCCGCCAGGCCCTCAAGCTTAGACAGGTCATCGTCGAGTCCTGCCCAGGGCATTGATTTGAGAGGTTGGATGACGCGCGCGGGAACAGACGCAGTGATGTCGCGCGCGGTTACAGCTGCCATATGGAACACCGTCATCAAAATATACGAGCGCGCAACCACCTGCACAATGCGCCGCGGGAGGCCCGTGGATAGTTTCAGCCAGGCGCGCTAGCGCCTAAATTCCAATCCGGAAATAACTCCCGAAGGGAAATAATTCAAATCGGCGAGATTCTCCTCGCCGAGGTCATCCGCGGGCGCCGCTGCTCTGCGGGCAAGAAGCCGAACGCCGTGGAAGGTTCTCCCGCCGGCAACCTCGCGACCAACGCCAGCGCGCGCGCGCGGCCGTCGCGTCGGAGCCGATCTCGCGGACGACGCGGGCTTCAACGCACAGGGAAGCGCGTGCGTTCATCTGGGCATTAGACCGGGACCTCTCGGCCACCGACACTAACAACTGCCTGACCTCGGTTTGGGTAATTGCACGTGACCGGGCACGGTCGATCCCAGTCCCCCCCAGTCGTCCTCCCGGCGGCAGGTCGGCGGTCGCCCACCAGATCACCTCGTTAATAATAGTGCTGCCCAGCTGGTAACGCCTTGGCGCGCGAGGCTCCGTGAGCCTCGGCAACTGTAGTGCCCCCCTTTATTGCCTCAGAACTTACCTGCCGGATGTTTGGTGCGCGGATGGGATCGGACATGTCCGTTCCTTGCTCGTAATCTATCAGTCCTGCAGCTGGGTTGAAAGTTTACAAACGCGACGAAATGCGCGTTGAAATCATGGTCCGCGGCTCGCTGCGCCTGCGGCCTTCCCGCGTCGGCCCGCGTTCGAGGTTGCCCCCGAGGCGAGTCGCCTCTTGAAGGCAAACTGCGACGCGCCGCCAAGCCCTCCACCGAGTTCCATGTCGTCGAGGCAGTTAGTTGCCATGTCCAGAAGACACGGTACGCGCGATAGCGAAAACTTCGGCGCGCATGTCGGCCACGAGTGGCAATGTCAGGAAGATAGCGACATCGTCGTCTGAGCCGAGACCTTCCGATGGAAAGTCAACGGGGAGCGCAGCGCAGTCTAGACCCTGAGGGTCTTCGCCACAGTCGCCGCTGCCGTCTTCAACCTTCTATGGGTCCTTTCTCGGGATCGACGTTGGCTTCTTCGTCACCCTGTCGCGCGAATTTCGCCCGGCGCCGGGCGCAAGCCGGCGGCGCTCCGCCAGCCCATGACAGAACGCAGCAATCCGTCGCGTTCGATCACGAAATCACGCCCGGGAGGCGTGGGGGGAGAAGACCGATCTCCTGCGATGAACGTAGATCGCCGCGGCCGGCGGCCACGCGCGACGCGGGCCGCGGGTTCCCAGCGCGCTCGCGCGCGCGCGTTGCGGGCCCCGGGTTGCTGAGGGAGGCGCCGTCCTGTCGCATCGAATTGTCGCGTCTCCAACGACCGCTTCGCGTTATGGCCGAGGGCCACTCGACGGACGACCTCGCCCCGCGCGGGCCCGCCAGCGAGCGTCCGCGCGCGCGTCTCGGCATTTTTGCCGGCGCGGGCAAATTCGCTCCACTAGAGACTCTTCCTGTCGTTTCACGCAAGATTCTGCCTATCTGGTCGGCCTAGAAAGCGCGCGCTGATAATGGCGGGCGATTTGTCCCGCCATTCGGCACGTCGTTGGTCGCGCCCGCGCCAATCCGATTCGTGCCCCGCACAAATAGCACGCGTAGGTCGCCGAAGTCTGCCGGCGCCCCATGGCGCTTAGTACTTATGTATATACGATTCACCAGGCGACTTACTGGCGCGACCAAACTTGATACACGAATGGCCACGACGCATCCGGATAGCTCGGAGACGCAGGTCCTCAAGCGCGTCTCCACTTGGCCCCGGTTCCAAAAACTAGCCTGGGGGCCCCATCAGGACAACCTGCATCCTGAGAGCCCTGTTAGTAGATTTCGAACTCTCCCATAGCGTGGCCCCGCCCTCTTGCGCGGCAGTTGCAAGCGCTGGTCAGCGGGCGTGGCCGCCCAAAGTAACAGGCGACCGCGCGCCTGCAGGATGCCCGAGTAACGCGCGCCTGCAGATGTCATTATTTCGTTGTGCGCTATAGATCGCAAAAAAGCCCCCATTGCAAAGTTCGGCGATCGCCGCCCTGATATCTTCCACTACCAGCGCCTCGCGCGAAACTAAGCACATCCGCGGCGAAGCGCGCGCCCGTGCAGAGAAAGCCTTGAGACGGCTGGCGATTGGAGCAAGCGAGCGCGGCCGCAGCGCTAACCTGTCCCCGCCGCAGCTGGTCGACGCGCGGCAGGGGGCCCAGAAGCTTGCGGCACGAGTGCGCCCTTCCGCCGTCGTGGCTCCAATGGTCCTGGTCTGCCGCGATGCGCGATGATGAGCTCGCGTCGCCGGTCGCCGATGTGGAACGCATGGGTGTCCAAGTATCTGGAGGTGGGATGTCCCCCCGGTCTCCAGCCCTTCCTAGGCGCCGCGCCCAGGTCCTCGACTTCGCGCATGTCACGGTGGAGGCGATGAGCCAGTTCGCACAACTGCTACCTCTCGGCGGCGGCGTTGATCTTGCCGCGGATGAGCGCCAAGAGGGCGCGCGCGATCTCGCGCTCGTCCACAAAGCGGTCGGACATGTAACACCGGTACAACGAAGCGCTCACCATCATATTGGCGGCGTCGTCTGTGGCCCGGTCCAAGTGCCAGCGCAAGTAGCGGCCGTCGTGCTCGCCAGTGGCCTGGCATCCTGACTCGACGGCATTGCGAATTGGCCCGCGGAGAGCGCCAGCGGCCTGGCATGCGAGACACAGGTGGTGATCCGTCTCGAGGCCATGTCCAGCCATTATCCCGTGGCTTACGCGTGAAATGGCCCCTCCCTGTCACTGCACTCGGGGCGAGGCGCGACGTCGTCGGACACAGGGCCTGGCATTGCCAGGAGGCCTGGCGGAAGCTTCTCCAGGCGCGTGACCTTGGCAACCCGTCGCAGGACGACTTTCCAAGTGGTGCATCCTTGGGTGGTGATCTTCTCGCGGCCCTCCTCCGAAAAGTACGTGGCCCCGACAGCCGGCTGGAAGTCAGTTCCAGGATGGCGGGAGGGTCCTCGCCAGAGACCTCGCCAATACTGCCTGCGAAATTGTCCATCTGGGTCGTGTCCGAGCTGTTCTGGCCGCATCGGCAGGCAGCGTGGATAGTGCCAAGTGCGCGGTACAGTGGGGCCCCATGCCCAGCACCACTGACGCCAAGAAATTGGTCAGGGTTCAGGACGCGCAGCGAGTGGCCGCGGCGCCCAGCAATTCGTTCGGAGAGGCGCACGGCAGGCCACAAGAGGCCACCAAGTAGCGCCCAAGAGGCCCCAAGGGGCCCCCAAGAGGCCGAACAGAGGCCCCCTAAACAGCCCCGAGGAGGCGCCCAGGCTGCCTCCCAAAAGCACCCGAAAAGCCCCCCACGAGATCCCAACGAACATCAAATACGCTTCATGCCCACGGCCCGGGCACGGCGGCAGGACGGGCTGGGGGCCAAGTAGAACAAGACACGGGAGCGCATCGTCGAAGGATCTGGAAGACTCCTTCTCCGTTACACGGATGCAATCGCGCCGCGAGTAAGAAGCAATCATTTTTTATAAACGCGCACCGCTTGAGCCCACCGCGTATCGTCGAAAGATCTGGAAGACTCCTCCTCCGTTACACGGAGGCGATCGCGCCTCGAGTAAGAAGCAGTCATCTTTTATAAACGGGCACCGCTTGAGCCCAACGCGCATCGTCGAAGGATCTGGAAGACTCCTTCTCCGTTACACGGATGCGATCGTGCCTCGAAAAAGAAGCAACCATCTTTTATAGGCGCGCGCTGCTTGAGCCCAACCAGCGGCGGACGCAGGCGCGTCGCTGGCAGGTTCGCATGTACCCTCACGCTCAATGCCCGCGTGGTCGCTCCAGAGGCCCAGACCGCCTTGCTCGGGACATGCATGTCCAAGATGGCCCAGGATGGCTGGCCCCGAAGACCGTCCTGGACCTCTTTGGGGCGCCTCCTGGGCCGTACTGGGCGCCCTGAAGGGCGGCCCAAAGAGGCCGAAGCCGTCGATCCCATTGGTTTGGCTTGGTGCTCGAGTTACCACCTGCCGTTTTAGTCTCCAGTGCGTCCAAGACACCCCGAGAGGCGCCCAAGATCGCACCAAACCCGCCGAAAGTTCCCAAGGGGGGCCCAAAGAGGCCCCCGAGACGGCCACAGGACGGGCCCAACTGGGGGAACACGAACTGACACTGTGTACGTAAGCCCTCCGCTCCAAGAGATGGTTCCAAGATCCCCCCCAGAGGCCCCCGAGGTGCCCCCCAAGAGGCCCCGAGAGGCCGCCGGGAGGCCCCGAGGGGCCCAGCTCGGGCCCCAAGAAGTCCCCAAGAAGCCCCCGAGGCGCCCCAACGCATCCCGCGAACCGCCTCCAAGAGGCGCCCGAGAGCGAAAGGGCCCCCAATAGATTTTCACGGGCATCCAAAGGGGGCGTCCGACCGACAACCCAGGCACAATAGCGGGATGGGCCAACGGCCACTGAATACGATTACTCTCATTCGCAGTATCACCTGATTGGTAGATGTAGTATTACGAGTAGAAGCAAGATCACCATTATCAGTGCTTTTGTCGGGCCAGCCCGTTGGGATAAGATGGTCTAGCGAGTTCTTTCTTCCCCCTTTCCGACAACCTCTTCCTTGCCGCGAGATGCGCCTGCCTCCCACCCCGTGATTTTCGGTGGAGGACGGGGTCACGAGGCGTTAGAGCGTCCAAGGTGGCCCAAGATGCCCCCGAGAGGGCGTCCAGTGCTCCAAGATGGCCTACAGGATGGCTCGAGATAGCCGACGATGGTCGAGGACTGCTTCCGGCATCTCTCCTAGGGAAGCCCGACGAGGGCCACAAGACGGTTCCAAGTCCTCTCGGAGCCCCCTTCAAAACGTTCCTAGGAGGCCAAACCCCTAAAACACCGAAGGAAAACCGACGATGTGGGCACTCTCGCTGTTTTGCTTCCGATCCGCCTCTAGAACCTCAAGATGGCCCCAAGATGGCCCAAGAGAGGCCCGAGAAGAGCCCCAAGAGGCCCCCGAAATGACCCCAAGAGCGCCCCAAGAGGGCCCCAAGAGGTGATTTTGACGACCCCAGGGGGGGGGGAGGCAAACTTTGGACCCACCCCCTTTGGATCAATGGCCTCCAAGGCGGCTTCAAGAGGCCCTCCAGGGCTCCCAAGGGACCCCCAAGAGGGCTCCAAGAGGGCCCCAAGAGGCCCCGAGACCCTCCAAAAGAGCCCCAAGAGAACCCCAAGGTCCCCCACAAGAATCCCAAGAGGGCTCCAAGAGGCGATGTTGAGGGCTATGTCCTCGCCCTCGATGTCCTCCTCCTCCTCCTCCTCCTCCTCCTCCTCCTCCTCCTCCTCCTCCTCCTCCTCCATCTCCTCCTCCTCCTCCTCCTCCTCTTCCTCCTCCTCCTCCTCCTCCTCCTCCTCCTCCTCCTCCTCCTCCTCCTCCTCCTCCTTCCCTCGCCCCTCACGCGGGCCCTGGGGGGGGGCCGAAGGGGCCCTCCAAGGCCTCTCGGCTCACCCTGGTTGCCCGCGCTGTTTCACTACATGTGCCTCTTCGTCACTTTTCCCCGTCAACTCTCATGGGAAGGGCGTGTGAATGGGCTGGTGGGGATACTTTTTGCCGGCAGCCGCGAGCGAGAGCGCAACAGCGGCGAGTCAAAGTCCGGGCGGGCCGCGCGAGGGGCTAATCAACCAAGCAGAAGCAGGGCTAGCACCGACACTCAAAACGGGACCAGGAAGTCGGCTGGTGGGGATACTTTTTTGGTCGCGGCTCCAAGGAAAAGCCCAGGGAGCGGTCACAATGTCCGGGGCGCGGTACATTGTAAATTTGCGAATCCAGCCGTCACTGTCGACAGCCGACCGCACCTGCAAGCATGCCCGCAGTTGCACAAGCAAAGTACAAAATGAACTAAATTCGCAGACGACGCACATCAATCTGGTGAGGATACGCGAAGCGTGAAGAACTATGCTTCGTGCTGGCGCGGCCGCGGTCGTGCGGGCACGGCCGCGGCGGGGCCACTCAGGCGGAGGCAGCCGCGGCCACATCGGCGCGCCAACCATGATCATTCCACTGTGAAGGGGCCCAGGGACACACAGACAAAAAGACACAAATCCAAGGATTTACCATCTGTTCCATATTTCCTGAATTCTCGTCTTCCCCTCCACTTCCCACATCTTGCATATTTTCCTGGGGATCGATGATTAGTTTGTCCTGGGAATTGACGATTCGTTGTCTCTGCGTGCTTTTCCCCTCCTGACACTGGGGGCACACGCTCGCGCTCCGCGCGGGAACCCCTGTGGCCGGGACGCACCTGACGTGACAGCCGCGCGTCGGCAGGGGATGACGCTCAGCCCCCCCTCCACCAGCGGCCTCCCAGATGGGGTCCGAGTAGATGGGGTCGGAGGATCGCGCCGCATCGGCGGTACATCGCCGAGGCTTCGGCGATGCATTGGAGACGTCGGCGACGCATCCGCTGACGTCGGCGTGGGGACAATCGGGCTCCGCATCGAGCCGCACCGTCGATACATCCGCGATGCGGCGCGATCCTCCGACCCCATCTGCTCGGACCCCACCTGGGAGGCCAAGAGGCTGCTGCTCCGCCCGGTCAAGAGCAGCCGCGGGGGGGGGAGAGGCGGGACGAAGGAGAGGAGGAGGAGGAGGAGGAGGAGGAGGAGGAGGAGGAGGAGGAGGAGCGCGCTGGCGGGCCCCCCCCCCAGCGGTGCCCGCCGAGCCCGCCGCTCCTCACCGAAGCTGTGGTTGCGCGTGTGCGCGGCCGCGGGGACGCTGCAGGGGGCTCCCCGGGGGACCCATCGCCTGCACCCCTGAGGAGGAGGAGGAGGAGGAGGAGGAGGAGGAGTCGGAGGAGGAGGAGGAGAAGGACGAGGACGAGGAGGAGGAGGAGGAGGAGGAGCTGCCCCTCACCAAAGCAGTGGTTGTGTGTGTGCGGCCTGCAGGCTCCCCGGGGGCCCCGTCGCCTGCACCCCCGGAGGCGCGTGCAGGGGGCGGCAGAGCGGAGGCAGGGAGAGAGAGGCAAGAGAGGTGCCGCCTGCACCCGCGGCAGCAGCGCCACGGTGCCGCAGCCGAGCAAGGGCGCCCCTCCTCCTTCTCCTGCGCCTCCTCCTCCTCCTCCTCCTCCTCCTCCCTCCTCCTCCTGCTTCCTCCTCCTCCTCCTCCTCCTCCTCCTCCTCCTCCTCCTTCTCCTCCCCCCTCCTCCTCATCCCCCTCCTCCTCCTCCGCCTCCTCCTCCTCCTCCTCCTCCTCCTCATCATCATCATCATCATCATCATCATCATCATCATCATCATCACCATCACCATCAGCATCAGCATCAGCATCATCATCATCATCATCATCATCAGCAGCATCATCAGCAGCATCATCATCATCATCAGCATCATCAGCATCATCAGCATCATCATCATCATCGTCATCATCATCATCATCATCACCATCATCATCATCATCATCCTCATTCTCATCCCCATCCTCATCCTCATCATCCTCATCATCATCATCAGCAGCAGCATCATCAGCATCATCAGCATCATCAGCATCATCAGCATCATCAGCATCATCAGCATCATCAGCATCATCATCATCATCCCCTCCTCCTCCTCATCCTCCTCCTCATCCCCCTCCTCCTCGTTCTTGCCCTCATTGTCTTCCTTTCCTTGTCCTCATCCTCCTCCTTCTTCCCCATCCTCCTCCTTTTTCTCCTCCTCATTCTTCTCCTCCTCCTTCTTCTGCTCCTCCTCCTCCTCCTCCTCCTCCTCCTCCTCTTGTTCCTCCTCCTCCCCCTCTTATTCTTCCTCCTCCTCCCCCTCTTCCTCCTCATCCTCCTCCTCCTGCTCCTGCTCCTTCTCCCCCTCCTCCTCCTCCCGCCTTCTTTGCCGCTCCGCCCAAGGGAGGGGGGAAGGGGCAGGGCCACTCCTGGACGATCTCCACCGTGCATCCCGCTCTCGTGCAGATGCTTCCTCCCACTCTGTACGCCTCGCTCGCTCTCTCTCTCTCTCTCTCGCTCTCTCTCTCTCTTCTCGCTCTCTCTCTCTCTCTCTCTCGCTCTCCCCCCCTCGCTACTTAGGATCCTCTGCAGGGAAGAAGCGGGGAACGGAGAAGACTTGATGAATCGGGAGGGGGACGGGGGGATGGGGGAGCGGGAGGGGAGGAAGGGAAGGATTGATCTTCCTCCTCCTCTCCCTCCTCCTCCTGGAGGAGAGGGATGGGAAGGGCGACGTGCCTCGACGAAGGACGGCAGCTCGTTATTGGTGGCCTCCCCGAACTGCAACGAGCCCATCTGGCCCTTCTGCATCATCCGCGCCGCTGTGTTGATCGTGTCCTCGGGCAGGAGCTGCGCGTATATACAATAGGGTATGTAAGTCCTGTCCCGTGGGGCTCCTCAGAAACACCACAGGACAGAGCATAGTGTATGATCTTCCGGCCGGCTCTCCGGGCCCTTCGCTGTGTCTGAGACGCTGTCGTCGTGTTCGTCGTCGTCGCCAGTCCCGAGAAAAAGAAAACGAACAGAGAAAATAATCGTCGTAGTTAAGTCGGTGCCTACCCATTTCTCCCCTCTCTGAGCGGGGGGGGGAGGGGGGAAGGGAGTAGGGGGGGGTACAGAGGGGTCCCGCCAGCCCCCCACCAAGAGGCACAAGGAGGCCCCCAAGAGGCCACCAATAGGCCCCCAAGAAGCTCCCTGGAGACCCCAAGAGTGCCTCAATTGGCTCCCAAGAAGCCTCCTCCTCCTCCTCCTTTTCCCTCCATCTCCTCTGCTTATTCTTCCTTCTCCCCAACGTGTTCCCCAAGAAGGGCTTCTACATCTACAACGGCTGGGGGAACAGATAGTCCGATAGCTTGGCCGAACCATGGCCATAACGTTCGGCTACGCGCTTTCAAAAAGGCAGGGGGCGGCGGTGATTCGCTGTAGGCGTCTTCGATCCCCGCCCTCCGCTGGCTTGCCACAAGGGTGCTTGGCGAACTGAGTATCAAGTGGTTTGGATTCTTGTGGACTTCCCCCTGAGGCGTCGGCCTATGCCGCCGCCCACATGGAAGGCCGCGCCAAGCCGCAGAATCCGCCGAAAAACTGGTCCAACCATCCCAAGACGGCCAAGATGGCGTCCAAGATGGCCCCCAAGACGGCCTCGACGTCCGCCCAAGAAGCCACCAGGACTGCCCAAGATGGCTCCAAGATGGCCCAAGACTGCCAAGAGGCACCAAAGACGCCCCTGAGACGGCCCAAATAGCCTCAAAGAGGACCTCCAAAAAGGCCCGAAGAGACCATGATCATTGAAGTTCCTCAGGCGTGCGACGGAGTTTGGCATTTGCTTCAAAGCGGCCTCCCGTCGGCCCAAGACGACCCAAGAGGCTCCCAAGATTGCACCAGGATCGCCCAAGAGGCCTCCAAGATGGCCGCACAACGGCCCAAAAGGCTCCCATCCCAAGACGGCCCCAAAAGGGCCCAAAGACGGTCCAAGAGGCCTCCTAGACGCCTAAGATTGTCTTTGAGACGGCCCCGAAGCGCCCTAAGAGGGCCCCAAGACGGTCCAGAGAGGCTCCCAAGACGACTTCCGACGGCGTCAGACGGGCGCGTCAGACGGGCCAGGAGCGCCGCAAGACGGCCAAAGAGGCCCCCAAGAAGTACCCAAAGACCCCCGAGAGGCCCAAGGAGGCCCCCAAGCCCCCAGGCAGCACCCAGGAGGCCCCAAGAATGACACAAGAAGCTCCCAAGAGGTCTTGTCATCCTTCTCCTCACCCTCCTTTCTCCTTCCTCTCCTCATCCTCCTCTTCCTCCCCCACGTGTTCCCCGAAGGGCTTCCACAACGGCTGGGGGCACGCATGGTCCAATAGCGTGACTTAATTTTGCCCGAACGTTTGGACGCATAAGTGTATCCTAAAAGGCTAAGGCTGCGGTGATTCGCCGTAGGCGTCTTCGATAGGATAGGAGCGTAAAGGCCTCACAAATGGAGTCCGAGGAGATGGGGTCGGAGGATTGCACCAAATCGCCGATGTATCGCCAATGTATCGCCGATGTATCGGCAATGCATCGGCGATGCATCGGCGACGTCGGCGTAGAGAAATCGGGCTCCACATCAAGCCGCATCGCCGATGCATCGCCGATGCGGCGCGATCCTCCGACCCCATCTACGCACCCGGAACCCACTCGGGAGGCAAGGAGTGCGTCCCTGGGTCTGGTTCCCGACCGCCCTCTCACGGTCGCCACTCTGCTTGGCTGTGCTCACCACCTGCATCGACTGCACGCGAGAGCGACCCTGGGTGAGAGTGACCTCTGGTGCGCGGCTTCTCGGGTCGGGCGAAAGGGGGGGATAGCAAAGGGGGGGTTTGAGAATCAGCTCACGTAGCTGATTTTCCCGGCGCCTCCCGGCGCCGGGAGGCGTCCATGTGTCAGAGAATGGAACCCTCCGTGGGGCCGAAACCAGCTGCATGCAGCAAATTTCGTAAACCCCCCTTTCCCAATCCCCCCCTTTCGCCCGGGCCGAGCTTCATGGGGGGCAAGCGCGAGCGCGCACGACGCGGCCGCCGCGCCGCGCTCGGCGATCCGGGGGCCCCAGCGGGCCCGCACCGAGGGCCCCTCCGGCGAGAGGACACTCCTCTGGCGGCGCGCACAAGGGGGTATGGGGGAGGGGGGACGGCTTCTTAGAAGGAGGCTGCTTCTTAGAAGGCGCCGGCCTTACATCTACAGAGAAGGCCCGCGCCTTCCAAGAAGCGGGGGTGCTTCTAAGAAGCCTTCCCCCCCTCCCCCATACCCCCTTCTGCGCGTGGCCGGCTCCTGCGTGCAGTCGCCTGCGGGCGCGAGCGCGCGCGCGGGGCGGTCCCCGAAGAGCCGGTACCGGGGCAGCTTCCTGCCGATCACGCCCGCCACGATGGGGCCTGCCCGCCCAGGAGGCGAGGGCTCGCGGCGGGCGCGCGGGCAGGGGCGGAGAGAGCGAGGCGCGGAGGCGGGGAGCGCCTCACTGGGCTCGGCACTTTCTTCACAGTCGAGTCGTGATTTTTTCTGGAGGCGCACGCTCGGCGGTGGACGAAGCCTCCCTGCAGTAAAGAAACCATGTAGCGAAAACGGCCTAGGACCGAAACCAACGGACCTGGACCCGCAGAAGCGACGGCCGCGACGCCCTCTCTCGCGAACCGGAAAAAGCCAACGCGCGAATCGACGCGTCAAGGCAGGAGGCCTGTCAACCACCGAAACGCCGAGCGGTGGAGAGCGGGCGGGCTGTCCACGCGCCCGAGGGCTCCGAGGGGCCCCCCCCGAGGCCGGCGGCGCGGCAGCCCTCGGCCACAACGGCGGCCGAGGAGACGTACGAAGGTCGGGTGGCAAGGATCAAGTCGGGCCTGTCCCTCTGCAGGAGGAATGCTCAAAAATCGTCAAAAAATACAGAGGGGACGATTTTTTCTATGATTCCCAACCCTCCTATGGTTGGGTACTCGTGTTGAATAGAGCAGCGTGTCGCCCTGCGCCCCCCTCCTCCTCCTCCCTCCTCCTCCTCCTCCACCACCTCCTAACCTCCTCCTCCATCCTCCTCCTCACTCCTCCCTCCTCCTCCTCCTCCTCCTCCTCCTCCTACCACCTCCTCCTCCTCCTCCCCCTCCCCCTCCCCCTCCGCCCCCTCCCCCTCCCCCACCCCCCTCCCCTCCCCTCCCCCTCCCCCCCGCCCCTCCCCCTCCCCCCCTCTCCCCCCCTCCTCCTCGCTCCTCACCTCCACCGTAACCACCGCCTCCTCCCCTCCTCCGCCTCCTCCTCCTCCTCCTCCTCCTCCTCCTCCTCCTCCTCCTCCTCCTCCTCCTCCTCCTCCTCCTCCTCCTCCTCCTCCTCCTCCTCCTCCTCCTCCTCCCCACCTCCTCCTCCTCCTCCTCCTCCTCCTCCTCCTCCTCCTCCTCCTCCTCCTCCTCCTCCTCCTCCTCCTCCTCCTCCTCCTCCTCCCCTCTCCTCCCCTCCTCCTTCTCTCAAGTTTCCTGTGTTCCCTTCTCCTCTTCTCTCGTGCCGTCTGCGATCTGCGCAACCGTCGCCACTTTCGTGGGCTCCTGGGAGGCCCAGCGGGGGTACGTCCCACGCGGACCACCTCGGGACCTCGCCGCCCCCTGGGGGGCTTGCGATCTGCGCAACTGTCGCCACTTTCGTGGGCTCCTGAGAGGCCCAGCGTATTCAACTGGATCCCACGCGGACCACCTCGGGACCACGCTGCCGCCCCCCAGAGGGGCTCTGCGATCTGGCGCAACGGTCGGCCACTTTTCGTGTGCTCCAGGGAGGCCCAGCGGATTCCTCGTCCCCACGCGGACCACCTCGGGACCTCGCCGCCCCCTGGGGGGCTTGCGATCTGCGCAACTGTCGCCACTTTCGTGGGCTCCTGGGAGGCCCAGCGGATTCACGTCCCACGCGGACCACCTCGGGACCTCGCCGCCCCCTAGGGGGCGTGCGACCTGCGCAACTGTCGCCACTTTCGTGGGCTCCTGGGAGGCCCAGCGGAGGTACGTCCCACGCGGACTACCTCGGAACCTCGCCGCCCCCTGGGGGGCTTGCGATCTGTGCAACTGTCGCCACTTTCGTGGGCTCCTGGGAGGCCCAGCGGAGGTACGTCCCACGTCGACCATTCGGAGGTACGTCATACGCGTTTTTTTCAACGCCCCTGTGCTTCCATTTTGTATAGTTGCCGTTCCTCCCCTTCTTGCTGCGATCTTCTGAAATCACTGTTGGGTGCTCTGTTGGCGCACTGCGGGTCCTTCAGAATGCCAGTCAGCATTGAGTGGCCCTGAGTATCATCGCCACATGTATAGAAAAGGTCGGGTACGTCACAGGGTAGTATGTTTTGACGATATCGGGGCACCTGTTCAGTATTCTTCTCGCGGCAGGGTTCTCTCGCGGGTCGAGCTCCTGCTGCACGTGCGCCCAGGGCCCCGAGGGCGGCCCCCCGGGAGGCCGCCGCCGCCCTGGCTCCGCCCAGGGCCGCGAGATGAGGGAGGAGTGAGTGGAAGGAGGAGGAGGCAGGGAGGGAGGAGGGAGGAGGAGGAGTAGGAGGGAGGGAGGAGGAGGAGGAGGAGGAGGAGGAGGAGCCTGTCTTGATCTCTCGCTCAAGATCCGCCTGTAGGGGGACACGCCCGACCTGAGGCAAAGGGCGCAAAGACCCTCGGAGGCCGCAGTGAGGGGGGCTCTTGCCGGGCGGCGGGCGGCCCGTGGGAGCGGCAGAGGGCGGGCCGCAGATGCAAGCTCCTCCTCCTCCTCCTCCTCCTCCTCCTTCCTCACCCATCCTCCAGAGCGCTCCCCTCCCCCGTCCTCTCCTCCCTCCTCCTCCTCCTCCTCCTAACCACCTCCTCCTCACTCAGTCTCCTCCCGAGACGCAAGGGCACCCCCGGAGGCAGGCGCGCGTCCCTGCCAGGCGCGGCGGGCACGTCCGAGCTTCCCACTCCGCGGCGGGCCAGGGGGGGCAAGCGAGAGGGGGGGAGGCCTCTTCTCACAGGGCGGCGGGGCTTCTGAGAAGCCCTCGCGCTCTCTGAGAGGAGCGCCGTCTCTGTTTCGTCTGCGGCGCAGGCGGAGGGAGCTTCGCGGCAGCTGGGCGAGCGGCTGCGGCCGCGCCTCCTACAGACGGACTTCGGAGGAATGATCAGAAGAGTCCTGCAACAACAAAAAAAGAGAGCGCGAAAAAACGTCGCCTGACTTGTTCCATTCGCGAGCACTCTTCCTGCAGGGGGACATGCCCGAGTTTGATTCCCCGATCTAGTATTAGAGGCGCGTGGACTCTACTCGACTTGGAACAAAGGCACCTCCAGGCGCCGGGGTCGGACGGCGGGATACGCGCCAAGAGCGGCCCAGGCCCGACGAGGTAGGCGCAGGCATGGAGACAGAGACGGCCGAGAGGCCGATGCGGAGAGGCCGACTGCGAGACGGAGAGACTGAGGGATACGGCTGGGCCGCTGTCGTAAGGAACCCTAACTAGGGAGCGAGGCCCCTGTTTTCCGTAGGTGCCGATGCGGAGAGGTCGACTGAGAGACTGAGAGACTGAGGGATACGGTCGGGCCGCTGTCCTAAGGAACCCTGATTGAGGAACGAGGCCCATGTTTTGTTCCATAGGCTACACTTTGATCTCCCCTGGAAAGCCTGAGGAAAACCTGAGGCAGACTGTAAAACAATCAAGGAGCACCGAGCCCCTTCCCAACGAGAAGGGCTCCTGCTTCGGCGGCCCCCTCCCCCAGGATGCGCAAGAGCACCCAACGAACACACAGAACCCTAGGGCACCCTCCCCGAACCGACCTCGATCTCACGCCTCTCGGCCCCACGGCAGGCCGACAGGGACGAGGAGGAGGAGGAGGAGGCGGAAGAGGAGGAGGAGAAGGATAAGATGGAGGAGGAGGAGGACGAGGAGGAAGAGGAAGAGAAGGAGGAGGAGGGGGCGAAGGAGGAGGAGGAGGAGGAGGAGGAGAAGGATAAGAGGGAGGAGGAGGGGGAGGAGGAGGAGAGAGGAGGAGAGGAGGGGAGGGAGGAGGAAGAGGAGGAGTAGGAGGAGGAGCAGGAGGAGGAGGAGGAGGAGGAGGAGGTCCGCGCGAGGCGCGAGGCGCATTAGCCCGACCGCCCTCGGGGGCAGGTCGGCGCACGGCCCCCTGCCGCGAAGCGGCTCGCGCTTTCTGCGCGCGGTCTCGCGGCGCGGCTGTTGCGAGGGGCGCACGGCGGTCGGCGAAGGGGACCGGGCGGGCTCGGGGCAGATATCATGGCCCCCGCCATGATATCTGCCTCGAGCCCGCCTCGGCATCCAGTGAAGACGAGAAGGTGGGTTAAGAAGGCAGGCAAAGAGACCGACTGACCCGCTTGAATTATGCCCCAATCGGTAGAAGCGAGCAGGAGCATGAAGCATCATGTCACTCCTAATCGGGCTCTGATCCAGTCACCTCTGAGCGTGGCGCTGGGTCAGGGGGCATAGTCTGTGTTTGTGCACATCCCTGCCTCGGATAATGAAGTTTTCGTGCGAGGGTCTGCCGTGCAATGACGGCGATTTGCCGTAGCACTGAGGGCGGGGGGCACGTGGGAGAGGGTGGAGGTCAATGGAGGACGAGGAGGGGAGGAAGGGAGGGGATGTGGAGGGACAGGGGGAAGGTGCACAAGGTAAAGTGGAAGGAGGAGGTAGAGAAGCCGCGCAGCACAGCAGGCACAAGACGGGGGTGGACAGAACGCCGCTAACCTAGATCGGGGGCGGCCAAGGGGGGGGGTCCAAGAGGGTGGGGCGCAAATCATGGCTGGCGGCATGTGCGCGGCCCAGGGGATGGGCCAGGGATGTATTGAGATAAGAAGGGGCGCCATGAAATCTGGGGAGACATCATGGCCCCCGCCATGATATCCACCCCCCCTAGTCATCACCCCTCTCTTTGCCGCCTCCGACTAGACACAGGCCGCATGGGCACGGGGACGAGAACTGTTTTCCACCACCACCACCACCATAAGTTGGAGGAGGGAAGGAGGAGGACGAGGAGGAGGAGTACGAAGAGGAGGAGGAGGAGGAGGAGGAGGAGGAGTAAGAAAAGGAGGAGGAGGAGTACGAAGAGGAGGAGGAGGAGGATGAGGAGGAGGAGGATGCACGAAGTGATCGAGCGTCGATGGCGGCGCGCTGTGCCGGGCATCCATTCGCACGCCTCACGCGGGGGCCACGGTGCGTAAACGGGGCACGCTGGCCAGCCGCGCAAGACTGCGGCTCCGCATGCGACGAAGGCTGCTGCGCCTGGCCCCTTGACACAGCGGTGACTACCTGCCAGACCACCCCAACTCAACCCGAAGACCCAAGTTTCGGGTTGGGGGGGGTACGGGTTCCGCATGTATTTTCTCGATGTTCCCCAGACCCCCCCCCCAAACTGGAAATCGAGGGTTAATTTGGGCCTTCGGGTTGAGTTGGGGTGGTTTGGTGGGTGGTAGACACGGGG